>CM040118.1:115630418-116197474 GCA_022559845.1 Amorphophallus konjac
AGAGGAAATCCAAAGGCCAAACAACTCACACACCTCTAGCCTAGCTCCTCTAGAGACACCCAACCTCACCATAGATAAGTCCATACTCCAATGGCTCAAGAAAGGTCTCACCATTACTAGTTCACAACCATACCACCTACCCATGGGATATCAATCCCAAATCATTCCCATTCAGCCACATGTCACTTATCAAACTTCCTATTGTGTGGAAGATTTGGGAGACTTAGTGAACTACCTACACGGGCAAATTCACTTGACCAATATGCTAGCCATGAGGCCGTCCGAAGCTAACACCATTAGCCTAGCATATCCCACCATTGGCTCCATCACTTCCATCTACACTAATGGCCAAGTTACTAGTGAGATCATCCTCCTTCTTCCCATGGAGGAAGAACCTATCCTAGTCTACTCCCCAACCATTGAGATCCCAAGTGCTTTGATTGGCCAACCCATTAGCAACCTTGGCCCAATTATCTTGGAGGAGGATGACTCACCATTTGAGGACCTTGAGAACATGGAGTACCCCTACCTAGGTGACCCTTACCATGATCCCTTTGACCCTTTTCTATGGGAGCCTAAATCTCCATGTAACCCACTCCCCCTATTCACCACCCACCTCACCCTACCCATACCGCCCATGTTGACCCAAACTCCTCCCTTCCTAGAATTGGGTTACACCATGAGAGCATTGACCTTAGGCAACAAACACCTCGGGATTGAGGAAATGCCCCACCCCATAACCACCTTCCTAGACCCCTTTGACCCATTCCAATGGAAGTCAAAAAGGCCACACCTAGGAGACATCTTTGTCACAAGAGTGCATAAGTCTTGGCATACAATACCACTTGGCATGATTCATAAGTCGGGAACATTCATTCACATCACCCACATGTCAAGTAGGAAGTATAAGTGGACCGTATTTGGATATATTGGGCCACCTTCATTAATCATGAGTCTTAAACATGAGAAGAGCATACATGGACGTCCGGGTCCCCCGACATTTGTCTTACCCATACATAAAAGGTTCATCTCTGGATGTCCCGGGCCCCCTAAGTCTGTCACAGTCTTCATGGCATCAAAGCATGATCGAACTACATTTGGCTGCCCCGAACCACCTTTGCATACCATACATTGTCCACTCACACCGCATCATAAAGCATGGCATATGCATCCAAGCAAATATCAAGCAGCAAGCGGTGAGATTCATAATAAGCAAGCAAAAATTCGTGTGCGCCACTTGAAATTCCAAGTTGGTAACTTGACGATGATGACTTTGGAGTGGCTCTACCCTGGAGTCACCTTCAAATCGAGGGCACGAGGACTTGGACCTTGCCAAGTTCCGAGTGGCTTTGGCAACCCGGCTTATGGGTTGAACTTCCAAAAGGGTTTTGGGATTCTCCCCATTTCTTATATAGCGGATCCAACACCCACTAAGGCACCGCGGTGGATCCTAGTGAGTGCCTTGAGCTTACACCTATCCTTGCGAGGGACACCTTCGGAGTGCCACCATAAATTAGCCCGAGAGCCCGACGTGAGCACACGGTAGCAATACTAGGCAAGCAAGACATCATAGCCAGCATGAGGGTGTGTCCGGGCCACTTCGAAAGGCTGAAGCACCGTTCCCCGACTATGGTCGCGGGTTGAGTATGGAGATCGTGGATCACCCAGAGCCGTAGTTCGATGTACTACTTCCCTGGTGGACCTATACTCGACGGGGTCAAGTTTTCCCCACCCCGGGGGTATGATGAGGGCATCCCTTGCCCCTCCACATTTTCTCCAGACTCGGATTGTTCGTCGGCTAGCGCCATTATGTTAGTCATGTATTTTTGAGTCTAGTTATGTAATCTTCACAGTTTCTTTGAGTCAATATCATGTAATTTTCCCTTTATTTGAGTCATGTACCTAGGTTAGTGAGTCATTTTCCTAAGTCTTGAAGTCATTATGTTGGTATGATTAGTTAATGGGCCCAAACCATTGGGCTAGGCCCAGGGGCGCCCCTCCCTTAGACTGTTTGGTCATTGGTTAGCTTGTCAGGGTCAGTTTGGTCTTAGGAAAAGTGTGGAGTCTATAAATAGCCCCATCCCTCTCTCATTTGTAAGAACTTATGCATGAATATTGAATTCCATATATACTCCAAATCCCTCTAGCCTTCTCTCTCAATATCTCTCTCTCTCTCTCTTTATCTCTCTCTCTCTCTCTCAAGGGGAAGAATTCGCCCCATTCTCTCTCTCCTCCCCCCCTCTCAATCACTTCCAACCCCCACCTACCTCCAATAACTCCCCACAACTTCCCACAACCCTCCTTTACTCTCCATCTAGTCCCAACAACCCTCCACCAATCTAAACCCTACTTCCCAACCACCACCACTTCCCTAGGCACCTCTCCACCTTCCCAAGGCTGAATTAACCCCTCCCAAAGCCCAAATTCGAATTTCCCTCCCCTCTCCCATCCCTCCCACACCCTAGGTCGACCCAAACCAGACCCCCCTTGGTCTGGTCGCCCTCCTCCCCCTCCTCTCTTCTCACCCTCTCTCTTGTGCACACCCACTCCCCCATCTCCACCTCTAGCAGTTCCATCCCTCCCTCTCCCTCCACCACTGCCACTCCTGACCTCCTGGAGCCCTAGCCACGCCCCCCCCTCTCCCTAAACCTTCAGCCATCATTCACAAGCCTAGCTAACCCCCTTCCACTCCCTTTATTCTTGCTAGTTTGCAGTTTCAGATAGCAGGTGGCAGGCAGCAGAGTTGGGTCCTGAAGATTGCATCTGGTACGGCCGCTCCCTGCTCCTCCAGGTGTCAAGGCCTACATCTCTGGAAAGGTCATCCAGAGAGCTTTCAAGGCAAGGTGGTTTCGTCGACATCCGAGGTCGGAGCTGTCCACAGGAGCCGATCTCCCTCGACTGCGCAGAAGACCCCAGGCAGAGAACCAGAGCGAGAGTGGGAGCTCGGCCACGGCGAACCTTTTGGGATTCAGATCAAGTGTTCTTCATAAGAATTCTTCCCTATCAAGTCCTCTTTCATCCTCAAGAAGCATAGCTGCATTTGGACATTGGCATCTAAAGTTACGAATTTTCTACTCCAAGTGTGTCAGGTCAGTTTACAGGATCCAGAACCGACAGCCCTCTACTCATCTGATCACCCCGGTCCTCTCCGACATCTGTCGACCCCACCGTTGGCGCCGACAGAAAGAAGACTCGACCACGGTTCCAACGGTTCAGGTCTCGTCTCAATCAGAGTTTGGTAGAGATCGGGGCACTCTCTGCAACAGGCCACATTGTTCTGCACCAGACAGAGGCAGAACCAGTCAGTCCGGTTCCAGACTCTGCCCCGGCCAGCAACGATTTTACCAAGCTCAGAAAAAATTCAGAGATCATCGTTGGTCCGTTGGGAAGCTTTTGGCGCAAGTCTCATCAGATTCTGAGCTCTGTGGAATTTGTGGCGGCATCATCACCGTACCCCTGTCCAGTCATTCTGAAGATTGGCAGAACCGGCATCAATCCGAACGCCGAGTTTTCTTCATAATTCCCCACCCCGCTTGGCCGGCTGAAGGCCCCTCCCTGCGCGGAGGTAGTTTTGGCTGTAATTCACATAACCCCCACCCCAAGATCCCCCCCCCCCCTTGCATGGGGTGTAGTTCATGTCATTATTAAGTCGCAGGTTTGAAGCTTCAATCGACGCGGCGTGCGGGTGCATACCCTCGCCTCCCCGCTCGCCCCCATCTCCGGCCGGAGTCGGCGTCTTCACGCTGGCTAGGTGAGCCTCGGACCCTCTCTTGACTGGTTTAATCACTTGCTTAGCTTAGTATTATTGCTATTGCTTCGTCGGACGGAGAGTGAGAGCTCGGCTCAAATTGCTAGTACCGTGAGTGACCACCGCGGGCAAGTTGAGAGTGAATCCACTTAACCCACACCCTTGGTGTGTTGGCTGCCCATGATTTGGGCATCCTAGGCCCATTTGGGGTTCTTCCCAAGCTAGTCAACCATTGGAGCCTAAAGGTCCCGCCTCGGACCCTCTCCAAGGGGATCCGAAGATCCTCTCACGCGGGTGAATCACCTTCCCGATAGACGTAACCTAACGGTCGGGCGACACCTTTTGATATACCGGGTTATTGGAATGAAATGCACACGTAGGACAACACTACCCTAGACTTAGACCGTGCTATGATGCCTATACTAGACTTGGCTGCTCTGATACCAAACTAATGCGGGGCAGACAAGGGGAACTCGACGCTATATGATGCGAACCTTAGACTCTATATGGCGACGTGACAACTTGGACGACTCGACCAGCAACTATACGACCATTAGAGATACCTCGGCTCGACACTAAGAGCTCCTACGGGTAAGTATGCCGAAAATAGAATGTAAGCTCACTCGTCGTCCTAAGCGAGGGATAGCGTGGATCCGCGCGGTTGAGAAACCGACATAGTCAAGGGTGGTCGACTCACTTTCGTGCTCTAATCGAGCCACGAGACAGGTTCACTCTCTCCCTCACAGCGGTGATGAACATGAACTCAGAAGCTAGAATTCTAATTAACACTCTCAAGCAGTGGCATATAATCATATACTAAATAAGCAAATGTAATGCCAAGAAGTTAAGATCGTTACCTCCACGCTCCAAGCGTGGGGAAGACACCCCGGCCAAAGTCGCACTCTCGGTTAAACAGATTTACTGAGTTACAAACTTTAAACCCACTCCACGCAGGGAGGTAACAGGTTACATGTGGGACCCGGGAGTATCGACATTGGGTTGACGGGCAGCATCTTGGGGTCGCTCCGTCGGTGCCGAAAATCACTGCTCGGTGCTGTCCTGACGGCGCGTTCCGCGGGTTGGTGGGGCCCACGCGGGCTAGGTCCTCCGAATTTGGCGTGGTGGGTCCCGTTGCGAAGGGGACACCTAGAGAGGTGCTTCCTTAGACGACGGTCGGGCTAGAACGCCGCGAGGAGGCCGGGCGGCTCCGATCGCCGGGCAGTGGGGTTGCTGCCCCGAATTTGTTGTGCTGTCTCACGGCTGCGCGACTCGGCAAAAACTGCTACTGCAATCTGCCCCGACGTCGGATCGACGCAAGACTAGCGCCGTTGGAGAGCTCTCTCAGAGATATTCAACCAAGGACTATGGCAAGAATTTTTTTGGCTCTGGATTTTTCGTGGTGAATTTTTGAACACGCTGGCTGTCAGACTTAGGAAACTCAAGATAGAATTGGATTTTCCTGATAACGTGGGTTGGCCGAAGATGAAACTTCAGATCTGGGAGTTGGACCCTTTATGAAAGTTAGAGAGGGAGAAGTAACGAAGACGTGGATAATTGTTATGTAATTTTTAAAGGTTATTTGGTATGGGAAATGGATTTTAGAACAGGGGTGGGTCGGATCTAAACTGCACAGGATCGAACAGATTTGGGAAAAGACAGTGATCTTTAAAAATGGTAAACGAACTCCAAAAATCCTAATAAAATTTGTGGAATGGGGGTTGGGTAGACAAGACTCTCAATTAAAATTTCCCCTCAATCAGACATGGGGAAGGGGTCGAACTAGGGGAGGAACACAGTGGCTGTGACACAGATCTGCATTGGGATAGATCTTGAGGGCTGTGGGAGGCTAAATGGGAAAATAGGAAAATAAAGTGAAGAAAATCCACAAATTTTTCTGGGACGTGGGATGGACCTTGAGAACTCACCTTGAATGTTTCCTATCTAACAGATCACGGTGTTAAGAGATAAAAATCTCCCTTTGGCCTACTGGTTGGTGGAGGCAGGATTCAAGCTTGGCGGCGGTGGCGGTGCAATGGCGGCTTGGCTGCGACGGCGGTGGTGGATCTGAGCTTCCCACTCAGAAGAGGATTGATAAAGGAGGCTTCACACCTCAGAAGGCAGCCTTCACAGCTGCAAGAAGGGGAGAGAAGAGAGAGGGGTGTGCACCAAGCATGGAGGCTCCAAGAAATTCACAAAAATTCATGTGTTAATTCTATGGAAAATAAAACATATAATGGTTTTATATGAGTTGGCCACCCTAGACAAATGACCCTTCTTACCCTCAGATCTAGGGTTAGGGAGGGCCAATTAGGGGAGGCCAAATCCCATTTTTTACACATGTGGTCAAAGGAAGAAATGAAAATAAAAAAACTAGCCTAATAGAGCCAAAGAAGGGGGCGCCCCCTTTCATGGGTCAAAGTTGGCCAACTATGGGCCAAGGCTATCCAATTGGCCGATGAACCCATAACTAGCCTATGGACCTTCCAACCTAGGTAGCCCATGAGAGGGAGAGACCCAATTGGGCCTTAAGTGGCTTTAAAGGTCCATTATGAAGCCTTATGGTCCAATATGACCATACCCCTTAATGGACTCTAAATGACTTAACCCAAATGGCTTATTAAGTGCCTTAAAAAGGAGCCCAAATGAAAACCCAAACAAAACACACATTACAAGCCCATAATACAATGTAATAAATACCAAATACACCATAATAAATACTAAAAAATACCAAAACTCAAGGCGGAGACTCTAGACTGTCTCCAAGCCAAAGGGAATCCGATGTAGCTCGAGTGATGCTCTGCATACTATACCGACGACTCTCCGGTTCATGCTTCTCGCTCGCTCTGGTGTCCGCACCAATTCTCCCCGGGTAGGAGAAACTCGACCCTGTCGAGTAAGGGTCTGAATCGCTCTAGTAGCACTCCAGTAGATCTCGTCACGGTAGGCATGGAACTGTAGTGGGACCCGACACCGCAGCCTGATCGGAATGGAGGTGGAATCCACCCAAGATACTCGATAGGGACAAGGATGATCCACGAGAGTAAGACCAAGATGAGAGACAGTGCCCGTGGAGATTGCATTGATGCAACTCCCACTATTGATAATCACCTTACAAACCTTCCCGCCCAACCTACAGTATGTATGAAAAATAGTGGTCCGACGCCAATCATCACTGGCCTGTGGCTGGGTGAGAATACACCTGATGACCTCCAAGTGGGTATCGTCTGGATGCTAGGCATCTTGGCCATCATCTTCATTATCAAAGAACTCGTCAGCCAACTCCTGATCTGCCTCATAGTTGACTAACACCATATCTGAAGATGTGACGTCCCCGACCTGTGTGTCCCCAATGACTAGAGATTGGCGAGTGGGACACTGGTTGGCAAAGTGGCCAATCCCATTGCAATGATAACACTGCTGCCGTGATCCACTAGGCTCCCCGATCAAAGGTCCCTTACCCTTATCTTCCCAACGGACAGGAGGAGTAGGCAACAAGGGACGAGCAACGGGTGCGGGTGCCGGGGGACGGGCAATGGGTGCCGTGGGCTGGGGTCGAGGAGGAAGATCCCTCGGAGGTGGAGGGCGAGGCCTAGGAGCGAATGGCTTGGGACGAGTGGGCTCCTGAGGTTGTGCCATGGGGGCCCTCGGATATGTGCCTGAAGAGCTACGGGGCTCGACACTACGAAGGGGAAAGGGGCCCAACCTATGGGTAGGCTCGAACTCAGCCTCAAATTGCTCTAGTTTGAGAGCAACCTGATATGCTTTCTCCAAAGTGGTCACATTGAGGTGAAAGTGTTCATATTGATAATGTGGCTGCATACCTCTTCGAAAGCGCGAGATGGTCATGGTGCTCTCTTCCGTCACTCCACATCGCAAATAGTACTCATCAAACTCGACGGTGTACTCAGTGATGGACCAGTTCCCCTGGGTGAGACTCTGCCATTTGTCTATGAGACGTTGGTGATATGTGGCAGGGATGTACTTCTCCCTCAATTTGATTTTCATCTCAACCCACCTACCGACCTATGGTTGACGTCGCTGCATTAATTGGCTCTCCATATTGGTCCAATAAGCTTGGGCCTGCCCATGCAACTTCATCTTCGCGTATCGAATTCTTCGCTGGTCCATCATCTCAAACCACTTGAAGTACCGGTCCATGCCGGCCTCCCAATCTAAATATACCTTTTGGTCCAAGGACCCGTCAAATAGGGGAGGGTCCGCACGCACGTTCCTAAGAACGCGGTCATCGTCATCGTCATGATTCTGTCATTGGTTTCAACGATCATAACCCCCAAGTTCATTATCGGAAGCATAATCATCCACCTCATGCACTTGCTGCCTCCCAACATCTACCCCACGAGCCCTTGGCGCAGTAGGTTGCTGAGCCGGCGCTTGTTGGCAATTCATCGGCGCGGGTTGCGCCTCAATTGGGGCCATCTCTAAGACCGCAATTCTCCCCACCAAACCCTGAATAGACTGGTCCGATGCTTCGGCCTGACCATCTAATGCTTTCATTCTCCCTTCCAGATGCGTGCCTATGCCATCTTCACGCGTACTAAGCCCATCCATACGCGTATTGAACTGATCCATGAGAGACCAGAACATATCGACCACCGAACGCTCATCGGAGCTATGGGCTCGAGGATCCGCCATAGGTGGTGGGGGTGGTGAGTATTGGGTACCTCTACGGGTGGGCATGCAAAGATGATGTACCTAGACTTAACCAATATCCGGTACATGGCGGAGTCCGGGGATCCGAAGTTTCTCTCACGCGAGTGAATCACCTTCCCGATAGGCGTAACCTAACGATCGGGCAACACTTTTTGATATACTGGGTTATTGGAATGAAATGCACACCTAGGACAACACTACCCTAGACTTAGACTGTGCTATGATGACTACCCTAGACTCGACTGCTCTGATACCAAACTAATGCGGGATGGACAAGGGGAACTCGACGCTATATGATGCGAACCTTAGACTCTATATGGCGACGCGACAACTTGGACGACTCGACCAACAACTATACGACCATTAGAGATACCTCGGCTCAACACTAAGAGCTCCTACAGGTAAGTATGCCGAAAACAGAATGTAAGCTCACTCGTCATCCTAAGCGAGGGATAGCGTGGATCCGTGCGGTTGAGAAATCGACATAGTCAAGGGTGGTCGACTCACTTCCGTGCTCGAATCGTGCCACGGGACAGGTTCACTCTCTCCCTCACAGCGGTGATGAACATGAACTCATAAGCTAGAATTCTAATTAACGCTCTCAAGCAGCAGCATATAATCATATACTAAATAGGCAAATGTAATGCCAAGAAGTTAAGACCGTTACCTCCATGCTCCAGGCGTAGAGAAGACACCCCGGCCAAAGTCGTACTCCCGGTTAAACAGATTTACTGAGTTACAAACTTTAAACACACTCCACGCAGGGAGGTAACAGGTTACATGTGGGACCCGGGAGTATAGACATTGGGTTGATGGGCATCATCTTGGGGTCGCTCCGTCGGTGCCGAAAATCACGACTCGATACTGTCCGGACGGCGCGTTCCGCGGGTTGGTGTGGCCCACGTGCGGCTCTGTCCTCCGAATCTGGCGGGGTAGGTCCCGTTGTGAAGGGGACACCTGGAGGGGCGCTTCCTTGGACGACAGTCGGGCTAGAACGTCGTGAGGAGGTCTGGTGGCTCCGATCGCCGGGCAGTGGGGTTGCTGCCCCGGATCTGTTGTGATGTCTCACGGCTGCGCGACTCAGTGAAAATCGCTGTTGTGATCAGCCCCGACGTCGGATCGATGCAAGACTAGCGCCGTTGGAAAGCTCTCTCAGAGATATTCAACCAAGGACTATGGCAAGAATTTTTTTGGCTCTGGACTTTTCGTGGTGAATTTTTGAACACGCTGGCTGTCAGACTTAGGAAACTCAGGACAGAACTGGATTTTCCTGATAATGTGTGTTGACCGAAGATGAAACTTCAGATCTGGGAGTTGGACCCTTTATGAAAGTTAGAGGGGGGGGGGGGAGGAAGACGTGGATAATTATTATGTAATTTTTGGAGGTTATTTGGTATGGGAAATGGATTTTAGAACAGGGGTGGGTCGGATCTGAATTGCACAGGATAGAATAGATTTGGGAAAAGACAGTGATTGTTAAAATTGGTAAATGAACCCTAAAAATACTAAGAAAATTTATGGAATGGGGGTTGGGTGGGAAGAACTCTCAATTAAAATTTCCTCTCAATCAGACACGGGGAAGGGGACGCACTAGGGGAGGAACACAGTGGTTGTGACACAGATCTGCACTAGGACAGATCTTGAGGGCTGTGGGAGGCTAAATGGGAAAATAGGAAAACGAAGTGAAGAAAATCCACAATTTTTTCTGGGACGTGGGATGGACCTTGGGAACTCACCCTGAAAGTTTCCTATCCAACAGATCACAGAGTTAGCAGATAAAAATCTCCCTTTGGCTTGCTAGTTGGTGAAGGCAAGATTCCGGCTCGGAGGCGGTGGCGGTGCAACGGCGGCTCGGCGGCGACAGCGGTGGTGGATCTGACCTTTCCACTCAAAAGAGGATTGATAAAGGAGGCTTCACACCTCAGAAGGCAGCCTTCACAGCTGCAAGAAGGGGAGAGGAGAGAGAGGGGTGCGCACCAAGCATGGAGGCTCCAAGAAATTCACCAAAATTCATGTGTTAATTCTATGGAAAATAAAAAATACAATGGTTTTATATGAGTTGGCCACCCTAGACAAATGACCCTTCTTACCCTCAGATCTAGGGTTAGGGAGGGGCAATTAGGGGAGGCCAAATCTCATTTTTTACACATGTGGTCAAAGGAAGAAAAGAAAATAAAAAAGCTAGCCTAATAGAGCCAAAGAAGGGGGCGCCCCCTTTCATGGGTCAAAGTTGGCCAACTATGGGCCAAGGCCATCCAATTGGCCCATGAACCCATAACTAGCCTATGGACCTTCCAACCTAGGTAGCCCATGAGAGGGAGAAGCCCAATTGTGCCTTAAGTGGCTTTAAAGGTCCATTATGAAGCCTTATGGTCCAATATGACCATACCCCTTAATGGACTCTAAATGACTTAACCCAAATGGCTTATTAAGAGCCTTACAAAGGAGCCCAAATGAAAACCGAAACAAAACACACATTAGAAGCCCATAATACAATGTAATAAATATCAAATACACCCTAATAAATACTAAAAAATACCAAAACTCAAGGCGGAGACTCCAAACTATCTCCAAGCCAAAGGGAAGCCGATGTAGCTCGAGTTGTGCTCCGCGTACGGTACCGACGACTCGCCGGTTCATACTTCTCGCTCGCTCCGGTGTCTGCACCACTCCCTTACCGTCCGGCGGGCATAAGAAGCAATACTAAACTAGCAAAGTTACAGACCAGCAAGGGAGGGACCAGCCGCTCACCTGATCGGTGTGAAGACACCGATCCTGACTGTAGACGAGGGTGAGCAGGGAAGCGTGGGCACACAAGCCATACGCCTAGTCGGTGTCGCTTGACCTAAAAGTTTTAAGTATACACCACTACTCCTCTCGTAGGAGGGTTGAACAAGGGGTAGGGGTTAAAATATTACATGGAAACACTACCTCCACACAGGGAGGGGCTGTAAGCCGGCCATGCGAGGGGCGGGGATGAGAAGAACAACAATGGAAACCCGACGTGGTTGAGGGGAATTCTACAGGGACAGCAGGACATGGTGCTGGAGTTGAGGTGACTACAAGCTCGTCCGGATGTTGATGGAAGCGGGACCAGCACTGAAACGACCAGGACAGGTCCAGGAAGACACCGTATGATTTTTGGGTTAAACGGAGAGCGATGACAATCGCTGCAGCTCTGAGAACAAGACTAGTCCGAACTATCTTTTTCTGGTTTAGAATTGCTGAGAGCTGTTGCAGAAGTCGCCACGAACTCTCCCGAACTCTGATGGAGACGAGACTGGCACCGACACACCCGTGGATGAGCTGGCGTTGCACAAAAACTGACGAAACCTCTTTCTATGGTCGGAGGTGAGCACGGTGGTCCGGGAGGTAGAGAGGGGTCCGATCTGGCCCAGGCAGGGACAACCTGCACATGCTCGGGAAGATGGCTGGAACGGGATGCTCTGAGATCCGAATGACCTCCTTCTTGTTGGAGCTGAAAAAGGATGAGAGGAGGATTGCCTCGGCCAAAGATCTGGCCGGGGTACTTAGAGGAGCGACCGTGGGAGCTTCTGCAACTTTCCTCTGCCTCCCACCGGAGTCGATTTGGCCTAGCCTGACGAGAACGGGCCTCCTGCCCAGCTCCGACCTTGGATGGGGGTGCACGACCACTTGTTGGAAAGATGCTTCAGAGTAGAATCTTCAAGTGCTAGATTGGGTGCCAAACGCTCCTCGGTGTAGGCGGGGGCGTCGCTGCAACTAGATGCCAGATCTACTGCTATGTTTGCTTGGGTGGCAACAAGAAAAAGAGATGGTAAATGAGAGAAGATAAGGGGGGGAAATGCGGTGGAAAGGGGTGGGGATGATCCCTGGATGGGAGGGGGGTCTGGGGGGGGGGCAAACTAAGCTTGGGGAAGGTGGGAATGGGCTTTTAGGGGTGGTTCTTGTTAGGGGTGGAGGTGAGTTACGAATTTTGGTTGTGGGGTTGGATGAGGTTGGAAAGTGGCTTGGGGATTGGTAGGTTCTATCTTGGGATATGGGGGATGAAATTCAAATTTGAATTGGAGATAGGAAGTGGATTTAATTGGTGTCTAGGGAAGGGTGGGGATGCCTTGGGAAGAGGGAGGGTTCTCTTGGGAAGTGGGAAGGGGTCTTGGGGAGTGGGAATGGAGGGAGATACAAATTTGAATTTTGAATTGGGGAGGGGGTGGGGAGTTAGTGGGTACCTAGGGAAGGGTGGAGGAGACCTTGGGAAGAGGGGGGGTTGCCTTGGGAAGCGGGATATGAAATTTGAATTTAGGAGGGGGTGGGGAGTTAGTGGGTGCCTAGGGAAGGGTGGAGGAGGCCTTGGGAAGAGGGAGGGGTGTCTAGGGAAGTGTGGAAAAGACCTTGGGAAGAGGGAGGGAGTTGTCTAGGGAAGTGGGGGATGGAATTCAAATTTGAATTGGGGAGGGGGATGAGAGAGATGGGGTGGGCCCTTTTCTTGGAGGGAGAGAGAGAGAGAGAGAGAGAGAGAGAGAGAGAGAGAGACTTGAGTGGGGAAAATAGCCAAGGGGTTTCTTCCTTTCAAATTTCAACAAAAGTGCCTACATGGGGGAGAGAGGGGTCATATTTATAGGCACCCACTCTTTTCATGACCATAAGGCCCTTGACAAATAGACAAAAGACCAAGACTATCCCAGGGGGGCGCCCATGGGCCTAGCCCACTAGTTGGGCCCAATTAACTCACCTAATGGCCCAATAGCCTAATGGACTGACTCAAATAAAGTAAAATGATACAAACATGACTCAAATAAAATAAAAATTACATGATATAAGATTTAACAATAAAGATAAGATGTGAGAATCATAGTCGGTCCACCTCAAAGTGGTGTAGGTGACCCAAGCCAAACAGAGCGGTGTGAGATGTCCTCATCATGCAGTTAGCATGTGGGAGAGGTAGGGGGAGAGTGGAGTGGGCACCGGTGGTGTTGGCTGTGGGGAGAGGAGTGGCTGTGATAAGAGGGCTACCGGCGGCGGTGGTATGGGAAGGGAGAGGGGGTGAGTAGGGTGAAGGTAGTGGGTGGTAGAGAGAATGAGAGAGAGAGAGGTAGCGGGCCTAGCGGTAGTTGCCGGCAGAGAAGAAAGTGACGGCGGCGAGAGGGGTGGAGGACGTGGCTCTGCCGCGGCAGTTAGCAGAGAAAGAGAGGATGGGAGAGAGATAGTGGTGAGATGGGGAGAGGAGGAGTGGTGAGATGAGAAAGGGAGAGGTGGAGAGGGAGGTCACGGGTGTGCATGCATGGGGGGGGTTAGTGGCAGCTTGGGTGTTGGCGTGGGGAGAGGCCGTGGGCGGTGATAGAAGATGTGTAGGGAGAGGGAGTGGGAGAGTAGCTGCGGCTGGGTTAGAGAAGAGTGAGGGAGAGATGGGTCACGTGGGTTCTGCTGGCAGGGAGGTGTGAGAGGGAGGTGGCCTGGGAGAGGAGATGGGAGGCCGGCCGGTGGTTTGCAAGCCTGGGTGACTGGCTCGTGGTGGCTGGGAAGGAAAGGGGAGGTGGTCGGCTGGTGGTGCAGGGCGACGAGGGTACGAGGGAGAGAGAGAGATAGGAGGGAGGGGGACGATGGCGGATGCGTGAGAGGGTGGCTGGCGGCAGGTGGCCGGGCGTTTGTGTGCATGCAGTGGATGCTGGGAGGGGGGCGACGACGAGAGGGAGGTCGCGGTGGAGGGAGAGTGAGACGATGGGAGGGTGGCTTGGCAGTGAGAGAAGAGAGCGGGCGTGCGGCTAGGGTGTGCCGCGGCGAGGCTGGGTGTCGATGAGGAGAGGTGAGGGTGTGGAGGAGAGGTTGCAGTGGTATGGTTAGGAAGAGCGGGGGTGGTGAGCGGCGGTGGCGCGGGGGTTACCACGGCGAAGGAATGAGAGAGGCGGTGGGAGCGTGAGTGAGAGGGAAGTGGAGAGAGGTGATGGATCAGAAACAACGTTCTGATACCAAGTGATGAAGGTCTATGAACGATCTAGAGGGGGGTGAATAGATCGGTCACCCAATAAAATCTACTGCAACAGTTTCTAGTGTGGAAATAAAATAAACTGCTGCTGGACGGCAGAAATGTAAGAGAGAGCAGTCGCAGAAATCCAACTATAGCAGATCTAAACTTAAACGGACCTAAGCATGCATCTACAGCGTATAATGGAAATGATCATGATGCACAACAATTCGCACGGCAATCACACATGAGACAGGAAGTTTTTAAGGTGGTTCGATCTCAAACCCGAGATCTACGTCCACCCCACACTCCAACCTGGAATGTGGCTTCAACCGCTGATTCACAGCTTCAACTGTTGGGCCTCACAGCTTGCCTACAACCGCTGACTAACAGGTTGACCGCTGGGTATTACAGCTTTGCCAACCACTGGGGACTATAGCTTAACCCGTCCAGAGGACTCCTCCTCTGCCCGCTGAGCAATACAGCTTAGCTCTGCTGACTAACAGCTTGAAAACAAGGTTTCAGAAAATAAAATAGAAACAAACGAAAAATAATAAAACTCAAATGGAATGTAGCTCACAATGAGCAATCTCAGTTCTGGTATCTGAACTAAGAAACTGATGAACAATCATTCAGAGAAAGTCTCTCAGACTCCTCTAACTCAACTATCTTTTTCTCTTCTCTCTAGATCGTTTCTTTTCTTCTCTGCTGCACTCTCTCTTTTTCTTCTATTCTCAATAGCACACACAGATCTTCTTGCACGATCAATTTCTCCAGATGGAGAAGTCTTCTATTTATAGCATCAGAGAGGTGGACGTGTGTCCTCCACAATTCCCGCCCAGAGCGCCTTGACCACGTGGCAGCATTTCAGCTCACTACGTTACACGTGTCACGATCCTGGCACATCCTTCATTCTTGGATCATGTGCCCTTCTTAATTTCTTCGAGCAGATATCCTGCAAAGGTTAGAGCACAGAGTTGGTTCGAGATTTGATCTAAGCCTATGTTGGATTAGGTGGAAGGTCAAACTAGAGGGGAGGGGTGAATAGGTTGACCCTTTAAAAATTAATGCAAGATCACACTTGCTTTAGAAAGCAGAATGCTAATTAGAAGTTCAGTAAACAGACAGTATGAAGATCGAGCCTAATCAAACATCTAACGATAGGTGGATAAAATGAGAAAGCAAACCACAAGAGGAACACATATTTTTATGGTGGTTCGGTCTCCCTGTGGAGACCTACGTCCACCCCTCACTAAACCAGTGAGGATCCCTACTGAGCTTTACAACTTAGCTACACCGAGGAACTACCTCCTCAAACAATGCTGAGCAGTACAACTTGGCTTAACCAGAGGAACAGATCTAAACCGCTGACGAACAGCTTGCAGGCAACACGCCCAATCACCCTTGATCCAAGCACACTCTGCTGGATCAAGCCCCTCCCTCTACCCAAACCAGTACGAGGGAGACACAATGTAACAATGTTATAATTGAAAAACAGAAGCAATAAATGAAATCACTCAAAGATGGAGGGACATCTCCAGATCTGTGATGCTGCTGGATCTCAAGTTCGAACTCAGATGCTGGAGGAAGATGTTTCAACGATCAGCTGGCCTTTTCGTTCTGAAGGGTAGATGGACTCGCACTGATCCACTACCACTGGATCTCTTCTAATCGTCAGTGTATGCAGCAAGGTACCAGCAGGAAGACGATGAACTCCACGATTCTCCTCAAGGGCTTCACTCTCTCTCTAGTTCGACTACACTCTCCAAAAACCTTCTTCAATGTTTTTTTTCATTACCGCGCTCACTTCCAGATCCATGTAATATATACATCTAGTGGGCCCCAACCAGATTTTCTGGTTAGCCCAATGATTGCTCTGCATAGAGCCTTCTCGAATCGCGAGGGAAAACCAGATCGCAAGCGCTTTTGGCTGATGTGGCCTTTGACGTCACTTACGATTGGGGTCCACCCAACTAATCTCGTAAGTAGTTCAGATGGCGTCAACCCATTGAGTTCACGAGGTTGACGCAGCCTTGAAATCCCTCACATGGCTTTGAATGTAATGCTGGATGTGTTGACGCATGGCGTCACTGCGTCAACCCACTGAACTGTCCTAGAGCCAATTTCATATTCAGAGTGAACTGCTGCGTCGACGCTATCATGCTGTAGCGTTGACGCACTGGGTTATTCCAATGAACCATAACTCTGCCTTTTTAACTGCTGCGTCGACGCTGCTCTACTGTGGCGTTGACGCAGTGAAGTAGATCTATGAGTGCCTCTGCTTCTTAAGCTGATGCGTCGACGCTGCAATGGTGTGGCGTTGATGCACTGAGATTATATCAGTGACTTATGATTTTGCCTCTTCAACTGATGCGTGGACGCCTTGAACTCCCAGCGTCGACCCTGTTCCTTTCTTGCATCAAAGATGAACCAAATGGAAGCGTTACTGAATCAAGATTTAATTCAACATTCACATCTCATGGTTGTCATCATCAAAACCAGGGGCACAACAATCTCCCCCTTTTTGATGATGGCAACTATGAGGTGAATGCCATTGCATCTAAATAAGAATGTATCATTCAGATCAAACAAGAAAGTTCAGATCAAACAAAGAGTTCGCTTCAGAGGCTAAAACACCAGTTTTTGTTATTCAGTTAAGCTCAAGGTTTTACATCAAACAAAAAGACAGAAAAGGGAAACTACAATCAGTCAACACATTTGATGTAGATGCAATGCAGTTCTAGACTAGACTCCAACTTGAGTTCATTTCTCTCCCCCTTTGACATCATCAGGAAGGGGAGTAGATGAGGAAGACTGAAGTACAGTTGCAGACACAATATCCAACTGTTGCTGAAGCTGAGCCATGGATGCTGCCATAGTGTCCATCCGTTCAGAAAGTAGCTGATCTCTGTGCACCACAAACTTGTGGTATTCTTTGACCTTGGTAGAAATACCATCAAACCAGTTGTGTAATATATCAAACAGATAGTCCACCTGAGCTTTCTGCTGAGATCCCCATTCAGGTGCAGAGGAGGATGCTTCTGTTGGTGGAGGGCAATACACATCACACTGATCTTCAATTATGGATGGGAAGTTTTCTTTTAGAATATGCAACACATCCACAACCTCATCACCGACTAGAGTGGTTCGTTCAAACAGCTTAGCAATGTCCTGACCAAAAGATGTAATCTTTTCAAACAAGGTTTGAACCTTTTCACTGAACTCATTGTTCTTGTCAATCAGGGTGGAATATTTCAAGTTCAACTTGGATTGGTTTTCCCTGACATCATAGTTGTATGTCTGTACACTCTATATCCTGTTCAAACATTGGTGATGCAAGCTTTGTAAGTTACGCATGACTGAACCAGCTTTCTGACAAGCTTGAAGAAGAGATTCCATAAATTCATGAAGCTTCTTGTCTGACTTGAATTTATCACGTGTAAACTTTTCCTATCTACTGTCTAATTTCTGTTCAAGGTGTGACAACCTCATATCCGTTGTTGAACTTAGGTGCATTATGGAAGAGTCAATGCTCTTGAATTTCATTTCCAAAAATTGAATGAGTGTAGGATTGATGCCAGAAAAATCATTCTGAGAGTTAGCTGGAATCTCCTCAGAAGTAGATGCAGGTCCCCATGGTGGAGAGGGTTCTGGAAGAGGACCTTGTACCATGACAAGCTCTCTGGAAGCAATAGGAAACACCGGAGTATCATCTTGTACATTGTAATCATCCTGGATATTGCTGAAGTCTTGGTAGTCCATTCTGGCTGAACTAGCGTCAGGTCTATCTTCCCTAGCCTCTGGTCTTTCCATTCTGTGTAGACTGGTCTCTTGCTGATTTTGTGTGTCAGTTCTTACTTCTTGACCAGTTTCCACTGAGGTAGATACAGGTTTCTGACTTGGCAGAACCCTGACTGGCTGTCCATTTATGACTTTAAATCCCATGAATTTCTGAATGTAGGAAAGGGAGTATATGTTCCCTTTTGGAATATTCAGTTTCTTCTCATCTCCAAAATCTACTCCAACTTTTCGAAATATGGCAGTCAATGGAGCAGCATATGGGAGTGTCCTAGATTGTGTTAAGCAAGATCCCATAGTCTGAATGATTACATCTGACAATGAAATGTTTATCTTTTTCAGCATGCAATACAGTAAAAATCTCTGCATCTCAGTGAACCGTTCCCTACCACTGCTCTGAGGTGTTATCATCGATGTGCAAATATGGTAGAGAAGTCTATTGAATGAAGGGAACCTATTTGCTTTAAGACTAGATAAAAAAGTCTCCCGGACGTCTGTAGGATCACTGGGTTTGTCAGCCAGAAGAGCATAAGCTGCATGTTCATCAAACTGAAAACTGTGTAGCTGAACCCCATTCATTGGTATTTTCCAAGCTCTGACAAACAGTTTGTTTGTCAATTCGAAACTAACATTCCTGACAGTTGAAGACATTTTGGGGATCTAAGGTTCATACTTCAAATTGTGGTAAAATTCCTGAACTAGGGTGGGGTAATAAATCTTATGATTTGTAACGAAAGACCACCAACCCTGATAATCCAAAGTAGGGAATAATTACGGAAAAACTTCAAGCATCTCAACGTCGGTAGCAACAATATACCGTGGAATAAGGACTTTCAGAGGTTCTTCCACATTGATGGTGAGAGAGGGATCAGAAGACCTTGCATGTGAACTGGCTACACCTTTCTTCCCCTTCGCAGCACCTGAAGATGTAACCTGCTCCTCTGCCCTTACGGTAGAGAGCTTTCTCTTTTTGGTTGGCGGGCTGGGATGAAGATGGCGTTTCCGAAGAGATAACTCAATCTCTTTGCCTTTCCGTTTTCTTGGAGCTGAAGGAGACGGTATCTCCTCTGAAGGATTTGCCACGCCCTTGTCTTTGCCCTTCTGCGTTGCTGCCCTTGTCTTTGCCAGCGAGCTTTTCTCTTTTCCTTCCCGTTGTGGTGGAGCTGACTGAGACGGCGTCTTCTCTTGAAATTTGGTTCGAGGCTCAATCATGCCCGCAGCAAGGATGGGATCTCTTCTCTTTAGACCCTTCTTGTTCTTCCCCTTCTTCACTTGTTCCGGAGGCGCCATGGCAGCGAGAATCAAACGGGAATAGGAGAAAAATTTGAGAGAAGGAGCTGAGGAGGAAAGACTGAGAGATGCGGAGAGGTAGAGACCCACTAGGTTTTGGAAGGAGTTGAGTTGATGGCAGCATTTACGCTGCGGGGTTTTAAAGAAGGTGACGACTCAATTTCAATTCAAAAGGGTGAACCGGTTCACTGTGCTGAACCGGACTGGGATGAAATTGGAGTAATTGAATGACTGTGTTTACGCAGTGAGGCACTGCGTCGACGCCACCAAAGCGAGTTATGAATGTAGTTTGAAGTAGACAGGAAATAGTGATGACCCATTGTATTTAGGCATTCTAAAGACATTGAAATTGTGAAAAGATGAAATTACATTCAGGGATTTTTAATCGATAAAATTCAAGTTCCCTTATGAGAGATATGATGAGAAATGATGAGAGCCCCTAATTCATATAATGATGTGGAGTAAAACAATCTTAAGAATTTGAGATAAATCCTTGAACAAGAAGAGCAAGATTATGGAATAAGGATAGAACAAGTTACACACTTGGAACTTTCTCAAATCTTTTCCCTAGAATGTTCAATTTCAAGAGACCATTATAGTAGTGAATTTAACTCGAATTGAGGATAAACTCTAAAGGATTTTATTTTTGAGCTTCAGGTCAACCCCATATGAACATTGTCATTGATCATTTTTCATCATTTGCAGTCAAGTGTAGCTAGCCTTTTGACATGGGTGCACATGTTTATCAGACACCAGAGTCCTCGGTTACTCAGCATAGCTAACTATTCTGCACCACTGAAACAGAGTTGGCAACTCACATCATGACATGCCTTTTAGCACTTCATTAGTACATGAAGGTAGTTTCTCAGTGGAAAGTTACCATTGCTCTGCAATGAATTATTTTTCTTTTAAAATAGAGGTAACAGCCCACATCATGACATGCTCATTAGCACTTCTTTGGTGCATGGAGATAGTTTCTCAGTGAAAGCTTGCCATTGCTATACAATGTATTATATGCAATTTATTACATGTATATTTATATATAGGGTATGTTTCTTCAGCTCTTATTAACCCTATGCTGTGTTTAAAGTCAATACATATATTAAATTCATTTGCACAAAGGTATCTTTACTTTTGATCATCATAGTTCAAGAAAGGATGAGTTCTCAGTTTTATTAAATAGTTCAGAAACTATTCCATATGCACAGCACTTTTGTGTTCATGAATTTTATCATTCAAGGATCAAAAGATTTAGAGAACTCCAACCATTAATACTGCATAAAGCCAGTCAATGAAAATCACCAACTCTTATAAAGGAATTATCACTTTAGCTCCCCCTGAATTTATGACATCAATTCACATTTCGGAGCTCAAGAAATTTCCGTCATACTAAAGATTGAGCGGTACATCACTACAAACTGAAGAACTGAGTATGGAAGAAACATGAT
The DNA here is from genome assembly GCA_022559845.1 of Amorphophallus konjac. Taxonomy (NCBI): domain Eukaryota; kingdom Viridiplantae; phylum Streptophyta; class Magnoliopsida; order Alismatales; family Araceae; genus Amorphophallus; species Amorphophallus konjac. Next base: position 115,651,315 of record CM040118.1, read on the forward strand.
TGATGAGAGGTTTTGAGAAGACTCCAAGAGTCTGACAAGCTGAGGTACAAGAAGATTTCAAGATTATGAGATATGAAAGAACCCAACTCTAGTGCTGTGTTAACCCGTCTGATATAATCCAGTTGATTCCAGAACTGATTTGCACTTGGTTTATGACAGTGCGTCAACTCAACCAGGTGACATCGTTAACTCACTCAACTAGTCATATCAATTTTTAGCATGTTTCCAGAATGTTTCTTTCAGTGCGTTGACTCAGTCTTGAAACAGCGTTAACTCAGCCTTATAAACCATTCTTCAGATACCCAGATAACTGAATCTAAAGGGACAGAATTGCACTCCTTAGCAAGTAAAATCTAATGCAAACTCTCCCTCCATTTATGCATGACTGAAAATATGGATGAAGATGCAATTGTTGACATGATGGCTTTTTATTTGTCATGTGTTATTAAACAAATATGCTCAAAACTAAACTCCCCCTAAATCTATGACTTATTTAGAAATCAGGCATTTTCAACTCAAGCAAGACATATAATCAATTTATTCCTAGGCAAAGTTAATTAGACAAATTTCAAAGAAGAAATCAAGCAATCAATTTAGGCATCAAGATGAGGGTTGCACAATCCAAGCTCTGTCCTAAGACAAGAAAATCTTTCATTATTCAGAGGCTTGGTGAAAATGTCAGCTAGTTGATGTTCTGAGTCTACAAAGATCAATTTAAAGTTTCCTTTATTAACTTCATCTCGCAAGAAGTGATGCCTTATTTCTATATGTTTGGTCCTAGAGTGCTGGATGGGGTTCTTTGCCAGGTTAATGGCATTTGTGTTATCACACAATATTGGGACACATCCAAGATCAGTTTGATAATTTTAGAGTTGGTGTTTGATCCACAACGCTTGAGTGCCACAACTCCCTGCAGCGACATATTCTGCCTCTGCAGTGGATAGTGCCACTGAGTGTTATTTCTTCGATGCCCAAGAAACCAAACACCCTCCCAAAAATTGGCAATAGCCACTTGTGCTTTTCCTGTCAAGTTTGCATCCACCATAGTCTGCATCTGAGTATGATACTAGATCAAAAGTGCAAGATGCAGGATACCAAATCCCTAAGTCTTGAGTTCTAGCAAGGTATCGAAAGATACGCTTGACAGAAATCAAGTGGGATTCTTTAGGATCAGACTGAAAACGAGCACACATGCATACACAAAATTGGATGTCTGGCCTAGATGCAGTAAGATAGAGGAGTGATCCGATCATACCTCAATATGTCTTTGCATCTACTATTTTACCTTTCAGATCTGCATCCAAAGTTGTGTTGGTGCTCATGGGAGTGCTGATTGCCTTAAGATTCACCATTTGATATTTCTTCAATAATTCAGAAATGTACTTTGCCTGGTTGATGAAGCATCCATCCTTGGTTTGGGTGATTTGTAGACCTAGAAAAAATTGAAGCTCACCCATTAGACTCATCTCAAATTCTGTGGTCATCAAATTTGCAAATTCCTCACACATACTTGGTTTAGTGGATCCAAAGACTATATCATCAACGTAAATTTGAACCAGAATAATGTCATTATTTCTTACCTTGGTGAATAGAGTTTGGTCCACTTTACCTCTTGAATATCCTTTCTCAGTGAGGTATGAGCTGAGTCTATCATACCATGCTCGAGGTGCATGTTTAAGCCCATAGAGAGCTTTGTCTAATCTGTAAACATGGTCAGGGCAGTCTATAGACTCAAAACCAGGGGGTTGTTCAACACACACCTCTTCTTTTATTAAACCATTAAGAAATGCACTTTTTACATCCATTTGATGTAGTTTTATTTCATGACAACATGCATATGCAAGTAATAATCTGATAGCTTCTAATCTAGCTACCAGTGCAAAGGATTCTTCAAAATCAATGCCAAATTCTTGGTTATATCCTTGTGCAACCAGTCTTGCTTTATTTCTTATCACAATTCCATTTTCATTTTGTTTGTTTCTAAAGACCCACTTAGTTCCAATTACTGGAAGTTCATTGGGTCTTGGCACAAGGTGCCACACTTTATTTCTTTTGAATTGATTTAATTCCTCATGCATTGCATTTATCCAACATTCATCTTTCAGGGCTTCAGTTATATTTGTTGGTTCAATTTGAGATATAAGAGCCAAATTATCCATTTCTTCAATTGTTCTGAAATGAGATCTAGTTCTGGTAGGGTCATGCAGATTACCAATAATGCTTGATAGAGGGTGGTCCCTTAACATTCTAACATTGGTCAGAGAGTTACCTTCATTGTCATCTGCATTACCTCTAGTGCTTGATTCAGTTTGATTCTCATTTGACCTTGGCTCTTCCTCTTGAGTATGTTGTTCTTCCTTTTCTTCAAGAAATTCACCATCATCTTTGTCCCTGCAAGATAGTTCATTTTCAGACCTGACATTCATTTCATCAAAGACAATATGTGGAGATTCTTCAACAGATTGAGTTGATATTTAGGACTCTATAGGCCCTAGAGTGATTTGAATAACCTAGAAATATGGCTGGTTCACTCTTAGGTTCAAATTTATCTAAGTCTCGTTTATGATTATTTTGAACAAAGCATTTAGATCCAAAAACTCTGAAATGTATAATAGATGGCTTCTTACCTTTCAACAACTCATATGGAGTCTTTTTGGACAGAGGTCTTACCATTGCTCTGTTTACAATGCAGCAAGCTGTGTTTACAGCCTCTGCCCAGAGCTTCCTTGGGAGCTATCCTTCGATCAACATAGTTCTAGCCATCTCGACAAGGGTTCTGTTTCTTCTTTCCACCACTCCATTCTGTTCAGGAGTTCTTGGAGATGAGAACTTATGAGATATTCCCATTGCCCTGCAAAAACTATCGAATTCTAAATTTTTAAATTCTCCTCCATGATCTGACATGATAGATGAAATAGTATACTTACCATCCTGCTAAACTTTCCTGAAGAATGCCTGAAATTATTCAAATGTATCATTCTTATGAGTTAAAAAGAACACCCAAGTAAACCTAGAAAAGTCATCTACCAAAACAAATCCATATTTATTGCTACTCAAACTTGCTGTTCTAGTGGGTCCAAATAGATCCATGTAAACAAGTTCAAGAGGTCTAGAAGATTGATTTTGAATTCTGGATTTAAATGACTTCCTAGTATGCTTGCCTTGAGTGCACGCATTACAAATTTTGTCATTTTGCTTAAATGATACATCAGGCAAACCATTCACCATGCTGAATTTGGCTAACTTGTGCATGACACTGTAGCTAGCATGTCCTAGTCTACGATGCCATAACCAAGCCAATTCACTTTTATTCACAGCTAGACAAAGATTGTTATGAGCAGGATCATCTAAATCTACCATGTACATATTATTTATTCTTTTTCCAGAGAATTTAACACTTTCAGACTGCTTTTCAATAATGGTGCATGCATGGGAATCAAACACAACTTTGTGCCCCCTATCACACAGTTGGCTTATACTAAGAAGATTGTATTCTAATCCTTCAACAAGTAACACATCATCAATAGAGTTCAGGGGAGTTTTGCCAACTTTACCTTTTCCAATTATTTTACCTTTATTGTTCCCCCCAAATGTGACATGTCCTTCTTCTTTCTCAACTAGGAGACATAATTTTGCCTTATCACCCATCATGTGCCTTGAGCAGCCACTGTCAAGGTACCACCTTTTGTGTACAGCTGCAAGGCATTCCTACAAATCACATCAAACAAGAGATTTTGGAACCCAAATACACTTGGGTCCCATCAGACCATATGATTGTGTCAAGTAAGACAACATACTTTTGGGAATCCAAATCTGTTGTTTTGAGGGTTTTTGAGATGTGGGGGTCATAGATTTGAAATTTTTCTGATTGGGTTGAGGTACCCTTTGGAATTCCCCTTTTGAACCATTTCTGTTGTTAGAGAAGTATGAAGTTTTATTTTTGTTCTCATTCCAATAGTTATTGTGACTCCAAGAAGCATTGGGGAACCTAGGATGAGAAATTCTAGAAGAATGTTGAGTTCTTGAAGGGATGAAGGTTCGCTGCGTTGACCCTATCACATGATTGCGTTGACTCATCCACTTAACCTTTCGGTCATATGGGTTCTGGTACATAGGGTGCGTCGATGCACTGTAGTGGCTGCGTCGACTCATTCTCATGTTTCTGAAGAAATACCCATCCGGAAAGGGTGTATGCGTTGATGCAGTGTGGACACTGCGTTGACGCGCCCAATGGTTTGTTCTAGCATTATTTCTGTAGAACCCCTGGGACATGGGTTGAGTGGACGCAGGATGCCCAGTGCGTTGACGCGACTGTCGTGTACCAGTCCTATGACTCCCTGAATTTCTATATCCTTGATGCTGGGTTGATGAACTAGGGTCTATAGGCTGACCTGAGGGTTTACTTCTGAACTTAGGCACATTCTTATGGTGATTGGCATTTAAGGTAGCATACATTTTCTCTTTGCCCTTTTCTTTTCTGATTTCATCTGTCTATTTTACTTCTTCTTGATTTTTCTCACAAAACTTCTTTTCAGCCATTTGACTCTGCTCAGATGTACCTTGTTCAGAAACAAAGGTTATAAATCTAGATCCTATATCCTTCTTCTTGGTTGGATTATAACCAAGTCCTTCTTTTCCAAAATTGCTTCTTATACCTTGTGTTAATTTCTCAAGAGAGGCTTGTTTACTTGAATTCTCATCTTCCATTTTCTTCAAATTTTCTTGGAGTTCCTTATTTACTCCTTGAAGGGCTTCATATTTTTCTTCAGCAATCTTTACATCACTCTCTAATTTTTGCATTCTGAGTTTCAGGTCATCCTGAATTTTCAGTAAGAATTCATTTTCTCTATTCATCTCTATTAATTGATCTCTACATTGGTCACTTTCATCAAGAGATTTTCTTAAACAGGTAATTTCAGCTTCTAGGCACCTGATTTTATCATTCAATGAATTTTCTTGACTAGTCAAATTTTTCTTTTTCTTGAGTGATTTATTTTCTTTCTTTACATGATCATACTTATCTAGCAATTCATTAAATGCTTCTTCCCAATCACTGCAAGAAAAGTTTTCAGAAGAGGAAGTTACCTCATTCTTATCATCTCCCTTAGCCATGAAACACAGCTTAACATCACTCTCTTCTTCAGAAGTGCTTTCTTCTTCATCTTCATCTTTCTCCTCGTCACTCCACGTACTTATCATGGCCTTAGGCTTCTTGTTCTTCCATTTCGGTTGGACTTTCTTCACATTCTCTGGACATTCAGATTTTATATGACCTTGTTTCCTGCATTGGTAACAGACAACCTTGTCAGATTTCTTAGAATTTTCTGATTTGAATTTTGAACTCTTTCTTACCTCTGGTCTTCTGTTGTTTCTAAATTTACCTTCCTTCCTTATAAACTTCCTGAATTTCCTGGTGAGCATTGCTATCTCACCTGAGTCATTATCTGAGGTAGATGAATGACTGTCATCTGAGCTCTCCTTGCTACTTGGTCCTGCCTTCAATGCAAGAGGCTTTTTCTTTTTCACATCCTCATCTATCCTTTTGAGGTTCAGCTCATAAGCCATCAAAGATCCGATAAGCTCATCAGGGGTAGTGGTAGGAAGGTTCCTAGATTCCTCAACAATAGTGGCTTTGGTGTGCCAAACTGGAGTTAGGGATCTAAGAATTTTCCTGACCAGTTCGTAATCAGTGTAAGCCTTTCCCAGACTTTTAAGACCATTCACTAATAGGGTTAGTCTAGCATACATTTCAGATATATTTTCCTCTGGCTTCATTATAAAAGCTTCATATTCAGAAATTAACATATTGGTTTTTGTCTCTCTTACCTCTGACGTACCTTCATAGATGACTTGAAGTTTGTCCCACATTTCCTTGGCACTGGCACATGAGGATACTCGTGAAAACTCCATAGGATGCAATGAGCATTGCATGATGTTCATAGCTTGCCAATTGACATTGGACTTTCGAATCTGCTCCTTCACTCACAGTTCTTCATCTCCTTCTAACTGATATGGTCCCTTGCTCACGACTCTCCAAATCTCATGGTCTTGAGCTCTCAGAAATACCTGCATCTGATTTTTCCAGTAAGCATAGTTAGTGCCATCAAAGAAGGGTGGCCTATTCACTGCATACCCTTCAGGCATGAGCCCCTTGTTTTCCATTCCACTAAATCTCTCTGGGTTGTGAGACCCTTGACAAGAGAGCCGAGCTCTGATACCACGTGTTGGATTAGGTGGAAGGTCAAACTAGAGGGGAGGGGTGAATAGGTTGACCCTTTAAAAATTAATGCAAGATCACACTTGCTTTAGAAAGTAGAATGCTAATTAGAGGTTCAGTAAATAGACAGTATGAAGATCGAGCCTAATCAAACATCTAACGATAGGTGGATAAAATGAGAAAGCAAACCACAAGAGGAACACATATTTTTATGGTGGTTCGGTCTCCCTGTGGAGACCTACGTCCACCCCTCACTAAACCAGTGAGAATCCCTGCTGAGCTTTACAGCTTAGCTACACCGAGGAACTACCTCCTCAAACAACGCTGAGCAGTACAGCTTGGCTTAACCAGAGGAACAGATCCTCTAAACCGCTGATGAACAGCCTGCAGGCAACACGCCCAATCACCCTTGATCCAAGCACACTCTGCTGGATCAAGCCCCTCCCTCTACCCAAACCAGTACGAGGGAGACACAATGTAACAGTGTTATAATTGAAAAACAGAAGCAATAAATGAAATCACTCAAAGATGGAGGGACATCTCCAGATCTGTGATGCTGCTGGATCTCAAGTTCGAACTCAGATGCTGGAGGAAGATGTTTCAACGATCAGCTGGCCTTTTCGTTCTGAAGGGTAGATGGACTCGCACTGATCCACTACCACTGGATCTCTTCTAATCGTCAGTGTATGCAGCAAGGTACCAGCAGGAAGACGATGAACTCCACGATTCTCCTCAAGGGCTTCACTCTCTCTCTGGTTCAACAACACTCTCCAAAAACCTTCTTCAATGTTTTTTTTTTCGTTACCACGCTCACTTCCAGATCCATGTAATATATACGCCTAGTGGGCCCCAACAAGATTTTCTGGTTAGCCCAATGATTGCTCTGCATAGAGCCTTCTGGAATCGCCAGGGAAACCCAGATCGCAAGCGCTTTTGGCTGATGTGTCCTTTGACGTCACTTACGATTAGGGTCCACCCAACTAATCTCATAAGTAGTTCAGATGGAGTCAACCCATTGAGTTCACGAGGTTGACACAGCCTTGAAATCTCTCACATGGCTTTGAATGTAATGCTGGATGCGTTGACGCATGGGGTCACTGCGTCAACCCACTGAACTGTCCCAGAGCCAATTTCATATTCAGAGTGAACTGTTGCGTCGACGCTATCATGCTATAGTGTTGACGCACTGGGTTATTCCAGTGAACCATAACTCTGCCTTTTTAACTGCTGCGTCGACGCTGCTCTACTGTGGCGTTGACGCTGTGAAGTAGATCTATGAGTGCCTCTACTTCTTAAGCTGATGCGTCGACGCTGCAATAGTGTGGCGTTGACGCACTGAGATTATATCAGTGACTTATGATTTTGCCTCTTCAACTGATGCGTGGACGCCTTGAACTCCCAGCGTCGACCCTGTTCCTTTCTTGCATCAAAGATGAACCAAATGGAAGCGTTACTGAATCAAGATTTAATTCAACATTCACATCTCATGGTTGTCATCATCAAAACCAAGGGCACAACAACCTGTACATACCTGATGCACATAATGCAGTATGCATATTAGAAAGTATGTACAATGAAGGTGAATGCATAGACATGCCACTAGAGAATGTATAGACTTTGTTTGCAATGTACAAGACGATGTACAGACTTGCTGGCTTGTAATGCGATATGCATATAGGAAAGTATGCACATTGAAGATGAATGCTCGGACATGCCATCAACGAGTGTGCAGACTCTACGTGTAATGTACAAACAATGTTCAGACTTGCTATGCCTAGAGTTTAAGTATGAATGCATGATGCACAAACTATGCGTGTGCACGTGTGGACTTTGAGTGCATGACACTACCTTACGTATGTATGCGGCAGAATGTATAGACTTTGAATGCATGGTAAAGAGTGTATAGACTTAGTGTGCATGCGACAACGATGTACAGACTTGCTGGTGTGATGATGCATGAACTTAAATGCTCGTGCCAGCAACGATTGTACAAACTTATGAATTAGTGCATGAACTTAATTGCTAGTGTCAACATAGGTTGTACAGACTTTGATGAGAAAGATGCACACATGCACAATGAACACGGATGCACTGACTAAGCCTCGAGCTGAGCTAACGGATGTATAGACTTGCTCAGTCATCAAACCAACCGAGTGCAGACTTAGTGTACGCATGAAACAAGCGAGTGCACTGACTATGGCTAACACATGCAAACACGCATCGATCAGTGATATGCAAGAGATGGTCAATGCACTGACTATGTGGCGTGCAACTATAATTAATGCACCAATGCAAGCTATGCATAAACTAGAATAGACCTGATGCAGAGAACAGACAATGCACCGTATAGCTGCGTAAATGCAATGCCCATACTGTGTTAACGCACACCCCCTTTCCTCTTCATGCATGAAGTATATATGCTGAAGTATGAAGAACGATGAAGCATGCAGAACATTTACTAATTCTAATCTTACATGATTCATTAGTGGTTGCTATCATCAAAACTATATAACATCATCAAGGCACAGGGGGCACAACAATCTCCCCCTTTTTGATGATGGCAACATAATGAATAGATGCCATGAGCTCGGTTCATGCATGCACAGACTTATGCACTAATAGATGTACAGACTTATGCACTGATAGACGTATGCACTAAATGTGACTCCTATCCCATCGCCCATCTCCCATCTCCCCCTGCACATTCTCCCCCTTTGCCTTCAGCAAATAAGGAGGAAAGACAGGTTCAACGTTCTATGTGGCAGTTCAGAATGTAAGCACATTACGACGCAAGCCTTAAAATATATGAATCGAGCAATGGCTTTCTTGATGTCAATTAGGTTTAACAGTGATAGAAGGTGAGGAGAAAGAACTGGCTTTCTGAGATAGGATCATATGCTTCAGTTATAGCAATGAACTTAAGTCACATGACCATAATAGTCTAGGTCGATACAAGACCCTAGTTACTTTAGCGAAAGTGAAAAGCAAGGAAAGTCACCTGAATTTGTATTGAGAATAAACAATTGACACTCAATGATATTTGTTTGCAAGGGTTACAGCAAATTCATTCACAAACTTCTGAAACATGAACTCATTGAACAAATAAGTATCATTTATGCCATTGACATTAGGTGTATACCTTGATCAGAGGCTGATACCCCCAGTTACTAAGCATAAACTACTATATCTATTTCTGATCAAAGCTACAGGAATAATTTGCACCTTTGACGTTAAGGGTATACCTTGATCAGAGGTCAATACCCCTAGTTACTCAATGAAATCTCCCTGGTAGATTCGACTAATGGAACAGAGATAATCCGAGTCACTTCATGACTCAAGGTATTCTCCATTTCTTTGATGGAGACCTCAGTTTCTCAGTGAAACTCAGTCATTGCTCTACCACTGTTCACTTCCTTTTTCTTTGAAGATCTTAATTTTAGCCGCCCTTATGATTTTGGGAGTGACTTGTTTAAGAACAATATAGAATTTTTGGTTTTCAAACCTTAACCAACACTAAATCTGTCATGTTCAGGTACTGTGAGGACTTGTTCTATCATAATCATGAGATAGAGGTTAAGAGCTATAAATGCTTTCTATCATCTTATTTTCAGAAGACAGTCTTTTAAACTTTACAGTCTATTAAAGTTAAACCTTAGTTTCAATCAGTAAGCACATGTGATTCTTATAACATAAGGGTTGTGATAATTTCAGCTCACAATAATGAACCAATCACTAGACAGTTATCCAATCGGTGAAGGAGTTGAATTTATTTCAGATGATGCAACCCTCCCCCTGACAACAGTATGCATTTTACAAAAATATGCAATGATTCGACCTATCATGCAGTTAAGGCATTGAATGCATAGACTATGAGTAGAGCATGTTTCGACATGAGGTCTATACAATGCAATTGATTGACTACATGCGTAACCATCCGTCGATTATATGTCCAACTATGCATTGACTCCAACTCATGATACCAACTGATGATGTGCATTAACTTAAGTACTCAGTCCACAAGAGATTATTCTATCATCAAACAACTTTATCCACAAGTTTAAGAACATGCACCCAATTATTACAAGCATTCTAAAAGATATCTCAAGATAAAAAGATTAGTCATTTTCCTGCTGAAATTTACAAAGCCCCAGTTCTCTTCTTAGATATTTAAATCTTTCATTTCCAAGAGGTTTTGTAAAAATATCAACAACTTGTTTTTCAGTTTCAACAAAGACTAATTCAAATTCACTCTTGCCCACATCATCTCTAAGAAAATGATGTTTAATATCAATGTGCTTAGTCCTAGAGTGGTGAACATGATTCTTGGTAAGGCAGATGGCACTAGTGTTATCACATAGAATAGGAATGCATCCCATACTTATCTGATAATCTGAAAGTTGATGTTTAATCCATAGTACCTGGGCTTGCAGCAACATATTCTGCCTCTGCAGTGGAGAGTGCTACAGTGTGTTGCTCTTTAGAAGCCCAAGATACTAGGCAGCCACCTAGAAATTGACAATATCCACTAGTGCTCTTCCTATCTATTCGACACCCAGCATAGTCTGCATCAGTGTAAGATATAAGCTCTAACTCACACCTAGCAGGGTACCAAAGACCAAGTTCTTGGGTGCCTGACAGATACCTAAAAATCCTTTTCACTGCATTAAAGTGAGACTCTTTAGGACTAGCCTGAAATCTGGCACATAAGCATACTGCAAATTGTATGTCAGGCCTAGATGCAGTGAGGTACAAAAGGGATCCGATCATACCACTATGCAGCTTTTGGTCCACTGGGTTACCTTTTGTATCTTGATCAAGACTTGTGGAGGTGCCCATTGGAGCTGCAATGTCCTTGAGGTTTTCAAGTTTGTATTTCTTCATGAGGTCCCTAATGTATTTGGACTGGGTGATGAAGGTTCCATCTTTGGTTTGAGTCACCTGTAATCCAAGAAAGAGTTTCAGCTCACCCATTGAGCTCATTTCAAACTCTTGTGTCATTAAGTCAGAAAATTCCTTACACATCTTTGGGTTAGTTGAACCAAAAATAATGTCATCCACATAAATCAGAACAATAAGTATGTCAGGGTGACTTACCTTTGTAAACAACGTTTGGTCAATCTCACCTCTCAAGAACTTCTTCTCAGTAAGGAATTTGCTGAGCCTGTCATACCAAGCTCTAGGAGCTTGCTTCAAACCATAGAGAGCTTTATTCAACTTATATACATAAGAAGGGAAGTCTGAGCATTCAAAGCCAGGAGGTTGATGAACAAAGACATCCTCCTTAATTTCCCCATTGAGAAAAGTAGATTTTACATCCATCTGCTAGAGATTTATTCCAAGGGAGCATGCATAAGCTAGCAAGATTCTAATAGCTTCTAACCTGGCTACAGGGGCAAATGATTCTTCAAAATCAATTCCAAATTCTTAGTTACACCCCTGAGCAACAAGTCTGGCCTTATTTTTGACAACATTACCTTGCTCATCAGTTTTATTTCTAAAGACCCACTTTGTCCCAATGACATTTCCATCAACAGGAGGTGGAACTAGATGCCACACCTTGTTCCTGTCAAACTGATTAAGCTCCTCGTGCATGGCATTGATCCAATACACATCCATTAGGGCAATGTCAATGGTGTCATGCCCCGAACCGATAGCAGCGGAACGTGTCGTTTGCTCAGAACGTGGCAGTTGAACAGTCATGTCAATCAGAGCATAGTCATTTCCACAAAACACAATTTGGACAAATAACAAATTTCATTTCAAATATAAGTCCTTTACATATTCGGGCACATAATAAATGAAAAGACTCAATAAAGAAAAACTACAATGAGACATAAGACGTAAGATAACCACACTAGACGGTTCGTCTAGGTTGTCGGGGTACTCTTCACTCTTGCCCTTGCCCATCATGTTCGGTCTCGTCGTCACTAAGGTCATTACCTGAAAAACATTAGAAAACACAGGGTGAGCGAAAGCTCAGTAGGACTTAATATCTCATGCTTCCAAGCTAGCTTTAAGTCAATTACAGTTTAACATGCTCATGCAGGTCATGCAAGACATAGAAAGCGAGAACTATAATAACACGAGATAAATTCAAGAACTAATATAAACAAACGAGTAAGCAAGATGCTAGATAAACTCATGAAGAATAAGGACGATGATAATCAAGAGAGTATAGTAAGATCTAATCAAGTACTTTCTCAAGTTAGTCAAGAGCATTCATGAGGAAATATAACATTCATCTCTCTATGACGAACACTATCACGAGAGCTTCAAGGTATCCATTATTGTGAAGGATCTTTGTGACAAGATAACGAGTACTATCAATGGGATAATTCAAGAACATCTATGATGATCGATATAGAAGTAGGACAATTACTTCTACAAGCACCACATAGCATTTGCCAAGACACTAAGGGAATATCACGACAATATGATAACCCCTCCAATAAGGCAAATCAAGATCTTTTCATGACGAACAATAAGTTGTAGAAAGGTGTGCTATGATGGCAATTACTCCCGATCATCACTATCACGAGAGCGTTTGCACATCTAGCACTATATAGGATTGGCCAATGCACTAAGGGGAAAATCACGACGATATGACCGCCCCTCATGGAAATAGCACTAGTTAGTATTTGGTCGCACACTTAGGAGTTCTCACGACTGTATGATTGCCCCTAAATGCCAATAACCGAGTTGGTGAATGCCAGCACCCGATCATCGTATACCGGTAACGTTTGGACTTTGCCTCGCCCAATAGGGTCAGATCAGGACCCATAGCATTTAAAATGTCATTTTAGTGGGACCCATAGCCCCTGACATTTAGTCTAGACTAATTCCATATTAATGGCTAAGAATTTCAAGGATCAAGCATGTAGGAACATTGAGATAGATTTTATGGAACATAGAGTTTAAGGACAGAACTTGTAATAAGGATGATATATCAATAAACCAGAAGAAAACCATGACATTCTTGAAATCTGGGTGATTAGGTACAACCAGCTCAGTCGGCCTTGAGGGAATCTAAGGCTACGAGGAGACTTACGGAGGTCCCAATGACTAACTTGCCAGTCCGAAGGAACGGAATGTCCAACGGAGGGCTCGTATGTCACCGAGAGTTGAGTGTATAACGTGAACCAATCATGAAACATGGACTCCATCTACGGACGTGAGATGAAAGTGCCAAAAGACCCAAGGTATGAGTCATAATCGGAAGAAAATGGCGAGAACATGGATGCGTTAATTATAGAATTCATGTCCATCCAATTCTATAATTAACTATAATTAAATAAACTTATATTATTTGACGCCCATGGGTGGCGTCATTTATTAATTAGCGTCCTCTTGGAGGGACGTTAATTGTATGATTTTTAACTAAATTTATTTAACAAGAATTTACATTTATATCTATTTAATTGAAAATTTTCAAAAACATACATTCCAAGACACATTGATTTATTTAAAATAATTTAAGGAAATAGAAAATATGATAATTAAGAGAAAACTACAAGGATTCTAAATATATATTTTTTTATAATTTTCGGTTGCTTATTTTAATAGATATGAATTTTAAAAGCTATAATTACAAGATATATACATTTATAGATATATATATATAATTTGACGACCCTTTTGTACGTCGTCAAAAGGATTGGACGACTATACACATGTCGTCATTTTCAAAATTTGTCAAATTGTGTCAATGCTTTAGTCCTCTCATTTCCCGACTTAACCACGTCGGAATCGAGCTTATAATATACCGAAATGACCGGCTCGAAAAACTCTACCTAACCAGATGTTCAAAATAATTTTTCGTCGAGAGATGGGGGATCTTGAGATAGGGGGCACAAAAAATGGTGTAACCACTTTCACTACCTCGGTCTCCACTCTAATAGTACGCCCATAAATGTTCATGGCCAAAGGATACTCCGATACCCATGAACAACTATTAATGCTAAAACTCATAACTAACATTTATACAATTGACGACTGTTCGTTCATCAAATTTCAGAATTTAATCAAATGATGACATGGTGGCTGTCACCTTTTATACTTATAGCGCCCTTAACAGTGGCGTCATTTTCAGAAGAAACGACATACATCAAGTCGTCATTTTTGTTTTTCCCAGAATTCCACTATGAACAGTAGCACTTTTCCAATATGAATATTTTTATGACAATATATATATGGATAGGTCAAGAAAAATAGCAGGATTCCAAAATTCTATTTATGCATTAAATCAGATTATTGGTTACATAATTATTAAATTTTTAACATGTGAAATTATTAAATCAAATGGAAATTGACGACTGTTTTGATGGGCGTCAAAAGGAATTAGCGCCCTGATGAGGGTCCCTATTTATCAAAAAAATTGCAGAACTTCTTCAAACTCAGCGAAGACTACATGCGTGAACTATAATCATGATTCATATTGTTTGGGCTACGAAACTTGAGATAACCTACATGTTCTATACATCTAGCATGCTAGTTGTTTTATAATTATGCTTGGGAGATTGCCTACCTTTTGGTGTTTATAAGGATGGAGATGCAGAACAGTGAAGAACAAATAATAATAGAAGAAGTCTGCTTGCTTCTTCCACTACAGCAACAACAATAGCTTTACATAGCTGCAATTGCACTTCAACGGTAGTAGCACACTATAGCAGAGGAAGAAGACATGCGTGTGTGTCAACGTAGGGAGGAAGAAGACCCCACTATCCTGCACGAACTCCACGAATTCCCTTCCGAACGAAGCCTTTTTGCAATAGTCGGGTTTTGCTACTTAAAAGGTGTCTTATTTATAAGATTAACCTTATGAGAGTCTTACTGCAACTAGTATTTCCTTTTTTAAAATCCTTAACCAAGTTACATCTAAAACCTATTCCTACCCAAACGACAGCCGCCTGCCAAAATTTGTGTGTGAAACCCTAAAACTTATCATATGCACAGTCGATCATGGGTACGTGGATTGGCATATGGAGTTGGCTATTATGAGTGTTGGGTTATAAAAGGAGGAATGGGCTTTGTAGCTCATGTGGCAAGTGTTTGGGGTTGAGGTAAAGTGAGGGTTTTGATATGTATATATATACACACGTAGATACGTCAAAAGGTTTGGCCTTTATATATCGAATATGGGTGTAAGTCTTATTAAGTCTTTCTCTATTTTATATATAATTAGATTAATGGATAAGAAAAGCCCATTAATGATAAGGCATTGGCTTCTACTAAAGCTCATTAGTTATTATTAAGGCCCATTAGTTTAGTATTATCTGGGTTGGGTTGGGTTTCATAGCTGGGCTTTTTACCCTACAATTTAACATGTTTAAGTCCTACACCTTTATTTAAGGCCCATTTAATTATGTAACCCATTTGTGTGTAGTCTACCTAGTCTCACTTTTAAGAAGCTCATTAGGTTAATATAATTGGGTTGGGTCTTTCTTCTTGCAAATTATCATGGGTTAAGCCTTAAACCTTTATTAAGGCCCACTAATTAAATTTGTTTGAACTATAATGGGTTTTAGCTTCTTCATGTATTTAGTGTCGCTGGACATATTATATATTTCTTGAGATAGAACTTATATAGAGATTTTATAACTTATAATTTTATTTATTTATCTATCTTATTGAATTTTACCATTGTCTTGGATAGTAGAGTCGGGTTCTATCGTATGACACTTAACTCAGTCGTGTACCCCTATAGAAGGAATTATTTATAACCTTTTAATTAATATGTAGGTTCATTTTCTATTCAGACTATTGCTTTTATCAAAATTTTATTACCCTTTTTTTTGACAAACTAATAATATTTAACTTTTTAGAAATTTCGGGGTTCTACACCCTCCCCCACTTAAAAGAATTTGGTCCCCAAATTCATATAGTTTCCTTTCCAAAATTTGTGGGGTAAGATCACCATATCTAAAGCATGTATTCTGGCTAGATCATTCATATATCATGCTAAGTACTTAAGGTCATATCCGATTCATGCAAGTTTTAGATGAGATAGGTTTATAGGGTTACCTTCCGTTGCTTGCGGTGCTTCTTCCTTTAAGAGTGGATATCGAGTAATTTTGTGATCTTTGCTTCCACAACGGATGCATTTTCCAAGTTTATACCAACACTCGTCCGGATTGTGCCTTCCCTTCTTGCAATGCTCGCATTTTCCCTTGGCCGGAACAATTTGTCGATCTTTATTCCGGGGTTTCTTATTTTCATAGAATTTGTTGTCTCCATTAATTCTCTTTTTACCGTTCACATTTTCCTTGTTCTTGGATCCATTTGGTAAGTCCTTCTTGGCGGCCTTTCCTTTGATTCTTTCCATCATATCCATAGCATCTTCCAAGAGTTGAGCTTTTCTAACCATCTCCGTATATGTTTGAATTTCTAGTGGAGCTAGTTGAGGTATAAGTTCCACCTTCAAGTCATTCATAAATCTCTTTGCTCTCATTTTCTCCATGCAAACCAAGTGTGGTGCATATCGGGCCAATCTAGAAAACCTCGCTTCATACTCGGCGACTGACAGACGACGTTGCTTCAAAGCCGCAAATTCCATAGCTTTCTTCTCGCGAATTCTTTCCGAGAAATACTTTTCATTAAAGTGTTCTAAGAATTCGTCCCATGTAACTTGCTCGTTAGGCAAGATTGCTTCCACGGATCCCCATCATACTCGGGCATCCTTCTCTAATTGATATGTTCCTAATAGTACATTCTCTTCATCGGTGCATTGCATCACCTTAAAGGTCCTCTCTATTTCTTGCACCCAATTCTGTGCTTCATCCTGGTCAGTCGACCCACTAAACTTAGGGGGGTTTATCTTTTGGAACTTCGATGCAAATCCCCGGCTCCATGCCGTGCTCCACCTTGTGCAACTTGTTGCAAGACTTGCGTTAAACCCTGGATAGTGCGTTGCATCTCTCTCCACTGAGCTCTCTCAGCGGCCATTCTAGCCTACAAGAATAAAGTTTGGATTAATGATATTCATCTCTTGGTAGGTATCTAACGCGAATGTAACATATTTTATCATTTAACCCAAAGCTCTACCCAAATCTCACAGGGTTCCTATATGATAACTGACAAGGAGAACTCAATCTAAGACTTGAACCTGATGACCTAGGGATTTAGAAAGCCTAGGCTCTGATACCACCTTCTGTCACGCCCCGAACCGATAGCAGCGGAACGTGTCGTTTGCTCGGAACGTGACAGTTGAACAGTCATGTCAATCAGAGCATAGTCATTTCCACAAAACACAATTTGGACAAATAACAAATTTCATTTCAAATATAAGTCCTTTACATATTCGGGCCCATAATAAACGAAAAGACTCAATAAAGAAAAACTACAATGAGACATAAGACGTAAGATAACCACACTAGATGGTTCGTCTAGGTTGTCGGGGTACTCTTCACTCTTGCCCTTGCCTATCATGTTCGGTCTCGTCGTCACTAAGGTCATTACCTGAAAAATATTGGAAAACGTAGGGTGAGCGAAAGCTCAGTAGGACTTAATATCTCATGCTTCCAAGCTAGCTTTAAGTCAATTACAGTTTAACATGCTTATGCAGGTCATGCAAGACATAGAAAGCGAGAACTATAATAACACGAGATAAATTCAAGAACTAATATAAACAAACGAGTAAGCAAGATGCTAGATAAACTCATGAAGAATAAGGACGATGATAATCAAGAGAGTATAGTAAGATCTAATCAAGTACTTTCTCAAGTTAGTCAAGAGCATTCATGAGGAAATATAACATTCATCTCTCTATGACGAACACTATCACGAGAGCTTCAAGGTATTCATTATTGTGAAGGATCTTTGTGACAAGATAACGAGTACTATCAATGGGATAATTCAAGAACATCTATGATGATCGATATAGAAGTATGACAATTACTTCTACAAGCACCACATAGCATTTGCCAAGACACTAAGGGAATATCACGACGATATGATAACCCCTCCAATAAGGCAAATCAAGATATTTTCATGACGAACAATAAGTTGTAGAAAGGTGTGCTATGATGGCAATTACTCCCGATCATCACTATCACGAGAGCGTTTGCACATCTAGCACTATATAGGATTGGCCAATGCACTAAGGGGAAAATCACGACGATATGACCGCCCCTCATGGAAATAGCACTAGTTAGTATTTGGTTGCACACTTAGGAGTTCTCACGACTGTATGATTGCCCCTAAATGCCAATAACCGAGTTGGTGAATGCCAGCACCCGATCATCGTATACCGGTAACGTTTGGACTTTGCCTCACCCAATAGGGTCAGATCAGGACCCGTAACATTTAAAATGTTATTTTAGTGGGACCCATAGCCCCTGACATTTAGTCTAGACTAATTCCATATTAATGGGCAAGAATTTCAAGGATCAAGCATGTTGGAACATTAAGATAGATTTCATGGAACATAGAGTTTAAGGACAGAACTTGTAATAAGGATGATATATCAATAAACCAGATGAAAATCATGACATTCTGGAAATCTGGGTGATTAGGTACAACCAGCTCAGTCGGCATTGAGGGAATCCAAGGCTACAAGGAGACTTACGGAGGTCCCAATGACTAACTTGCCAGTCCGAAGGAACGAAATGTCCAACGGAGGGCTCGTATGTCACCGAGAGTTGAGTGTATAACGTGAACCAATCATAAAATATGGACTCCATCTACGGACGTGAGATGAAAGTGCCAAAAGACCCAAGGTATGAGTCATAATCGGAAGAAAACGGCGAGAACATGGATGCGTTAATTATAGAATTCATGTCCATCTAATTCTATAATTAACTATAATTAAATAAACTTATATTATTTGACGCCCATGGCTGGCGTCATTTATTAATTAGCGTCCTCTTGGAGGGACATTAATTGTATGATTTTTAACTAAATTTATTTAACAAGAATTTACAATTATATCTATTTAATTAAAAATTTTCAAAAACATACATTCCAAGACACATTGATTTATTTAAAATAATTTAAGGAAATAGAAAATATGATAATTAGGAGAAAAATACAAGGATTCTAAATATATTTTTTTTATATTTTTTTGTTTCTTATTTTAATAGATATGAATTTTTAAAGCTATAATTACAAGATATATACATTTATAGATATATATATATAATTTGACGACCCTTTTGTACGTCGTCAAAAGGATTGGACGACTATACACATGTCGTCATTTTCAAAATTTGTCAAATTGTGTCAATGCTTTAGTCCTCTCATTTCCCGACTTAACCACGTCGGAATCGAGCTTATAATATACCGAAATGACCGGCTCGAAAAACTCTACCTAACCAGATGTTCAAAATAATTTTTCGTCGAGAGATGGGGGATCTTGAGATAGGGGGCACAAAAAATGGTGTAACCACTTTCACTACCTCGGTCTCCACTCTAATAGTACGCCCATAAATGTTCATGGCCAAAGGATACTCCGATACCCATGAACAACTATTAATGCTAAAACTCATAACTAACATTTATACAATTGACGACTGTTCGTTCATCAAATTTCAGAATTTAATCAAATGATGACATGGTGGCTGTCACCCTTTATACTTATAGCGCCCTTAACAGTGGCGTCATTTTTAGAAGAAACGACATACATCAAGTCGTCATTTTTGTTTTTCCCAGAATTCCACTATGAACAGTAGCACTTTTCCAATATGAATATTTTTATGACAATATATATATGGATAGGTCAAGAAAAATAGCAGGATTCCAAAATTCTATTTATGCATTAAATCAGATTATTGGTTACATAATTATTAAATTTTTAACATGTGAAATTATTAAATCAAATGGAAATTGACGACTGTTTTGATGGGCGTCAAAAGGAATTAGCACCCTGATGAGGGTCCCTATTTATCAAAAAAATTGCAGAACTTCTTCAAACTCAGCGAAGACTACATGCGTGAACTATAATCATGATTCATATTGTTTGGGCTACGAAACTTGAGATAACCTACATGTTCTATACATCTAGCATGCTAGTTGTTTTATAATTATGCTTGGGAGATTGCCTACCTTTTGGTGTTTATAAGGATGGAGATGCAGAACAGTGAAGAACAAATAATAATAGAAGAAGTCTGCTTGCTTCTTCCACTACAGCAACAACAATAGCTTTACATAGCTGCAATTGCACTTCAACGGTAGTAGCACACTATAGCAGAGGAAGAAGACATGCGTGTGTGTCAACGTAGGGAGGAAGAAGACCCCACTATCCTGCACGAACTCCACGAATTCCCTTTCGAACGAAGCCTTTTTGCAATAGTCGGGTTTTGCTACTTAAAAGGTGTCTTATTTATAAGATTAACCTTATGAGAGTCTTACTGCAACTAGTATTTCCTTTTTTTAAAATCCTTAACCAAGTTACATCTAAAACCTATTCCTACCCAAACGACAGCCGCCTGCCAAAATTTGTGTGTGAAACCCTAAAACTTATCATATGCACAGTCGATCATGGGTACGTGGATTGGCATATGGAGTTGGCTATTATGAGTGTTGGGTTATAAAAGGAGGAATGGGCTTTGTAGCTCATGTGGCAAGTGTTTGGGGTTGAGGTAAAGTGAGGGTTTTGATATGTATATATATACACACGTAGATACGTCAAAAGGTTTGGCCTTTATATATCGAATATGGGTGTAAGTCTTATTAAGTCTTTCTCTATTTTATATATAATTAGATTAATGGATAAGAAAAGCCCATTAATGATAAGGCATTGGCTTCTACTAAAGCTCATTAGTTATTATTAAGGCCCATTAGTTTAGTATTATCTGGGTTGGGTTGGGTTTCATAGCTGGGCTTTTTACCCTACAATTTAACATGTTTAAGTCCTACACCTTTATTTAAGGCCCATTTAATTATGTAACCCATTTGTGTGTAGTCTACCTAGTCTCACTTTTAAGAAGCTCATTAGGTTAATATAATTGGGTTGGGTCTTTCTTCTTGCAAATTATCATGGGTTAAGCCTTAAACCTTTATTAAGGCCCACTAATTAAATTTGTTTGAACTATAATGGGTTTTAGCTTCTTCATGTATTTAGTGTCGCTGGACATATTATATATTTCTTGAGATAGAACTTATATAGAGATTTTATAACTTATAATTTTATTTATTTATCTATCTTATTGAATTTTACCATTGTCTTGGATAGCAGAGTCGGGTTCTATCGTATGACACTTAACTCAGTCGTGTACCCCTATAGAAGGAATTATTTATAACCTTTTAATTAATATGTAGGTTCATTTTCTATTCAGACTATTGCTTTTATCAAAATTTTATTACCCTTTTTTTTGACAAACTAATAATATTTAACTTTTTAGAAATTTCGGGGTGCTACACCCTCCCCCACTTAAAAGAATTTGGTCCCCAAATTCATATAGTTTCCTTTCCAAAATTTGTGGGGTAAGATCACCATATCTAAAGCATGTATTCTGGCTAGATCATTCATATATCATGCTAAGTACTTAAGGTCATATCCGATTCATGCAAGTTTTAGATGAGATAGGTTTATAGGGTTACCTTCCGTTGCTTGCGGTGCTTCTTCCTTTAAGAGTGGACATCGAGTAATTTTGTGATCTTTGCTTCCACAACGGATGCATTTTCCAAGTTTATACCAACACTCGTCCGGATTGTGCCTTCCCTTCTTGCAATGCTCGCATTTTCCCTTGGCCGGAACAATTTGTCGATCTTTATTCCGGGGTTTCTTATTTTCATAGAATTTGTTGTCTCCATTAATTCTCTTTTTACCGTTCACATTTTCCTTGTTCTTGGATCCATTTGGTAAGTCCTTCTTGGCGGCCTTTCCTTTGATTCTTTCCATCATATCCATAGCATCTTCCAAGAGTTGAGCTTTTCTAACCATCTCCGTATATGTTTGAATTTCTAGTGGAGCTAGTTGAGGTATAAGTTCCACCTTCAAGTCATTCATAAATCTCTTTGCTCTCATTTTCTCCATGCAAACCAAGTGTGGTGCATATCGGGCCAATCTAGAAAACCTCGCTTCATACTCGGCGACTGACAGACGACGTTGCTTCAAAGCCGCAAATTCCATAGCTTTCTTCTCGCGAATTCTTTCCGAGAAATACTTTTCATTAAAGTGTTCTAAGAATTCGTCCCATGTAACTTGCTCGTTAGGCAAGATTGCTTCCACGGATCCCCATCATACTCGGGCATCCTTCTCTAATTGATATGTTCCTAATAGTACATTCTCTTCATCGGTGTATTGTATCACCTTAAAGGTCCTCTCTATTTCTTGCACCCAATTCTGTGCTTCATCCTGGTCAGTCGACCCACTAAACTTAGGGGGGTTTATCTTTTGGAACTTCCGATGCAAATCCCCGGCTTCATGCCGTGCTCCACCTTGTGCAACTTGTTGCAAGACTTGCGTTAAACCCTGGATAGTGCGTTGCATCTCTCTCCACTGAGCTCTCTCAGCGGCCATTCTAGCCTACAAGAATAAAGTTTGGATTAATGATATTCATCTCTTGGTAGGTATCTAACGCGAATGTAACATATTTTATCATTTAACCCAAAGCTCTACCCAAATCTCACAGGGTTCCTATATGATAACTGACAAGGAGAACTCAATCTAAGACTTGAACCTGATGACCTAGGGATTTAGAAAGCCTAGGCTCTGATACCACCTTCTGTCACGCCCCGAACCGATAGCAGCGGAACGTGTCGTTTGCTCGGAACGTGGCAGTTGAACAGTCATGTCAATCAGAGCATAGTCATTTCCACAAAACACAATTTGGACAAATAACAAATTTCATTTCAAATATAAGTCCTTTACATATTCGGGCCCATAATAAACGAAAAGACTCAATAAAGAAAAACTACAATGAGACATAAGACGTAAGATAACCACACTAGACGGTTCGTCTAGGTTGTCGGGGTACTCTTCACTCTTGCCCTTGCCTATCATGTTCGGTCTCGTCGTCACTAAGGTCATTACCTGAAAAATATTGGAAAACGCAGGGTGAGCGAAAGCTCAGTAGGACTTAATATCTCATGCTTCCAAGCTAGCTTTAAGTCAATTACAGTTTAACATGCTCATGCAGGTCATGCAAGACATAGAAAGCGAGAACTATAATAACACGAGATAAATTCAAGAACTAATATAAACAAACAAGTAAGCAAGATGCTAGATAAACTCATGAAGAATAAGGATGATGATAATCAAGAGAGTATAGTAAGATCTAATCAAGTACTTTCTCAAGTTAGTCAAGAGCATTCATGAGGAAATATAACATTCATCTCTCTATGCCGAACACTATCACGAGAGCTTCAAGGTATCCATTATTGTGAAGGATCTTTGTGACAAGATAACGAGTACTATCAATGGGATAATTCAAGAACATCTATGATGATCGATATAGAAGTATGACAATTACTTCTACAAGCACCACATAGCATTTGCCAAGACACTAAGGGAATATCACGACGATATGATAACCCCTCCAATAAGGCAAATCAAGATCTTTTCATGACGAACAATAAGTTGTAGAAAGGTGTACTATGATGGCAATTACTCCCGATCATCACTATCACGAGAGCGTTTGCACATCTAGCACTATATAGGATTGGCCAATGCACTAAGGGGAAAATCACGACGATATGACCGCCCCTCATGGAAATAGCACTAGTTAGTATTTGGTCGCACACTTAGGAGTTTTCACGACTGTATGATTGCCCCTAAATGCCAATAACCGAGTTGGTGAATGCCAGCACCCGATCATCGTATACCGGTAACGTTTGAACTTTGCCTCGCCCAATAGGGTCAGATCAGGACCCGTAACATTTAAAATGTCATTTTAGTGGGACCCATAGCCCCTGACATTTAGTCTAGACTAATTCCATATTAATGGCCAAGAATTTCAAGGATCAAGCATGTTGGAACATTAAGATAGATTTCATGGAACATAGAGTTCAAGGACAGAACTTGTAATAAGGATGATATATCAATAAACCAGATGAAAACCATGACATTCTGGAAATCTGGGTGATTAGGTACAACCAGCTCAGTCGGCATTGAGGGAATCCAAGGCTACAAGGAGACTTACGGAGGTCCCAATGACTAACTTGCCAGTCCGAAGGAACGGAATGTCCAACGGAGGGCTCGTATGTCACCGAGAGTTGAGTGTATAACGTGAACCAATCATGAAACATGGACTCCATCTACGGACGTGAGATGAAAGTGCCAAAAGACCCAAGGTATGAGTCATAATCGGAAGAAAACGGCGAGAACATGGATGCGTTAATTATAGAATTCATGTCCATCTAATTCTATAATTAACTATAATTAAATAAACTTATATTATTTGACGCCCATGGCTGGCGTCATTTATTAATTAGCGTCCTCTTGGAGGGACATTAATTGTGTGATTTTTAACTGAATTTATTTAACAAGAATTTACATTTATATCTATTTAATTAAAAATTTTCAAAAACATACATTCCAAGACACATTGATTTATTTAAAATAATTTAAGGAAATAGAAAATATGATAATTAGGAGAAAAATACAAGGATTCTAAATATATTTTTTTTTATATTTTTTTGTTTCTTATTTTAATAGATATGAATTTTTAAAGCTATAATTACAAGATATATACATTTATAGATATATATATATATATATATAATTTGACGACCCTTTTGTACGTCGTCAAAAGGATTGGACGACTATACACATGTCGTCATTTTCAAAATTTGTCAAATTGTGTCAATGCTTTAGTCCTCTCATTTCCCGACTTAACCACGTCGGAATCGAGCTTATAATATACCGAAATGACCGGCTCGAAAAACTCTACCTAACCAGATGTTCAAAATAATTTTTCGTTGAGAGATGGGGGATCTTGGGATAGGGGGCACAAAAAACGGTGTAACCACTTTCACTACCTCAGTCTCCACTCCAATAGTATGCCCATAAATGTTCATGGCCAAAGGATACTCCGATACCCATGAACAACTATTAATGCTAAAACTCATAACTAACATTTATACAATTGACGACTGTTCGTTCATCAAATTTTAGAATTTAATCAAATGATGACATGGTGGCTGTCACCCTTTATACTTATAGCGCCCTTAACAGTGGCGTCATTTTTAGAAGAAACGACATACATCAAGTCGTCATTTTTGTTTTTCCCAGAATTCCACTATGAACAGTAGCACTTTTCCAATATGAATATTTTTATGACAATATATATATGGATAGGTCAAGAAAAATAGCAGGATTCCAAAACTCTATTTATGCATTAAATCAGATTATTGGTTACATAATTATTAAATTCTTAACATGTGAAATTATTAAATCAAATGGAAATTGACGACTGTTTTGATGGGCGTCAAAAGGAATTAGCGCCCTGATGAGGGTCGCTATTTATCAAAAAAATTGCAGAACTTCTTCAAACTCAGCGAAGACTACATGCGTGAACTATAATCATGATTCATATTGTTTGGGCTATGAAACTTGAGATAACCTACATGTTCTATACATCTAGCATGCTAGTTGTTTTATAATTATGCTTGGGAGATTGCCTACCTTTTGGTGTTTATAAGGATGGAGATGCAGAACAGTGAAGAACAAATAATAATAGAAGAAGTCTGCTTGCTTCTTCCACTACAGCAACAACAATAGCTTTACATAGCTGCAATTGCACTTCAACGGTAGTAGCACACTATAGCAGAGGAAGAAGACATGCGTGTGTGTCAACGTAGGGAGGAAGAAGACCCCACTATCCTGCACGAACTCCACGAATTCCCTTTCGAACGAAGCCTTTTTGCAATAGTCGGGTTCTGCTACTTAAAAGATGTCTTATTTATAAGATTAACCTTTTGAGAGTCTTACTGCAACTAGTATTTCCTTTTTTTAAAATCCTTAACCAAGTTATATCTAAAACCTATTCCTACCCAAACGACAGCCGCCTGCCAAAATTTGTGTGTGAAACCCTAAAACTTATCATATGCACAGTCGATCATGGGTACGTGGATTGGCATATGGAGTTGGCTATTATGAGTGTTGGGTTATAAAAGGAGGAATGGGCTTTGTAGCTCATGTGGCAAGTGTTTGGGGTTGAGGTAAAGTGAGGGTTTTGATATGTATATATATACACACGTAGATACGTCAAAAGGTTTGGCCTTTATATATCGAATATGGGTGTAAGTCTTATTAAGTCTTTCTCTATTTTATATATAATTAGATTAATGGATAAGAAAAGCCCATTAATGATAAGGCATTGGCTTCTACTAAAGCTCATTAGTTATTATTAAGGCCCATTAGTTTAGTATTATCTGGGTTGGGTTGGGTTTCATAGCTGGGCTTTTTACCCTACAATTTAACATGTTTAAGTCCTACACCTTTATTTAAGGCCCATTTAATTATGTAACCCATTTGTGTGTAGTCTACCTAGTCTCACTTTTAAGAAGCTCATTAGGTTAATATAATTGGGTTGGGTCTTTCTTCTTGCAAATTATCATGGGTTAAGCCTTAAACCTTTATTAAGGCCCACTAATTAAATTTGTTTGAACTATAATGGGTTTTAGCTTCTTCATGTATTTAGTGTCGCTGGACATATTATATATTTCTTGAGATAGAACTTATATAGAGATTTTATAACTTATAATTTTATTTATTTATCTATCTTATTGAATTTTACCATTGTCTTGGATAGCAGAGTCGGGTTCTATCGTATGACACTTAACTCAGTCGTGTACCCCTATAGAAGGAATTATTTATAACCTTTTAATTAATATGTAGGTTCATTTTCTATTCAGACTATTGCTTTTATCAAAATTTTATTACCCTTTTTTTTTGACAAACTAATAATATTTAACTTTTTAGAAATTTCGGGGTGCTACACCCTCCCCCACTTAAAAGAATTTGGTCCCCAAATTCATATAGTTTCCTTTCCAAAATTTGTGGGGTAAGATCACCATATCTAAAGCATGTATTCTGGCTAGATCATTCATATATCATGCTAAGTACTTAAGGTCATATCCGAGTCATGCAAGTTTTAGATGAGATAGGTTTATAGGGTTACCTTCCGTTGCTTGCGGTGCTTCTTCCTTTAAGAGTGGACATCGAGTAATTTTGTGATCTTTGCTTCCACAACGGATGCATTTTCCAAGTTTATACCAACACTCGTCCGGATTGTGCCCTCCCTTCTTGCAATGCTCGCATTTCCCCTTGGCCGGAACAATTTGTCGATCTTTATTCCGGGGTTTCTTATTTTCATAGAATTAGTTGTCTCCATTAATTCTCTTTTTACCGTTCACATTTTCCTTGTTCTTGGATCCATTTGGTAAGTCCTTCTTGGCGGCCTTTCCTTTGATTCTTTCCATCATATCCATAGCATCTTCCAAGAGTTGAGCTTTTCTAACCATCTCCGTATATGTTTGAATTTCTAGTGGAGCTAGTTGAGGTATAAGTTCCACCTTCAAGTCATTCATAAATCTCTTTGCTCTCATTTTCTCCGTGCAAACCAAGTGTGGTGCATATCGGGCCAATCTAGAAAACCTCGCTTCATACTCGGCGACTGACAGACGACGTTGCTTCAAAGCCGCAAATTCCATAGCTTTCTTCTCGCGAATTCTTTCCGAGAAATACTTTTCATTAAAGTGTTCTAAGAATTCGTCCCATGTAACTTGCTCATTAGGCAAGATTGCTTCCACGGATCCCCATCATACTCGGGCATCCTTCTCTAATTGATATGTTCCTAATAGTACATTCTCTTCATCGGTGCATTGCATCACCTTAAAGGTCCTCTCTATTTCTTGCACCCAATTCTCTGCTTCATCCGGGTCAGTCGACCCACTAAACTTAGGGGGGTTTATCTTTTGGAACTTCCGATGCAAATCCCCGGCTCCATGCCGTGCTCCACCTTGTGCAACTTGTTGCAAGACTTGCGTTAAACCCTGGATAGTGCGTTGCATCTCTCTCCACTGAGCTCTTTCAGCGGCCATTCTAGCCTACAAGAATAAAGTTTGGATTAATGATATTCATCTCTTGGTAGGTATCTAACGCGAATGTAACATATTTTATCATTTAACCCAAAGCTCTACCCAAATCTCACAGGGTTCCTATATGATAACTGACAAGGAGAACTCAATCTAAGACTTGAACCTGATGACCTAGGGATTTAGAAAGCCTAGGCTCTGATACCACCTTCTGTCACGCCCCGAACCGATAGCAGCGGAACGTGTCGTTTGCTCGGAACGTGACAGTTGAACAGTCATGTCAATCAGAGCATAGTCATTTCCACAAAACACAATTTGGACAAATAACAAATTTCATTTCAAATATAAGTCCTTTACATATTCGGGCCCATAATAAACGAAAAGACTCAATAAAGAAAAACTACAATGAGACATAAGACGTAAGATAACCACACTAGACGGTTCGTCTAGGTTGTCGGGGTACTCTTCACTCTTGCCCTTGCCTATCATGTTCGGTCTCGTCGTCACTAAGGTCATTACCTGAAAAATATTGGAAAACGTAGGGTGAGCGAAAGCTCAATAGGACTTAATATCTCATGCTTCCACGCTAGCTTTAAGTCAATTACAGTTTAACATGCTCATGCAGGTCATGCAAGACATAGAAAGCGAGAACTATAATAACACGAGATAAATTCAAGAACTAATATAAACAAACGAGTAAGCAAGATGCTAGATAAACTCATGAAGAATAAGGACGATGATAATCAAGAGAGTATAGTAAGATCTAATCAAGTACTTTCTCAAGTTAGTCAAGAGCATTCATGAGGAAATATAACATTCATCTCTCTATGACGAACACTATCACGAGAGCTTCAAGGTATTCATTATTGTGAAGGATCTTTGTGACAAGATAACGAGTACTATCAATGGGATAATTCAAGAACATCTATGATGATCGATATAGAAGTATGACAATTACTTCTACAAGCACCACATAGCATTTGCCAAGACACTAAGGGAATATCACGACGATATGATAACCCCTCCAATAAGGCAAATCAAGATATTTTCATGACGAACAATAAGTTGTAGAAAGGTGTGCTATGATGGCAATTACTCCCGATCATCACTATCACGAGAGCGTTTGCACATCTAGCACTATATAGGATTGGCCAATGCACTAAGGGGAAAATCACGACGATATGACCGCCCCTCATGGAAATAGCACTAGTTAGTATTTGGTTGCACACTTAGGAGTTCTCACGACTGTATGATTGCCCCTAAATGCCAATAACCGAGTTGGTGAATGCCAGCACCCGATCATCGTATACCGGTAACGTTTGGACTTTGCCTCGCCCAATAGGGTCAGATCAGGACCCGTAACATTTAAAATGTTATTTTAGTGGGACCCATAGCCCCTGACATTTAGTCTAGACTAATTCCATATTAATGGGCAAGAATTTCAAGGATCAAGCATGTTGGAACATTAAGATAGATTTCATGGAACATAGAGTTTAAGGACAGAACTTGTAATAAGGATGATATATCAATAAACCAGATGAAAACCATGACATTCTGAAAATCTGGGTGATTAGGTACAACCAGCTCAGTCGGCCTTGAGGGAATCCAAGGCTACAAGGAGACTTACGGAGGTCCCAATGACTAACTTGCCAGTCCGAAGGAACGGAATGTCCAACGGAGGGCTCGTATGTCACCGAGAGTTGAGTGTATAACGTAAACCAATCATGAAATATAGACTCCATCTACGGGCGTGAGATGAAAGTGCCAAAAGACCCAAGGTATGAGTCATAATCGGAAGAAAACGGCGAGAACATGGATGCGTTAATTATAGAATTCATGTCCATCTAATTCTTTAATTAACTATAATTAAATAAACTTATATTATTTGACGCCCATGGGTGGCGTCATTTATTAATTAGCATCCTCTTGGAGGGACATTAATTGTATGATTTTTAACTGAATTTATTTAACAAGAATTTACATTTATATGTATTTAATTAAAAATTTTCAAAAACATACATTCCAAGACACATTGATTTATTTAAAATAATTTAAGGAAATAGAAAATATGATAATTAGGAGAAAAATACAAGGATTCTAAATATATATTTTTTTATATTTTTTTGTTTCTTATTTTAATACATATGAATTTTTAAAGCTATAATTACAAGATATATACATTTATAGATATATATATATAATTTGACGACCCTTTTGTACGTCGTCAAAAGGATTGGACGACTATACACATGTCGTCATTTTCAAAATTTGTCAAATTGTGTCAATGCTTTAGTCCTCTCATTTCCCGACTTAACCACGTCGGAATCGAGCTTATAATATACCGAAATGACCGGCTCGAAAAACTCTATCTAACCAGATGTTCAAAATAATTTTTTGTCGAGAGATGGGGGATCTTGAGATAGGGGGCACAAAAAATGGTGCAACCACTTTCACTACCTCGGTCTCCACTCCAATAGTACGCCCATAAATTTTCATGGCCAAAGGATACTCCGATACCCATGAACAACTATTAATGCTAAAACTCATAACTAACATTTATACAATTGACAATTGTTCGTTCATCAAATTTCAGAATTTAATCAAATGACGACATGGTTGCTGTCACCCTTTATACTTATAGCGCCCTTAACAGTGGCGTCATTTTTAGAAGAAACAACATACATCAAGTCGTCATTTTTGTTTTTCCCAGAATTCCACTATGAACAGTAGCACTTTTCCAATATGAATATTTTTATGACAATATATATATGGATAGGTCAAGAAAAATAGCAGGATTCCAAAACTCTATTTATGCATTAAATCAGATTATTGGTTACATAATTATTAAATTTTTAACATGTGAAATTATTAAATCAAATGGAAATTGACGACTATTTTGATGGGCGTCAAAAGGAATTAGCACCCTGATGAGGGTCGCTATTTACAAAAAAATTGCAGAACTTCTTCAAACTCAGCGAAGACTACATGCGTGAACTATAATCATGATTCATATTGTTTGGGCTACGAAACTTGAGATAACCTACATGTTCTATACATCTAGCATGCTAGTTGTTTTATAATTATGCTTGGGAGATTGCCTACCTTTTGGTGTTTATAAGGATGGAGATGCAGAACAGTGAAGAACAAATAATAATAGAAGAAGTCTGCTTGCTTCTTCCACTACAGCAACAACAATAGCTTTACATAGCTGCAATTGCACTTCAACGGTAGTAGCACACTATAGCAGAGGAAGAAGACATGCGTGTGTGTCAACGTAGGGAGGAAGAAGACCCCACTATCCTGCACGAACTCCACGAATTCCCTTTCGAACGAAGCCTTTTTGCAATAGTCGGGTTCTGCTACTTAAAAGGTGTCTTATTTATAAGATTAACCTTTTGAGAGTCTTACTGCAACTAGTATTTCCTTTTTTTAAAATCCTTAACCAAGTTATATCTAAAACCTATTCCTACCCAAACGACAGCCGCCTGCCAAAATTTGTGTGTGAAACCCTAAAACTTATCATATGCACAGTCGATCATGGGTACGTGGATTGGCATATGGAGTTGGCTATTATGAGTGTTGGGTTATAAAAGGAGGAATGGGCTTTGTAGCTCATGTGGCAAGTGTTTGGGGTTGAGGTAAAGTGAGGGTTTTGATATGTATATATATACACACGTAGATACGTCAAAAGGTTTGGCCTTTATATATCGAATATGGGTGTAAGTCTTATTAAGTCTTTCTCTATTTTATATATAATTAGATTAATGGATAAGAAAAGCCCATTAATGATAAGGCATTGGCTTCTACTAAAGCTCATTAGTTATTATTAAGGCCCATTAGTTTAGTATTATCTGGGTTGGGTTGGGTTTCATAGCTGGGCTTTTTACCCTACAATTTAACATGTTTAAGTCCTACACCTTTATTTAAGGCCCATTTAATTATGTAACCCATTTGTGTGTAGTCTACCTAGTCTCACTTTTAAGAAGCTCATTAGGTTAATATAATTGGGTTGGGTCTTTCTTCTTGCAAATTATCATGGGTTAAGCCTTAAACCTTTATTAAGGCCCACTAATTAAATTTGTTTGAACTATAATGCGCTTTTGCTTTTTCATGTATTTAGTGTAGCTGGACATATTATATATTTCTTAAGATAGAACTTATATAGAGATTTTATAACTTATAATTTTATTTATTTATCTATCTTATTGAATTTTACCATTGTCTTGGATAGCAGAGTCGGGTTCTATCGTATGACACTTAACTCAGTCGTGTACCCCTATATAAGGAATTATTTATAACCTTTTAATTAATATGTAGGTTCATTTTCTATTTAGACTATTGCTTTTATCAAAATTTTATTACCCATTTTTTTTGACAAACTAATAATATTTAACTTTTTAGACATTTCGGGGTGCTACAAATGGACTTGGGTTCTACATGCGAAAGCAATGCATATGCATTTAATTGATTTTGAGCTCCAAGAAAGCCTCTAGTCCTAGGAGGTTCATGCAAATCACCAATGATTTTCTCAATAGGATGGTCTCTTAAGAATCTGACATTGGTAATTTGATTACCTTGATCTTCATTTACCTCCCCCTGAGCAGCAGGCCCTTCTGCATTATTTTCTTCTGGCTCTTCTTCATGATCTTATTGGTCTGCCGATTGTCCTTCATTCAATATTTCTCCATCATCTTCTTTCCTGTACAGACCATTTTCACATTCAGTCAGGGATTCATCAAAAACTACATGTGGAGATTCCTCAACAATTTTAGAATTAAGATTGTACACTCTATATGCTCTAGTGTATTCCGAATACCCAAGAAAAATTCCTGGTTCACTTTTAGGTTCAAATTTATCAAGATCTCTTTTATCATTAACATGAATGAAGCATTTACAGCCGAAGACCTTGAAATAAGCAATTGAAGGCTTCTTACCTTTCAGAATCTCATGAGGAGTTTTCTGAGTGAAAGGCCTTACCATGGCTCTGTTGATTATGTAGCATGCAGTATTAACTGCCTCTGCCCAAAATTTTCTTGGTAAGCCACCTTCAACAAGTAGTGTACGGGCCATCTCCACAATCGTCCGGTTCCTCCTTTCTACTATTCCATTCTGCTCAGGTGTTCTAGGTGAGAAGAACCGATGATTAATCCCATTGACCCTACAAAATTCATCAAATTGAGAATTCTCAAACTCACCTCCATGATCAGATAAGATATTTTCAATCAAATTTTCATTTTTCTATTTTATTTTCAAATAGAACTCCTGAAATTCCATGAATGCATCATTTTTATGTTTAAGGAAAAAGACCCAAGTATACCTGGAGAAGTCATCAACTAGGACATATCCATATCTCCTCCCTGACAAGCTGACTGAACGTGTGGGTCCAAATAAATCTATATGTATCAGCTCATAAGGTTTAAAGGACATATTTTCAGTTCTTGATTTAAATGACTTCCTAGTTTGCTTGGATTGTGTACACGCACTGCACACCTTAATTTCCTTCTTGAAAGAAACTTCAGGGAGTCCTCTAACCATGCTATATTTATTCAATTTATGCAAAACTGTATAGCTGGCATGGCCTAATCTATGATGCCACAAGAATGCTAAGTCAACTTTATTTGCAGTTAGGCAAAGATTAGAATGAACTAAATCATCTAAATCTACCAAGTAGATGTTATTTACCCTTTTTCCTGAAAATTTAACTATATCAGAATCAGGTTCAAGGATTTTGCAATATTGAGAGTCAAATACTACCTTGTGTCCTTTGTCACATAGCTGGCTGATACTAAGTAAGTTGTATGCAAGACCATCAACCAGCAGTACCTCTTCAATGCAACAGGTAGTACACTTACCTACTTTACCTGATCCGATGATTCTACCCTTTGTATTTCCTCCAAAGGTGACAAGGCCTCCATTCTTCTCAGTCAGCATGCAAAATTTGGCCTTGTCTCCTGTCATATGCCTGGAGCAGCCACTATCAAGATACCACATATTGCTTCTGGCTGTCAGGCATACCTGCAATCACAATCAGGTGGAGAATTTTGGAACCCAAAACTGTTTGGGCTCCAAAGTAGAAACAGAACAATTAAAACAAGACATCAATTGTTTAGGAATCCACATTTGTCTAAACATGGTTGGTTTAGTGGAATTCATGACATTCTGTTCATCATCTTTCTTTCTCTCAGCACCAACTGATTGAACCTTCTTCCTCTGGTGCTTTGGTTTATATTGAGTTCTGGCTCCATCTTTATTAGCAGCAAAATTGTTTTTGTGCCAGTGCCCAGGCCAATAGGTCCTCAGATAATTGCGGCCAGCTGTAGTCCTAGACTGACCAACCCAGCTAGCAAATTGAGGTCTATGCCAATGAGTGGTAAAAGGTTGATATCTAGACCTCCCTTGGACCTGATTCCATCCAGACCTATAGAATGATTGCACCTGTTTCTGAGGATAAGTATAATAGGTCTGAACCTTGGGCTGGTAAGTATGGCTTTTCTGGCCCCATGCAGCATTATGTCTCCCTTGCACTGTTGACCCACTAGACTTCTGTACAAGTTTATGTTGGGTCTTCTTCTGGACAGGTGATGATGGTGGAGACTTGGTGGCTTTGCCCTGGGGTTTAGACTTGCTTGGAGGCTGACCCCGAACCTGAGACTTATATTTGGGTGAAGGGCAAGATCTGCTAAGCTCACCTACCTTCTATTTACCCTTGTCCTTGGCACTGGACATTTTCGAATTAACAATTTTTGAAACAGAATTTTCACTTACCATTTTTATGAGAGGTCCCTTCTTTTTCTCTGTCACAAATGATATGGTTTTCATGGCAAGGCTTTTAGTGGCAGTTGAGTTGAATCCAAGACCTTCTTTTCTGAAATTTACCTTTGACCCTAACAACGCATTGAGATTGTCTGTGCCTTGGGTCATATTTTCTATTATTTTCCTTTCGTCAACATTTTCTTTTTCTAAATTTTCAACTGTTTTCTTTAATTCAGAGTTCACACACAAAATAGCTTCATATTTCTCATTTGAAAATTTTGATTCATTTTCAAACATTTGAACTCTCAACTTCAAATCATCAATGACATTCTTTAACAATTCATTTTCCTTTCTAGTATCTGTTAAAGCAAGCTTCAAATCATCAGACTCAGCACATGAAAATTTTAAACTATCATTTTCTGATTGCAGACAGGCAATTTTATCAGACATGGTTTTATCATTCATAAGTGAGTTTACTTTCTTCTTCAAATGCCTGTTCTCCTTTCTAATATCATCCACTTTATCTAACAAGTCTCCGTAAGCATCCTCCCAATCAGAAATTGTATAGTGCTCGAAGGGAGAGGATACCTCATCGGAGTCTTCTTCTTCCTTTTCATCATTCCTGGCCATCAGGCAGATGAGCTTTTCTTCGTCTTCACTTTCTGATGTACTGCTCAAATTACCCTCGTCCTCGTCGCTCCATGTGCTCACCATGGCTTTTCCTTTGGGAGCTCTTTTCTTGGACTTTTCTTTCAGCTTCTGGAGCTCTAGACAATCTGCCTTCATATGCCCAGCCTTCCTGCAATGATAGCAAACATTAGTGTCAGGTTTCTTAGCTTGGTTGGACCTATACCTATTGTGTCGCCGGTCGCTGAATTGTCTTCGGCCAAAATTTCTGCCTTCTTTTCTCAAGAATCGCCTGGACTATCTTGTCAACATAGCAAGTTGATCTCCATCGATTTCTGACCCAGATAGGCTGCTCTGCTCGCTTGATGATCCACTATGGCTGGATCTACTTGTTTTGCTGGAACTAGCCTTCAGCGCAATTGGTTTCTTCTTGTTCTCGAGCTCATGAATTTTGGGAAGGTTCATCTCATATGCCATTAGAGAACCTATTAGCGCGTCAACTTTTATCGTCTAAAGATCTCTTGACTCCTCGATCACTGTCGCCTTTGTGTGCCAGACATGAGTCAGAGACTGCAAGATCTTCCTTACAATCTCATAGTCGGAATAGTTCTTTCCCAAATTCCTCAGACTGTTAGTTATGATCGTCAGATGAGCATACATCTCAGTCACAGTCTCACCAGGTTTCATCCGGAATGCTTCATATTCAGAGACCAGCATATTTGCCTTGGTCTCTCTTACCTGTGATGTCCCTTCGTAGATAACCTCCAGTGTGTCCCACATTTCCTTGGCGGTTTTACACGATGAGACTCTGGAGAATTCAGTGGGATGAAGTGCGCACTGAATAGAGTTGATGGCACTCCAGTTCAAAGTAGACTTTCTGATTTCCTCTCTCGTCCAAACCTCTTCATTCTCGTGCAGTTCGAACGGTCCCTTGCTCACTACTCGCCAGATCTCGTAGTCTTTCACTCTAAGAAAGGCATGCATTCTGTTCTTCCAGTAGGCGTAGTTAGAGCCATCGAAGTACGGAGGGTTGGAGGTTGAATGTCCTTCTGCTGTCATTCCCTTAGCGTTCATGGTCATTCCTCTTTAGGATGTTAGTCCCTGAAAAAGAGTTAGGCTCTGATACCAAGTGATGGATCAGAAACAACGTTCTGATACCAAGTGATGAAGGTCTATGAACGATCTAGAGGGGGGTGAATAGATCAGTCACCCAATAAAATCTACTGCAACAGTTTCTAGTGCAGAAATAAAACAAATTGCTGCTGGACGGTAGAAATGTAGGAGAGAGCAGTCACATAAATCCAACTATAGCAGATCTGAACTTAAACGGACCTAAGCATGCATCTACAGCGTATAATGGAAATGATCATGATGCACAACAATTCGCACGGCAATCACACAGGAGACAGGAAGTTTTTAAGGTGGTTCGATCTCAAACCCGAGATCTACGTCCACCCCACACTCCAACCTGGAATGTGGCTTCAACTGCTGATTCACAGTTTCAACTACTGGGCATCATAGCTTGCCTACAAACGCTGACTAACAGCTTGACCGCTGGGCATTACAGCTTTGCCAACCGCTGGGGACTACAGCTTAACCCGTCCAGAGGAATCCTCCTCTGCCCGCTGAGCAATACAGCTTAGCTCTGCTGACTAACAGCTTGAAAACAAGGTTTCATAAAATAAAATAGAAACACATGAAAAATAAGAAAACTCAAATGGAATGTAGCTCACAATGAGCAATCTCAGTTCTGGTATATGAACCAAGAAACTGATGAACAATCATTCAGAGAAAGTCTCTCAGACTCCTCTCACTCAACTATCTTTTTCTCTTCTCTCTGGATCGTTTCTTTTCTTCTCTGCTGCACTCTCTCTTTTTCTTCTGTTCTTAATAGCATACACAAATCTTCTTGCACGATCAATTTCTCCAGATGGAGAAGTCTTCTATTTATAGCATCAGAGAGGTGGGCGTGTGTCCTCCACAATTCCCGCCCAGAGCGCCTTGACCACGTGGCAGTATTTCAGCTCACTACGTTACACGTGTCACGATCCTGGCACATCCTTCATTCTTGGATCATGTGCCCTTCTTAATTTCTTCAAGCAGATATCCTGCAAAGGTTAGACCACAGAGTTGGTTAAAGATTTGATCTAAGACTGTACATACTTGATGCACATAATGCAGTATGCATATTAGAAAGTATGTACAATGAAGGTGAATGCACGGACATGCCACCAGAGAATGTATGGACTTTGTGTGCAATGTACAAGACGATGTACAGACTTGCTGGCTTGTAATGCGATATGCATATAGGAAAGTATGCACATTGAAGATGAATGCTCGGACATGCCATCAACGAGTGTGCAGACTCTGCGTGCAATGTACAAACAATGTGCAGACTTGCTATGCCTAGAGTTTAAGCATGAATGCATGATGCACAAACTATGCGTGTGCACGTGTGGACTTTGAGTGCATGACACTACCTTAGGTATGTATGCGGCAGAATGTATAGACTTTGAATGCATGGTAAAGAGTGTATAGACTTAGTGTGCATGCGACACCAATGTATATACTTGCTGGTGTGATGATGCATGAACTTAAATGCTCGTGCCAGCAACGGTTGTACAAACTTATGAATTAGTGCACGAACTTAATTGCTAGTGTCAACACAGGTTGTACAGACTTTGATGAGAAAGATGCACACATGCACAATGAACACGGATGCACTGACTAAGCCTCGAGCTGAGCTAACGAATGTATAGACTTGCTTAGTCATCAAACCAACCAAGTGCAGACTTAGTGTACGCATGAAACAAACGAGTGCACTGACTATGGCTAACACATGCAAACACGCATCGATCAGTGATATGCAAGAGATGGTCAATGCACTGACTATGTGGCGTGCAACTATAATTAATGCACCAATGCAAGCTATGCACGAACTAGAATAGACCTGATGTAGAGAACAGACAATGCACCGTATAGCTGCGTCAATGCAATGCCCATACTGTGTTAACGCACACCCCCTTCCCTCTTCATGCATGAAGTATATATGCTAAAGTATGAAGAACGATGAAGCATGTAGAGCATTTACTAATTCTAATCTTACATGATTCATTAGTGGTTGCTATCATCAAAACTATATAACATCATCAAGGCGTGGGGGTTACCACGGCGAAGGAATGAGAGAGGCGATGGGAACGTGAGTGAGAGGGAAGTGCCGGCGGAGGGGGGTTTTGGGTCCCGTAGTGCAGGAACACTGATCTAAAGGGTGGGTGAATAGATCCTTCTACTAAAAAATATGTCCAATTAAAAACACAAACTAGCGCATAGCGGAATTAACAAGATTGATAAGATAGAGGAATTTAATGCTACACAAGTTAACTAGATTCTCTCACTCTCTCTGTTCACACATGATCACACAAATAAGTATAACAAGCTAACTATACAATCACACAATTCAAACCACAGGAGACGAAGATTTTTAAGGTGGTTCGGGACCACGACGGGCTCCCTACGTCCACCCCTTACCAAACTGGTAAGGCTTTCTCCACACGCTGCAAATGCAGCAAACACGGGGATTTCTCCCCACACACACGGGATAAAAACCCCAACACAAATACGCTAGAAAAGTAGCACACACACACGAGGATTTCTCCCCACACATACAAGGCAAAAACCCCAACACACACGCGGATATGCTCCGCACCAAACGACGCACAAGCGTCAACTCAAACCACTCGGAGAACCGTTCTCCGAACCCACACACAGAAAATTATTTATATGTTTGTAACAAGCTAACAAATGAATGCTCTAAGCCCAAAACATGTGCTAAAGACTAAAATAAGAAAGATTCAACAAACACAAGGCTCCCCCTTCAATTGAATATCCGGCTCTTCTTGGTTTGATGTCGGATGATGGCGATTTCAGCGTCCTCGCATTCCTCTCTTCGAGATACTTCTTTTCTTCTTCTACCACGAGCTCCAGATCTCCATGGAAGTAGATGAAAACCACATTGCAAGAGCTCCACCACGTTTTTCCCCCTTTTCTTCACCTACAAGAATGAACGAATGAGCATTAGGGTTCCCTTCTCCACAAATTCGTAACTCATATATATGCACACCAAAGAGAGGGGAAAAGACACATAAAACCCTCCCAATCCATGTTGGAAACACCCTAATATATTTAGGAACCAATGGAGGGTGTTTTGGTAAAGTTTGGAAGGGTTTAGAATATGTTTTAAACACTTTTTCAAATCCCAACTGGAAGGGGTCGACCCTCGCGCTGCCAGAGCACAAAACCTACGGCCAGAAAAAATCTGGGCACAGGGGTCGACCACAGGGGTCGACCCTTGCAGCCTGGGTCCTTTATTTTGCTTCTGTTCGAACCAGAAGCTGTAAGGGTCGACCCTTGGGGTCGACCCCTGCCTATGAGGGTTTCGAAAACACTTCAAACCTCTAGAAATTCAAAAGAATAAAAGTGATTAGATGTTACCATAATCCCATGAAGATTAACCATGTATTTTCATCCTGAAAATATGAAAAAGTAAGAGGTTATATGAGAGTCAAAAATCATGAACCAAGCATTAACTCTTTGAACTAGTTCACATAAAATTACATCATTGAACACATTCAAGCATGTATTTGACTTCTCAATTCTACCATCAAAAACACATTCACCATATGACAAGGTTTTGATATGATGAACATGAATCTCTCACTTAATCAAATATATTGACATGGGAGCTCAAACATTCAACTAGCATTCTTATATCTACCAAATGCTCAACATCAAATAGCGTCAATTGAAGGATATTCATTTACACATACAAGAAGCAAATATATAGCTCAACACCAAAGACATGATCAGACGATTGCAACCACACAGGTATGAGGAACCATACTATATCACAAATGCATCCACACATTGAAACCACGATGACCTCATGAATGATATCAATCTAATAGAAAGGTGTGTTTAATGAACACAATCTCATTGATTGAGACCTAATTGAAGTCATCTTCATAAGAGCCAAGTTCATGCAATTCTTTCACACATCAGGTTAATAAATCAAGCTTTTAGTGCATAGTTCACAGGACCAAGCATTCATGCAATACATGAGCAATATAGAACCAAATCTCATGAAGTCTTGTATGAATATTTCAAGCACAATATAAGCTTAAAAGCTTCAAATAGAAAATGCATGAACAACATTCATGTCATTAGCAACTTAGAAGATTATGCATGAAAGCATAAGGCATCTCAACCAAAAGTCAACAACATAATGCTTCATCACTCAAGTGTTAACAGTTATGCCACATGCAAAGCATGCATAATATCATGGAACCACAGTCATTCAAATGGCATTCTTGTTGATTAAAAGCTAACATTCATGAAGCATTATCTCAAGAGGAGCATTGATATAATCTTCCCAGATTAAATTACCATGAGTCCAAGAAACGAGCAAGCATCATTAAAATCACATCCATCAAATTCTAAGTTATAAGGTTGAGGATATTTCAAGTCCAAAAAATCTTATGATGAGAACGCATGAAAATACCCAACCAAGACTTTGAAAAGCTATTTGATGAAATGCATGAAATATAGAAGAGTCAACACAATACAATGAGTGAGTCAACTCCCTTTTTCAATAAGATCTTCATTGATGCACTCCTTTGAGTTCCAAACGTGAATCATGGATTTTTATCCTACAAATCAAAATATTCAAAGCATGAGATCTTTAAATACAAATCATTCATATAACTTTCAAATATGAACAGAGTTAACTCCCTTTAAGAAGAAGAGCTTCATTGATGTACTCCTTTAGATTCCAAGTATGAGCCATGAATTTGTGTTCCTACAAACCAACACAAATATCACATTAGTTCCTTAAACACCAAGGGCTCACATGGCTTTCAAGAGTGAACATTGACTCCATCTTTCAACTCATCAAATCAAGATATAAAACATGTTGCTCAATGAAATACATACACACACAAACACAATCGTTTTGATATCAATGAAACCAAACACGAACTAGGGGATGCAACAATCTCCCCCTTTTTGATGATGACAAAACGATGTGTGTGATAATACAGATTTTGCAAACATGTACAATCATTGAGCATAACTAATTCTCCCATTCTCCCCAAGATAACATCATTCATAAGGCACTGAGCATTGAGCGCACTGAGCATTGAGCACACACGGACACCAAACATTCTCCCTCTTTTTGTCATTTACAAAAAGACAGTTATGTGACATGAGATGAACATGTTAGGCCAGAATGATATGCCAAGTGATGCTAAGTAGGGGCTCAAAGATATGATACTAAATTTTGATCAAGATAGAGGCACAAACATAGGCAATTTCAATTCTCGAAGAGATAGCCTCGAAGATAGGATACCATTTGTTGGTTGAACTCATTTTGGCATTTATGCAACATGAAGTGTTCAGAATATGCATTTCAAAATGAACTATGCCAATTGTTGAAAAGTATGGATTTGTTCAAGATGATATCATGAATGAAATATATGCATGCTGAAAATGTCAAATATGCAAATATGTACACGATGAGCATCATCTTTCAAATGCAATGAATATGCACTATGTGAATGCTAATCATGCAAGATATGAAGCTATGCACATGATGACTTCTATCCTTCAAAAGTAAGGCTTATGCTCAGAATTAGACTCAAGGGGAATGCATGAACATGCAAGCATAAAAGCACAATCGTCATACACACAGATAGTACATATAGTAACTCCCCCTATATGAGGCACGGTTTAACAAAAGAGCATGTGATTCAAATTCAAGAATGTAAGGCATGAAGCATAATTAAGAGATTTGTGTAAACACAACTAGAAGTACTACATAAACCATGAATGTAGGTAAATTCATAAAATACATACATCACAAAAATGCCCATGTGAAATGTGAGGCAATGACTAATGAGCTTCAAAACATATGGATTTTCAGATTTTCTAAAGAACACTAGAAGGTAATCTCCTCTCTACACTTTCACTTTAGATTCTCGACTATCGGTAGCTTCGCATAACCCCTATTTTATTTCTTTTAATAGACTTCACCTTTCGGCGCGAGTTTCCTCATATATCTCAATGGCGATTCCCGGCTACTTAGATTCATCACACATATGGATTTTTGTTTCTCCTTTCGACACGAGTTTCCTCCTTTGTTTCAAGGGGGATTCCCGGTTACTCGGATCCACATACCACTTATTGAATTTTTGTGGGGTAGGCAGCTTTTTTCTCACGATTACTCTTTAATGTCCATGTAGAGATTCAAGTTCCCTTTAAAGTGTTGGAAGGATTTTCTTAAATCTTTATCAAGTAAAGTCATTAAATTCATTATGAGTAAGAGTGTGGGGGTAAATTTTTATTTTGCATGAATAAAATAAATTCGACAAGACACGGCTATGACTCCCCCTAAATGTATGTACGGTCGGAGTCAAATCCTCCCCCTTAATATATGACATGTATCACATATGAATAAAGTCACTGCATTGCTGTTTAGCAAGGAGGTAACGCCTTAGAAAGATCAAGAAATGGTTTCATAGTGTAAATACTTACAAGCATGCAAGGATTCATGCAAGCATTCATGAGTCAAGATATGCGATTATCATGAAATATATGCATATGCTCTATATGCATGAATATGCAATATGCATCTTTTTGTCATTTTATATGCATAGTATGTGAATG
The DNA here is from genome assembly GCA_022559845.1 of Amorphophallus konjac. Lineage (NCBI taxonomy): Eukaryota > Viridiplantae > Streptophyta > Magnoliopsida > Alismatales > Araceae > Amorphophallus > Amorphophallus konjac. Next base: position 115,694,606 of record CM040118.1, read on the forward strand.
ATATGCAAAGATGCCAATGCGATGTAGAATGTCAGATTTTTATTTAAAAATTCTAAATACATTACAAAATTCAATATGGGTGTAAGATGCAAGTTTTCAGTTTTTCCTATGAATGATCTAAATGCACCTTATGAAGTTTCTAATGCATGTAACTTATAAAAGCATGAGAATGCAATGCAGGATGTAAATTTTTTTTATTTTAGAACATCATGACAGATTGCACAAGGAGACATACATATTCAAATGATGAGCAGCAACCATTTACCAAGACTTGCCCTTTTTGAACAAGGGTATACAAATGATCAAAATCAAGCAGTGAACCCAAATTATTTTCAGAAATGTTCAAAAATAGATTTTCAATAACATTTCAAGAGCTTAGAGTATCATCCACAAACCAAACAGATTTTATAGGTTCCGGTACGAGGTGGAGGTGAAGGTTCGAAAATCCAACTCACACATAGTGAGAGCTTCTAGGTGGATATAATCCACCCTTCCACTACACACCATTTGATATACCAGATACTCAATTACACTCAGATGCTCAAGCATTTCAGATTGAAAAGTATTCATAAGGCAAAGGCATCATGCTTATACCTCAAAATTTTTAAATTCATTCAACCAATGAGACATGTTCATCATAGCAGAGTACAAGAATAACAGATCACGTTCAGAATCAATTTCAACACATATGATATTTCAGAATTTCAAGGTAAATTGATTTCCTTCAAAACACATGGTTCTTTATAAGTCAAATAATTCAATTTCTGAATTTTGGTACAAGGTAGAGAGCTTTGATCTAAGGATCACCTCACGCATGATGTTAGCTTCCTGACAGACTTAATCCATCATTTTACACATCACCATTTGATATACCAAATATTCATTCAATAAAGACATGTATGGCTTATGAAGAATTTAGATCATAACATGAGAACACACCAAAATCTCATTCCAAAACATCAAAACCATCAAGTTTGACAATGAAGGAGCAAAGTTGGGGTTTTACCATATGAGTGTGCCTTGTTCCATTTTACTAGAACCCCTTTCATTCTTTATTTACCTCAAGGCACACCTTCATCACAACCGACTCATTTGTCAGATTTTGTCACCCAAGCCTTCTTGGGTCCTTGGATGTTAGAAGCATTTCTTCCAAAAGTTTTCTTTGACATTTTCATTGCCACATTATCATCACTTTCCATGATCCTGCAATCCTCAATAACATGTCCATGGTTTTCACAATAAAGGCATTGAGGAGAAGCAGTTTTACCAAAAGACTTCCTTTTAGGAGTAAAAGAATTTTCAAATCCATTCCATCTTCTATTTTCAAAAGGTCTAGATTTAACAAAATTAGACCTAACGTGTATTCTAGTAGCATGGAACTTTTCTGTTTTCAAAAATCAACACTCTTTCATAACATGCCTGTACTTGCCACAATGAAAATAATATGGAGATTCGGTTCTATGGAATGACCTTTCATTGTTTGCATGAGTGTTCGTGAATGAATTTTTCTTATGGGATGCAAACCCTTTAGCATGGGAAGCATGTTCATTTCTGAATTTTTTTTGAAAGTTAGCTTAGCATTCATGGCACGATAATCATCATTTTGTTTCACAAAGTAATCATCCATGACATGGCCAAGTTTGTGACAATAAAAGTATGAGACATTTTTCTTTCTTTTGAAGGAAGATTTATCTTTGCATGTATTTTGATCATCCATTTTTAAGACATCACAATCATTCATTTCATGATAAAACATGCCACAATAGAAGCATTCAACATTCAACTTTGATTTTTGAGATCTATTTGACATGGAAGGCTTTTTGTTGAGATTTTTCTTTTTATTGAAACCATTTTCAGAGATTTTCACTTGAGTAACGGGAGGAGGTGTTTTGGAGGTGCTAGGAATGTCGGAGGCATGAACAAAAGAGGTTTTTATTTTTGATTCAAAAGATTTTTTGTTGACCGGGATGTAACCAAGACCCTCTTTCTGAAAGTTCACTTTAACACCTAGCAATGTGTCTAAGTTCTCCTTCCCTTTGACAAATCTAGACAAATCAAGCTTCAAGTTGTTGATCTCTTTTTCACATGCAAGGATTTTATCGTCAAGCAAACAATTCTTTGAAGTGAGTTTTTCATTTTCTTGCATGAGATTTTTATTTTCCAGATTTTTGCAGTGGAGTTTTTCAGCAAACTTTTCAAGAACCTTTTCAGTTTCAACATGCTTTGAGATCTTAGTAAGTAACTGTTCATTCTCATGTTTCAACAATGAGATTTCTTTTTCAAGCTTATCAAAGCATCTCAATCTTCCCTCTAGCAAGGAATTCTGAATTAACATAGCACCATTTTTCTTTTTAAGATCTTCATTTTCATCCATGATGCTTTTGTTATCAATTTCAGAATCAAGTAATTTCTCAAACAACTTATCATCATCAGACAAAGAAGCTAACATGTATCTAAGACATTTTTCTATTTCTTCAAAGAATGAAATCTTAGACAACAAATGTTTATTTTGATCAAGCAAATCATGGGAATCTGTATCAATTTCAAGAGCAATATTTGATTTTCTAAACATCTCAAGCTCTTCATTCATACAAGACATCTCATCTGAAAATAATTCAACTTTGGATTCTAGAAGTTCTTTTTCATATTCTAGGTTCTCAATCTTTGACTCTAAAGTTTTACAATTTTCACAGGAATGATTATCATACACATTCTCATTAATCTTCCTTTTCAAGGTTTTATTTTCAGATTTGAGTTTCTTGCATTTATCATACAGTTCAGCATATGCCATTTGCCATTTCTCAATAGAGAGTTCTTCGGATTCAGAATTTATCTCATCATAATTTTCTTCATTGAGTTGATCATCATTGTCGGCCATGAGACATTTTTTTCCTTCCATATCTTGAGCTTTGATCAACTGATCCACAAGCTCCTTTGCCGTTCTACAAGAAGAAACAAATGAAAACATATGAGTATCAATGGCACTTTTCAATAAACTTAAGACAATGATATTTTCATGGTTCCTCAATTTATCTTGACTAGACCACTTGGTCTCATCTAGAGGCAATATGTGAGGACCATCATAAATCAACTTCCAAAGATTAGGATTAACTGAATTGATCAGTCCACACATTTTACCTATCCATGAAGTAAAATCAGAACCATTAAGAATAGGAAGGCAATTCATCGACATATGCTCAACAGAAAAATTCATGATTGTAGATTGCACTAGGATCGCTCTGTAGATCGTGAGATCTAGGGACAGCAAAGCCTCGCTCTGATACCAATTGCTGGGTCCCGTAGTGCAGGAACACGGATCTAGAGGGGGGGTGAATAGATCCTTCTACTAAAAACTATGTCTAATTAAAAACACAAACTAGCGCACAACGGAATTAACAAGATTGATAAGATAGAGGAATTTAATGCTACACAAGTTAACTAGATTCTCTCACTCTCTCCGTTCACACATGATCACACAATTAAGTATAACAAGCTAACCATACAATCACACAATTCAAACCACATGAGACGAGGATTTTTAAGGTGGTTCGGGACCACGACGGGCTCCCTACGTCCACCCCTTACCAAACCGGTAAGGCTTTCTCCACACGCTGCAAATGCAGCAAACACGGGGATTTCTCCCCACACACACGGGATAAAAACCCCAACACAAATACGCTACAAAAGTAGCACACACACACGAGGATTTCTCCCCACACACACGAGGCAAAAATCCCAACACACACGCGGATATGCTCCGCACCAAACGACGCACAAGCGTCTACTCAAACAACTCGGAGAAACTGTTCTCCGAACCCTCACACAGAAAATTGTTTATAGGTTTATAAAAAGCTAACAAATGAATGCTCTAAGCCCAAAACATGTGCTAAAGACTAAAACAAGAAAGATTCAACAAGCACAAGGCTCCCCCTTCAATTGAATCTCCGGCTCTTCTTGGTTTGATGTCAGATGATGGCGATTTTGGCATCCTCGCGTTTCTCTCTTCGAGAAGCTTCTTTTCTTCTTCTACCACGAGCTCCAGATCTCCATGGAAGTAGATGAAAACTACCTTGCAAGGGCTCCACCACGTTTTTCCCCCTTTTCTTCACCTACAAGAATGAACGAAGGAGCATTAGGGTTCCCTTCTCCACAAATTCGTAACTCATATATATGCACACCAAAGAGAGGGGAAAAGACACATAAAACCCTCCCAATCCATGTTGGAAACACCCTAATATATTTAGGAACCAATGGAGGGTGTTTTGGTAAAGTTTGGAAGGGTTTAGAATATGTTTTAAACACTTTCGCAAATCCCGACCGGAAGGGGTCGACCCTTGGGGTCGACCCACGCGCTGCCAGAGCACAAAACCCGCGGCCAGAAAAAATCTGGGCACAGGGGTCGACCACAGGGGTCGACCCTTGCAGCATGTGTCCTTTATTTCGCTTCTGTCCGAACCAGAAGCTGTAAGGGTCGACCCTTGGGGTCGACCCCTATTTATGAGGGTTTCAAAAACACTTCAAATCTCCAGAAATTCAAGAGAATAAAAGTGATTAGATGTTATCATAATCCCATGAAGATTAACCATGTATTTTCATCCTGAAAATATGAAAAAGTAAGAGGTTATATGAGAGTCAAAATTCATGAACCAAGCATTAACTCTTTGAACTAGTTCATATAAAAATACATCATTGAACATATTCAAGCATGTATTTGACTTCTCAATTCAACCATCAAAAACACATTCACCATATGACAAGGTTTTGATATGATGAACATGAATCTCTCACTTAATCAAAGATATTGACATGGGAGCTCAAACATTCAACTAGCATTCTTGTATCTACCAAATGCTCAACATCGAATAGCGTCAATATATAGCTCAACACCAAAGATATGATCAGACGATGTGCAACCACACAGGTATGAGGAACCATACTATATCACAAATGCATCCACACATTGAAACCACGATAACCTCATGAATGATATCAATCTAATAGAAAGGTGTGTTCAATAAACACAATCTCATTGATTGAGACCTAATTGAAGTCATCTTCATAAGAGCCAAGTTCATGCAATTCTTTCACACATCAGGTCAATAAATCAAGCTTTTAGTGCATAGTTCACAGGACCAAGCATTCATGCAATACATGAGCAATATAGAACCAAATCTCATGAAGTCTTGTATGAATATTTCAAGCACAATATAAGTTTCAAAACTTCAAATAGAAAATGCATGAACCACATTCAAGTCATTATCAACTTATAAGATTATGCATGAAAGCCTAAGGCATCTCAATGAAAAGTCAACAACATAATGCTTTATCACACAAGTGTTAACAGTTATGCCACATGCAAAGCATGCATAATATCATGGAACCACAGTCATTCAAATGGCATTCTTGTTGATTAAAAGCTAATATTCATGAAGCATTATCTCAAGAGGAGCATTGATATAGTCTTCTCAAATTAAATTACCATGAGTCCAAGAAACGAGCAAGCATCATTAAAATCACATCCATCAAATTCCAAGTTATAAGGTTGAGGATATTTCAAGTCCAAAAAATCTTATGATGAGAACGCATGAAAATACCCAACCAAGACTTTGAAAAACTATTTGATGAAATGCATGAAATATAGAAGAGTCAACACAATGTAATGAGTGAGTCAACTCCCTTTTTCAATAAGATCTTCATTGATGCACTCCTTTGAGTTCCAAACGTGAATCATGGATTTTTATCCTGCAAATCAAAATATTCATAGAATGAGATCTTTAAATACAAATCATTCATATAACTTTCAAATATGAACAGAGTTAACTCCCTTTAAGAAGAAGAGCTTCATTGATGGACTCCTTTAGATTCCAAGTATGAGCCATGAATTTGTGTTCCTACAAACCAACACAAATATCATATTAGTTCCTTAAACACCAAGGGCTCACATGGCTTTCAAGAGTGAACATTGACTCCATCTTTCAACTCATCAAATCAAGATATAAAACATGTTGCTCAATGAAACACATACACATACAAACATAATTATTTTGATATCATTGAAACCAAACACGAACTAGGGGATGCAACAGGGGGGTTGTCGCGGTGAGGTGCAGAGAGAAGAGAAAGTGAGAGGAGGGGGGAGGAAAGTGAGAGGAAGGGGAGAGACAACACGAGAGAGGAGAGGGGGGCTTGCAGTGGGAGTGAGGAGAGTGGGGAGTTAGCGTGAGTGAGGGTGGGGTGAGAAGAAAAGATGGGGAGTGGGGGTTCACGGCGGGGGAGGAGGCAACGCGGGAAGGAGATGCATGGGGAATGAGAGTGGGAGAGAGTCATGCGATGGGGGTGGCGATGTGGGAAGTCTGGGCGAGGGGTCGACATTGAAGTCCCACGATCAATGACACCCAAGAGAGGGGGTGAATTGGGTGATTACAGATTTTCAAAAAACTTTGCCCGATTCAAAACATATGTGATGAACTAGCAATGCAAGAATTCAGGTATGTTAAATTCCCGATTTGATCTATAAAGATCTATAACACATGATAACTAATTATGCTAGATATGAAGCATAAAATATGCAAGAGACAATATATACATATAGTCACACAGAATGGTGGTAGAAGAGATTGACCAATCACACAACTCAACCCACAAGTCACAAGGATTTTAAGGTGGTTCGGATGCAACGATGGCAACCTACGTCTACCCCTCACCAAAACCCGGTGAGGCTTCACTGCTGGAAACTAGCACGGGGATAAATCCCCAACACGGAGACACACTCCAACACCACACGTAGGGCAACACTTGCACACACACACATGGGGACACGCCGTAACACACACACACACACACACGGAGACGAAGTCTCCAACATGATCCAACAATCGGATCAACAACACACACACACGCTGTGACAGATGCATCACTTCTAAACACACAAACACCCGGATCTAAATAGATCCATAACACACACGCAGATCTAAAGAGATCTACCCGCAACCATGAATCTGAACGAGACAACCCACACAACTATGGATCTGAATCGATCCACTCGCAACTACGGATCTGAACCGATCCACACACACACGAATGTTTATGGATTACAAGGACCACAACTTTAAAGCACAAGACACTTAAAAGAATAAAACACAAAGAAAGGCTTCTGATTTAGGCTCCCCCTTAGTATATAACGTAGATATTGAATAAAGCTTGAATCTTCACTTGATTTCTACTTGATTGGCTTCAGAATGATCTTAAAATACTTGAGGTTTGATGAAGAATGGCTGGACAAAATACTGTTCACGGAGTGTTTGCAGCAGCCTTCTTTCTCCCTTGATAGCCTTCTTTGAGTCCTCTTAAGTTGATTGATTTGCTTCAGATGTAGCTTGAATCACTTGAATATGGATGAAGAACTTCCTTCCCGAAGCACTGTTCACGTAGCTACAGTAGCAGCACTTCTTTCTCTTCTTGGCAGCCCCCTTTGATCTCCCTTGAGTGATTAGGGTTTCCAACCCCAATGAGATGTTTTTATAACTCGTGAATGGTCAAGAGACAAGCCAGGAACCAGATCCACAATTCATGGCAGGTTTGGTGGCTTTGGGATTAAAAAAATCAAAGGAGAGGGGCTTCCCACATTTGGAAAAACAAATTCAACAATAGCTGCCTCCGGGCTGGCGGTCGACCGGAGGTAGGGGGTGGTCGACCGGGATTTTACAGGTATTCGACCTTTCAGCTCTGGGAATTTCGGTCGACCGAGACCTTCTGGCGATCGACCGCTGCTGAGAAAAATTGTAGGTTTTACGTCCCTGGAAATTTAGGTCGACCGGAACCTGGAAAACCTGCAGAAAAAATTCGTTAGCCTAGGAAGGGATAACCATATAACAAGAGCTTCATGACCTCATTCAATCCATGCATTTTGGGGTTTACAAAAGGCTTTACATTTGAAGATGTTCAAATCCATATGGTTATTCAAAGTGGCCTTTATTTAACTAGCACAGACTTTATTTAGGAACAAAAGATAACTAGGACAAACTTTATTTAAGTCCAACACATAACTAGCACAAACTTTGTTTATGCTAACACAGACTTCCATGCAAACTGACACAGACTCTGTTTCATTCTAACATAAACTCTATTCATACTAGCATAGACTTGATAGCTCAGACCTTCTCATATGTGCACAGACTTGGTTATGGAATATGCACGGACTTAATGGTGCAGTGTGCAAATGTGCACAGACATGGTTGTGCAAGATGCCACATGTGCACAGACCTTGGTGTACACAATGCAATATGTGCACATACTTTGTGTCGCACAAGGGCAAATGTGCATTGTTTTGTGCAAGGGGCAACATTCACAGGGTCGGTGCACGCATATGGACAAGCATAGCATAGACAAGCTCTGTGCATAGTATGCACAGGGTCTGTGTATAGCCTACACAGGGTCTGTGCTAGCATGCATAGAGTCTGTCCTACAATGCACATGGTCTGTGCATAGCCTGTACAGGGTCTGTGCATAGCAAAACAAGGCCGATGCACATTAAGAAACAGGTCGGTGCATGTATAAACTCCCTATACATCTAGTGTAAAAACCATAGATACGTAACCCATCAAGTTAAGACTCAAAACATCTCAAATGTCCCATGATGAGTATGCAAGAACAAAATGACATTTTGCACAAAACCTACATACACAATATATTGTTATCATCAAAACCATCTCAAAACATCTCAAATGTCCCATGATGAGTATGCAAGAGCCAAATGAGATTTTGCATAAAACCTACACACACAATATATTGTTATCATCAAAACCATCACCAAGGACAAGGAGGGAGTGCAGCGAACCCAACAATCTCCCCCTTTTTGATGATGACAATATAGTGTGGAAATCTAAAACTCTCTCTCTCCCCCTTTGGCATGATCAAAAAGTGGGGATAGGAGCAGTGAAGTTCAAATGGCAACAAGATGAACAATGTGGATGCATGAATAAGTGGAAGCTCACACGAGAAGATTAGATGAGGCAACCAATGTGTTTCTTTGATTTACAGATTTGTAGATTTTTAATTATGTTAAAATTTTCTTTTGAAATGCATACATATGATGACACTATGAATGACACTATGAATGCATGCGATGTGACCAAACAGAAGATCATAGCTGGCAGATTTTTGAATTTTCTTTAGGAATGCATGAAGCAAAATGCAGATGAATGATGAGATATGAAATGCCCATGCAACCAAACATATACATATATATGTACCTGCAACATATCTCTCCCTTACTAATTGAAGAAGGAGATGGGTATACGAAAAGTGCATGAGAGTCATGGTAACTGGAATATTCATACATAGCACCTAGGAGGTTGTGCAATCACATGAGAGAATCATGCAATAGTCAATGCAATTAATCAATTTTCTGAAGACATATTAAATCAAATTTCCATAGGTGTAAATGAATAACATGAAAAATGACTATAGCCATATGGATATTCAGATTTTCAAATCAACACAGTGAGAGATTACACAGACTGCATTTCAATTTATAAGAACAGCGTATTGGAGGCTACGCTCTACCTTAATAAATTTTCACATCAAATTTGTCAATGAATTCAAAAAAAAATTTTAAAAGAATGATCAGGTTTAAATAATTCCTTTTTACGCGAGGAGACACATGGAGCTCATGCCAGAATCCTCGGTTACTCAGAATATTGAACCATTTCATTTCATTCTGAACAAGGGTACTTTAGTCACACACCTTTCAGAAATGAATCACATCACGTCTTAGGTGACGTGCATCCAATTTACTCAGTGAGACCAAATATTACTCTGCCATTCCTTTTTATTTCAGATTTTTCAACAAGGATAGATAGGTAGCTTTTTCCTCAACTGCCTCTTCAACATACATGCAGCGAGTTTAATATCACTAGAGTGTCGAAAGGAAATTCCTATATCTTTATGTTTAACACTCATTTTCACATTTAGTGTAAGATGTGTGCGAATTTGATTCAGCATGTATACCTAAAATTTCATGAACACATGACAGTGCAACTCCCCCTAAATAGATGCACTTATGAAATATGAACTCCCCCAGAGTGTATGACATGAAACATTCCAATAATGACTCATATACAACATTATTTAGCAAGAAGGCATAAGGTCATAGAAAATCTAAGGATGGGGGTGAATAGCATATAATATCATGCAAGCACACAATGGGAGTATATGCAATATGCAATGCAAAATGAAAATATATGCAATTTCAGTTCTTGAATTATTGGCCCCAATGATATGCATGCTGAAAATGCCAACTGTGTAACAAGGCACACGATGAGCTTCATTTTTCAAATGTACTATGTGAATGATATGCAGATATGATATACAAATGTGCAATGTGATGCAAATTTTCATATTTTTATTTGAATGTCCTAAATGTAATGCAAAGTGTAAGACGTAACATGAATGCAAATTACAAGTTTTCAGTTTTTCATTTGAATGATCTAAATGCACTTAATGCATTGAATTCTAATGCATGCAACCTATAACTATGTGAAAATGAAATGCAAGATGTAAAAGTAAGATGGGAAGGCTTGATTTTCAGAACATTTGTCAGATTTCACAAGAGGGCATTCAGTTTTGAATGATGAACAGCAAGCATTGTTCATCACATGACCTTTATGAACAGAGGTGCCGAAAGGATCAGAAATGAGTAATGCAACCCATTTTATTTTTAAAAACTTTTTAAAAATAGATTTTCAGCAGCATTTCAGAAATTGACATTTCCATTGCAAAACTTTTTACATCATCAATGATCAATTTCAAAAATTTTGAAGTAATTCATGATGAGCATGTTACATGTTACAATTGGAGATCACTCAGTCAACATAAATTGAACCAGCAATCATTTCAAGTTGTTTAACTAGCAAAACCCCCTTTGTAAAAAATATGAATTTCAAAAAATTCAGTGAAAGTACACTATGTTCTCTAATGACATGGGGCTAGCTAACAGAGGAGCATAGAATAGCATCAGAGAATTCATTCAAGGCCAAACATTCAATTTCTTCGAGTTCTGGTACGAGGCGGAGAACTTTGGTCCAAAGACCAACTCACGCATAGTGAGAGTTTCTAGGTGGACGTAATCCACCTTTTTACTATTCAGTATTTGATATACCAGTTACTCAATTAAGCTCAAATGTGATATCGCACATGCAGTTTCGATCAAGAATTGTTCAAATAACCATTTGGACATTTTGGCACAGCAGAGTAAAGGAATAACAGTTCAAGATTTTTCCAACACAATTCTTGTCATAAGAACAATATCACCCAGTGCCATAAGCTAATGCATGAAATTTCATTTCATAACAAACGATTGAGTTACCTTAGTTCAGCAGGCAACACCATAGGCCTTCAAGCACCAAAATCACTAACCTTACGAATGTTAGTATTTTAGATTTTTATTTTCTTACCTTGGCCTTGAGAATCTATTATTTTTCTCAATTTCTTCATGTCCCTCAAGTCACTCCTGTAATCAAAGTTCTCATATTACAGATTTGGGTATCCAAGCTTCCTTGGATCCCTGGAGTTTAGCAGCACTTTGAGAAGTGCATTCCACAGCCTTACACGTGCAAATATCAAGTTGCATCAACAATGTTTATGCATGAGAATGGATGTGCATTCTAATATGAGAGGCAATTTTTACAATATGCTTCAAATGCAGTGATGCAATGATGAAGGATACTAACAAGTAAACACACAATGGAGAATTACAATATGCATGAGATGCAATCATGCAATGATGAAGGATGCAATACATATCAATATGAGAAACAAGTTTTTCAAAATTTATGCAAGACAGTGCATGAGAGTTTATGAAGACTCAAAATATGCATGCATTCAATGACTTAATGAACCAGTGACTCATGGTACCATGACGAAGGTGGAAGTCTAAAGACTCTACTCACGCATGGTGATAGATTTCAGACAGGAATGACCTGCCCTTTCTCAGATCAGCATTTTCATATACCATGAAGTCATGCAAATGGTGATCTGAGAGATGCAATGCAAGCTCATAAGAAAAACCTTTTTTTAATTTCATTAATGGGGATTTGGTTAAAACAAATTTCAGTTTTTCAAAAGGAACTTAAGAACATATTTTCAATGCTTGTGCCTTGAGCATCCATCATCTCCCAAGCCTTCCACTTGGCCTCAAGACAACCCTGCAATAAAATTCTCATTCAACAAGCTCTCCTTCAACAAGATGCTATATGACAAGTGATATGCTTACAGATATACAAATAGCTATGAAGGGAATGCATATACAACATATGCATTATCACATAAGATTCAACACAAATCAAATCAAGACATAGCATATTTTCTAGAGATATGAGAGGGATATCACCTGAGTGTTCAGATTCTATTTTTTTTGATATTTCTTTTAACCCGACTTATGCCACTTGGTCCGTGTGTCTTACCTTCTTGACTGAAAACATGTTTCACGTTTCATATTCCCAAGACACACTTGCAAAACAAATTTCTCATTTGACATTCTTAGGTACCCAGGTCCTTTTGGGTCCTTATGGGTTAGGAGCAACATTGGCATATGGTTTTCAATTCTTGGCAACATTCAAATCATCATTTTTCATTGAAAAATAATCATGCATCATATGTCCAGATTTACCACAATAATTACAGCATGATTTTGATAACTTAAACACATGAAGATTATTTGAAGCATGTGACTTTTTGTCCAATATTATTTCCAATTGGCAGGGGGTGTGTTGAACACATTTGAGATCCTAGGTCGACCTTCCCTTGGTTTTGGCTGAGGATAATGGGTCCAGAACACATGATGAGTTGACACCATAGGTTGGTGGTGTTGTTTAGCATTGGAGTGCGTCGGCCTACCCTTACCTTTTCCATTGTTCATTCTTTTCCTGCATGCTTCTAAATCATCATTCTTCATTGAAAAATAATCGTGCATGGCGTGTCCATGTCTTCCACAATAAAAACATGAGATTTTCTTTCTAGGTGTGTGTGTGTGGCAGAAGTATGTTTAACATGCATAGTGATGCTAGTAGCATTTTTAGATTTTTGATGCAAATTGATTTTTTAATTTTTATTTTCTTTTTGAATCACCTGGACAGAAGACTGTTTTGGGAGTGAAGTAGAGGTATTAGCTATATTTGAACTATGAATAAAAGAAGTAGTTAACTTATTTGCAAAAGACTTCTTCTTCACAGGATTATAGCCAAGCCCTTCCCTTTGAAAATTGACTCTCATACCCAAAAGTTTATCCAGATTATTTTGACCATCCACGAATCTAGAGAATGAATTATGCAAGTCATGGATTTCACTTTCTAAAGATGTGATGTGCAGCTACGTGTTGGCGAGTTCTTCTTCACAAGTAGCAAGACTGACATTCAACACATCATTAGTTTTCCTAAGACATTCAACTTCTTGTTTTATTTCATCCACATCATCACACTCATCCAAAAGCAGAGATTTTCATTTTTCTAAAACCAACAATCTTTCAGAAATGGCCATGTTCAATTCATTCAGTTTCTCATTTTCTCTTGCAAGCTTTTTATCATGAACAAGTTCATTTTAACCATTGTCCATTGAACTTATTTTTTCTCTCAGCTCTTTATTTTCATTTCTCAAGGAGGAAATTTGATCTTTGTGAAATTCAATGTCTAAGATATAAGCTTCAATCAATTCCTCTAAATGTGAGCATTTTTTATAGGAGGAATCACAGTTATTTTGATCAACATTCTTTTTTAATTTTTTATTTTCAGATTTTAGCTTCTTATATTTATTTGCAAGCTCATCGTATGTAACCAATAGATCATCAAGAGATATATTTTCAGAATCTGAATTTACCTCCAAGGGTGGTCCATTCTGCTGATCACTACCGTGATCACTCGTGCCTGCCATAAGACATTCGTCTTCATGCTCTTCCTGGAAGCCGGCTAAGCCATCCAATATGTCCTTTGCGGAGCTGCAATTGGAGACAAAGGGAAAACTATTAGTATTAACTGCGACAGTGAATAAACTTAGAACCAAGCAATTTTGATCATGTTTGAACTTATAATCTACAGTCCAGACAGATTTATCTTTAGGCAACTCATAAGGACCATGTGAGATAAGCTTCCATAGCTTAGGATCGTGTGAGTTGACTAGACTGCACATTCTTCCTAACCACAAATCAAAGTTAGAACCATCAAACATAGAATCCATTGAAAACACTTTGGTAGCCATTGATCTAGATTGCTCTAGATCGTTAGATCTATGAAATATAGAGCCTTAGCTATGATACCAATTGAAGTCCCGTGATCAATGACACCCAAGAGGGGGGGTGAATTGGGTGATTATAGATTTTAAGAAAACTTTGCCCGATTCAAAACAGATGTAATGAACTAGCAATGCAAGAATTCAGATATGTTAAATTCCTGATTTAGTCTATCAAGATCTATCACACATGATAACTAATTATGGTAGATATGAAGGATACAATATGCAAGAGACAATATATAAATATAGTCACACAGAATGGTGGTAGAAGAGATGGACCAATCACACAACTCAACCCACAAGTCACAAGGATTTTTAAGGTGGTTCGGATGCAACGATGGCAACCTACGTCCACCCCTCACCAAAACCCAGTGAGGCTTCACTACTGGAAACCAGCACGGGGATAAATCCCCAACACGGAGACACACTCCAACACTACACGCAGGGTGACGCCTGCACACACACACATGGGGACGCGCCCCAACACACACACACATGGAGACGTAGTCTCCAACACGATCCGACAATCGGATCAACAGCACACACACACGCTACGACAGATGCAGCACTTCTAAAGACACAAACACCTGGATCTAAATAGATCCACAATACACATGCAGATCTAAAGAGATCTACCTACAACCATGAATCTGAACGAGACAACCCACACAACTATGGATCTGAATCGATCCACTCACAACTACGGATCTGAACCGATCCACACACACACACGAATGTTTATGGATTACAAGGAACACAACTTTAAAGCACAAGACACTTAAGAGAATAAAACACAAAGACAGACTTCTAATTTTGGCTCCACCTTACTATATAACGCAGATCTTGAATGAAGCTTGAATCTACACTTGATTTTCACTTGATTGGCTTCAGAATGCTCTTCAAATGCTTGAGGTTTGATGAAGAATGGCTGGACAAAATATTGTTCACGGAGTGTTTGCAACAACCGTCTTTCTCCCTTGATAGCCTCCTTTGAGTCCACTTGAGTTGATTGATTTGCTTCAGATGTAGCTTGAATCACTTGAAGATGGATGAAGAACTTCCTTCCCGGAGCACTGTTCACGTAGCTACAGTAGCAGCACTTCTTTCTCTTCTTGGCAGCCCCCTTTGATCTCCCTTGAGTGATTAGGGTTTCCAACCCCAATGAGATGTTTTTATAACTCTTGAATGGTCAAGAGATAAGCCAGGAACCAGATCCACAATTCATGGAAGGTTTGGTGGCTTTGGGATTAAACAAATCCAAGGAGAGGGGCTTCCCACGTTGGGAAAAATAAAGTCAACAATAGCTGCCTCGGGGCTGGCGGTCGACCGGAGGTTGGGAGCGGTCGACTGGGATTTTACAGGTATTTGACCTTTCAGCTCTGGGAATTCCGGTCGACCAGGCCCTTCTGGTGGTCGACCGCGGCTGAGAAAAACTGTAGGTTTTACGTCCCTGGAAATTTAGGTCGACCGGACCATGTCCTCGGGTCGACCGGAACCTGGAAAACCTGTAGAAAAAATTCGTTAGCCTAGGAAGGGATAACCATATAACAAGAGCTTCATGACCTCATTCAATCCATGCATTTTGGGGTTTACAAAAGGCTTTGCATTTGAAGATGTTCAAATCTATATGGTTATTCAAAGTGTCCTTTATTTAACTAGCACAAACTTTATTTCGGAACAAAAGATAACTAGGACATACTTTATTTAAGTCCAACACATAACTAGCACAAACTTTGTTTATGCTAACACAGACTTCCATGCAAACTGACACAGACTCTGTTACATGCTAACATAGACTCTATTCATACTAGCATAGACTTGATAGCTCAGACATTCTCATATGTGCACAGACTTGGTTATGGAATATGCATGGACTTAATGGTGCAGTGTGCAAATGTGCACAGACTTGGTTGTGCAAGATGCCACATGTGCACAGACCTTGGTGTACACAATGCAATATGTGCATAGAATTTGTGTTGCAAAAGGGCAAGTGTGCATTGTTTTGTGCAACGGGCAACATGCACAGGGTCGTTGCATGCATATGGACAAGCATAGCACGGACAAGCTCTATGCATAGTATGCACAGGGTCTGTGCTAGCCTGCACAGGGTCTATGCTAGCAAAACAAGGCCGATGCACATTAAGAAATAGGTCGGTTCATGTATAAACTCCCTGCACATCTAGTGTAAAAACCATAGATACGCAACCCATCAAGTTAAGACTCAAAACATCTCAAATGTCCCATGATGAGTATGCAAGAACCAAATGACATTTTGCACAAAACCTAGACACACAATATATTGTTATCATCAAAACCATCTCAAAACATCTCAAATGTTCCATGATGAGTATGCAAGAACCAAATGACATTTTGCACAAAACCTACACACACAATATATTGTTATCGTCAAAACCATCACCAAGGATAAGAAGGGAGTGCAGCAAACCCAACAGACATGGGAGAGGGGGTGAGGGAGGCTCGGCGGTGGCACTGGGCTGACGGAGGGAGAGGGCTGGTGTGACGAACCGGACTCTGGATATCGGATATACCCGATAGGACTACCGAGTAAACCCGATACCGCTTGGAACCCGTGAAGCCTCCCAAGAGCTGTAAAGCTCCGAAGGGAAAAAGGATTGTCGTGTAGTACATTGAAGTCGCAGATATAACAGTAAGCAATTAAGTTTCATTAGATTGGTTTGCTAAAGTAGCAGAAATAAAATTACTTTTTAATTAACAGTTCGAATTAACAATTATACCAGAGTCCAGTCCAAAGGAAAGACAAGTACATTCCAATAGAAAGAAGAACGTACACTGAGGTCGGGGGAAACCTGACGCAGGTACCGCTGGCAGCTACAGACACGCCACACCATGAATCGAGGAAGCAGAATGACGCCACCCACCTGAAAAGTAGGGGTGAGCCTCGTGTCACTGGTCCAGTAGGGGTCACGCGGATCCCCACTAAAAAACAACGCAGTAACACGGTAAAACAGCAGGTAAACAGTAGGAGTAGTAAAGCAGAAAAACTACCACTAGAAAGCTGTAAAAGAAAATCGGAACGGAAGGAGTAGGAACAGCTAAAAGAAAAGGGAAAAGCCGTACCAAACAAGCGTGGCTGCCGAACTAGCCTCGGCTCCCTGAACTACTCTGGGCAGCAACAAGAAGGCGAACCTTGATCTGACAGAGTCAGGGGTTGCCGATCTGTCGGGTCCACAAAGACATGCAAAAAGCCTAGAAAAGACCTAGACAGACACAAACGCCCTAAAGCATACACGACTCGATTACCGTGCATGATCCTCTAGACACGATCACACACACATGTCTAGAATGTCGTGCACACGACACAACACTACCCTCGGGCAAGACCATGAGAGGGCTAAACCAAAAAGGTCACGACGTACGAGAAATGCGAGAGTCACATGTCACGTGACGGAAGCACCCCCTCACTAGAAAAATAGCCAGCTGCGTCTACTGACGTCTTATGCTGCGCCTACTGATAGGTGAGCTAGCCCCGAATTCAGAGGGGGGGAATGAATCCCTCTTATAAAAATTTCAATCAATTAAAACTACTAATTACGCCCAGTTAAAACTTGTGGATAGGCAAAGACGCGGAAGCAATATGGGCAGGTAATTAGCATGAACTGGATGCTCTCTACGAAGGACGAGAAGATGATAGACAAACAAAATTTTAGAACTCTGTAGAATAGACTGATAATAAGAACAGACTTCACGAAACTCACACGAGACCTATATCAAACGTGCGGTATGCAAATGGAACACCCGCTAGATTGGAAGAACAAATTAATCGGCCTAAACATACATCTAGTGAGAGGAGATGAGACAATCAAACCACAGTGCACAAGGCAATTTTAAGGTGGTTCAGTCTGCAACCTGCAGACCTACGTCCACCCCACACTCCAACTAGAGTGTGGCTACCGCTGAGACACAGCTTAACGGCTAGGCTTCACATCTTGCCTACATCCGCTGACGAACAGCTTGAACAACTGGGCATTACAGCTTCGCCAACCGCTAACTCACAGATTAACCCGCTGGGCGTTACTGCTTAGCCGACCAAAGGATATCACACCTCTGCAACCACTGGGGCTTACAGCTTAACCAGTCTAGAGGAATCCTCCTCTGCCCGCTGAGCATCACAGCTTGCTCGGATGACAAACAACTTGAAAGAAAAGTAAAATGAAAACATAAGACAAGAAGCAACATCGACTGAAAGCTGTAAATAATCAAGTGCAGATGTGGCTCTCAAGGAGCTGACTGGCCTGGATTTGATCCACGGTCTAGTAGAGTAAATCTTCAGTGAGCTTCTTCTTCTCTTCGATCTCTCTCTCTCTCTCTCTCTCTCTCTCTCTCTCTCTCTTTCTTTCTTCTTCTTCTTCGTTTCTTTTCTTCTCTGCTACTCTCTCTCTCTCTTTTTTTTGTTGAACTCTCTCTTCTTCTCTCTCCGATAATTCTTCTTGATCTTGCCGGGGAGAGACCTTCTTCACTTGCAGAAGGGTGGCTTATATACTTCCTCAGACTGAAGATGCGCGCTCATGCCCTAGGCGTGTGGAGATAACACTCCCGCCTAGAAGCTTCAGGAGACTCTTTCCACTTGTCAGAATCTGGATGAATAAGGATCCACGTGGCACCATCTATGAATGAGGATCATCATTGGATCACGTGCCCTTCTTAAGGAACACGAGCTGTTGACCTGTTGCATAGGTGACTTTTAGTTAAGTATAAAAGATGCACAGACCTTACCATAGCACCATGTATGGACCTGGGATGCATTAGGCTAAGCATGCCTATACTTGAACAGAAACAAGTATAAACTTAGGCTAGCTAGCAGGGACAAATAGGCATCTACTCTAGTATGCATGCAAAAACTAGCATTGACCTTAATGCAGTCAAACACACGATAGCACAAACATTGTATTTGATAAGCAGGAATGAACACCGAGAATGAATGTCCAAAAAGAGCAATGCACTGACTTTGATGAATCATGCACGGACTTTATATGAGTGCAGAGTTAAGAGATGCACAGTCTACGTGTGTGCATAAGCAATGAATGCACCGACTTGGTGTGTGCAAAGTGCAGACACTTCACGGACGTAAAATGCCAAAACCTATCTTGCACAGACTTTATGCAGCCATGCACTGACATCATTTTGCATATGTAAGATGTGCACGAACTTTGGGTATGCATGGTACAAAAAGACGCACAGACATGCCACCGAAGAATGTACCGACTTTGTGTGCATGGTACAAAAGTTGCACCGACTTGATGTGGAATATATGCAAAGTATGCACAGACTTATATGCTCGCAGCAACTAAAGTTGCACAGACCTGGTTAGTACAAGGTAAACTTGCACCGACTATGAGATTGCATGATATGCAAGTTGCACCGAGTTCGATTTCACACAGGCCAAATATGCACCGACTTTTCTCTTTGCTTATGACATAAAATATGCACCGAGTATATATGCTTATGTAAAACCTGCACCGACTATGTATGTTTTCAGCGCAGCCAAAAACATGCACCGAGTATGGTTTGGCTTAAACAAAGTATGCACTGAGTATGGTTTGCCTTAGACAATGTATGCACCGAGTGTGTATGCCTTAGACACAAACAAGACACGAAGTGAAATGCAGACTTGCACCGACTTGGCATGAGCGAAAGGAAGAACATGCACCGACTAATGGTCACCATGAACAACAATTATGATATGCACAGGCCTAGACAATTAACACTGCACTGACTTAAGGTTCATGCAGCAAACATATGCACGGACTTAGCTTGTTCAGGATGAGAGTATGCACTAGGAAGACATGCAGTCTATGCAAAACTCTGTACTGACCTTGTATATCACAAGGCAATACACATCATGCAACAAGACACGGTTTGCACTGAGTATATGTATGCATGCAGTAGCAAGATTATGCACTGACCTATGCGGGATGAAAACGTGCACCGAGAGCATATGCAGAACAAGCACTAGATCACTCATACATTCTTATGTGGTGACTCATTATGTTACTCTCATCAAAATAATGTGGTGACTCATTATGTTGCTCTCATCAAAACAATGTGGTGACTCATTATGTTGCTATTATCAAAACATCACACCATCATTAGAGCACAAGGGACACAATAATCTCCCCCTTTTTGATGATGGCAACACAATGACAAAATGAATCACACTGATGAGTCACACTGACTCGTCAAACTATTCTCCCCCTTTGACATAATAAAAAAGGAGATGGTTTGCAAGAGAAAAGATAAGCAACAAGAGCATGAATACATAGACTAGTCTCCCCCATAAATTCAGCATACAGAGAATGAAGCAATGCCTATTGTAATAAAGTTCCCCCTTTTGGCAAGAATACAATTCTCCCCCCTTTATCAACATGCATGTAGAGCTACTCTCCCCTTAAAACATATAATAACCAGACCTCCCCCTAAGAACATGAGGGAAAACAAAGATTCTCGCACAAGATGTATCTACTGGAATTAACTCTGCTAACCACCACCACATGAATTCTCAAGCAAGATTGGTTGTGGCACCTTACATTAGTGTGGACAGAATAATGCAGGTGGAAGGCCTACAGAACCAGAACCGGTTGCATGAGTCATTCGTCAGGGTTAAAGAAATAAGATGGAAGATTCCAACAGTGTGGAGAGTGAAACTGATGATGTAAATGAAGTAGATGTAGTCAAGGGCAGGGGTAAGTAACAGCAAACAAGGCACATGATCTCCAATAGGTGAGTAAGCATAATGATTAAGTTGTCAGAGGTGAACCTGATCAAAAGAAATTGTGAGGCAGTTACCACAGTAATAAGTCCTCACAAAGAAAGATTCTCCTATCATAGGGGGTTATGAATTAATCTACATGACCCAGCTGGTTTAAATCTTATGTATACAAAATTTGACAAGTAAACTCAATACTCATATCTGAATCTTTGTTTTAATAAACCTGAACCAGCGAATCATGCCGAACACAAGGTCAACCACTTTCCATTCTACACAAATGAACTCAATGACCCCTTTTGAGAGTTACATAGTATAGTATCGAAATTAAACACACTTACAAGAATGTGAGTTGACAGCTTTTGCAAGAAATTTTCTTTCAATTCGCACAATATTCCCTGAGCAATTTAAGTTGATCAAGATATTTTTACATGAGGCACAACACGTCTTAGGTGAAGTGACCTAGTTACTCAGTGTGATGACTATCATTGCCTCTCAACTTTGAGAACAAAGTTAGCAATAGGAGTGTCTTTTTACATGAGGAGACACCTTGATCAGAGGCCGGACTCCCCAGTTACTCAACACTATCATGCCATTGCTCTGTCTGATTTTTAATACATTTTTACCAGATATAACTATGGAACTTCATGACATAGGTTTACTCTATTTCATTGATAGAGAACCCAGTTTCTCAGTTACCAAGTCATTGCTCCGAATACAATTTTTCCTTTTAGTCAACATTTTTCAAGTTAATGTTTAAAAACAATGCTATCTCTATGTATCTCTACCAAAGAAGCCTTGATGACAAATTTTCAGGTTTCAGATTAGTGAATCCAAAGTTTTCATGACACAGGTGGTTAAAATTTATTAAAACTTAACATTCAGATATTTTCAAAACATTCAAGAGCAAATCTGAGAATACATTAAACTTATATCAGTCTGAATCAATGGTCATTCTTAAACCTGTATGCTAGGAATTTCTTTTTCCTTTTCAGACTAATAACATGGTACACAACTTGAATATCTTAGACTAGTTCAATCAAAGTAGCTGAACAACTTATTATCACTAGAGCAAAAATGGATCAGTCATACCAGCTAAAGAGAATGTGAGGGATGATGGTAAGCTGGCAGTGCAACAAATAGCAAGAGAAGAGTATCAAAGTTGTGCTGGATTAAATTCAGTAGCTGAGTCTGGAATGCAGACAGATCAGCTTGTCTAGAGGAGAATAGCAGAAAATTCAGGTTATTCACTAGAGAGCAGTAGAGTGATTCAAATAACTAAACAAGAGGAATTCAGGAAGTGAGGAACAAATGAATCTGACAAATCTCCCCCTGTCTAGATGCAGTGAAGCTAATCATGAGCATCAATAACATCAAACATAACCAGCCAAGCTCCCCCTGACTAAGTGCATGATATACAGTGAAAGTATAGCACATGGTCTTAAAATTTATGTTTAAGAAAAAATCATGCAGTTCAATCGGAGGGAAAGACTACCAAAAGCATCATGTTCATTTCAAGTTTTCAGAGGATTTCAATTAAGCATGAATCAAATCAACATGAAATTCAAACCTTTCAAACTCACAAATTCAGATGATGGAATTTAAATAGAGTGTTCAGAACTGACCTGAAGCATAGGATCCTGGGGTTTTCATTTTGAGTGCCTTGACTTATTAACCCCCCTTCATTCATTCCAAGGCACACCTGCAGCAAAACAATCATTTCGATCCTGCAGGAACCCAAGCCACCTTGGGTCCTGTATTAGCCCTAACAGGTGTTCTAAATAATCTTTTAGCAACATTGTCATCAAAATCCATCAAATAACAATTAGTCATGGAATGTCCAATTCTACCACAATATCTGCATAAGACAGTAGATTTCCTGGTCCTATGATGCATATCAACAGCAGCTTGAGACCTATGAATGTGAGCATGAAGTTTCCTACTGTTCACATGGACATTTTGTTTCTTATTGTCTGACAACCAACATTCCGCAGACTTGTGACCTGACTTGCCACAGTTAAAACATGAAAAATTCACAGGTCTTTTGGCAGAGAATTTGAAAATTTTGTCATTAACATGGTCTCCTTGGGCATGTCAATAGTCCTTGACTGTATGGCCATACTTCCCACACTCGAAGCACCTTAGGTGTTTGCCTCTTGAGTCATTATTTCCCCATGAAGACCCAAACCATCACTCAACAGCTTTATGACCACGTTTTTTATAGTTATAACAGATGATGTGTTGGTTTGAAGCAAACGTGTTTCTTTTGGGGTCATGGTGATGATTTGTAAAAGATTTATCATGCATCATATCATCATTTTTCATTACACTACAGTCATCCCTATAATGACCATGCCTACCACAGTAATGACATGACACCTGTGATTTCCTAGCGGCATGGTTACTAACAGACTGACTAGCTAGATGCATGCGAATGAGTAAATGAGGCATGAGCAGTGTGTATTGACCCATCAAATTCAACCGAGCTAGCAGATTTTAGGGCATGAACAGGAACAGTCTTCACCTTCTTCGTTTGACCCTTCTTTTTCAATTTCAGATTATTCTTAACAATTTTTGTTTGTTTTTCATTTTTCTGGGCCTTGAACTGAAATATAGATGATGAAGGTGATTTTTGATTTTTATTTTATTTTGGGGATTGATTTGTGGTACCAGCTACATCAGAGTTTTGCACAAAAGTGGTGTATAGCTAGTTTCTAATAGTTTCCTTAACATCAGTACTGCAACTTATCCCCTTTCTTGAGTTATCATCCTCACCTTTCATGACAGCTTTCATTTTTCCTCTATTTTTAGCAGACTCGGATGCTGAGTTTTTCAGCTCATGAATTTTATTTTCCAAAGAAGCAATGTGAAGTTCATAACTGGCTATCTCCTGTTCACTGCAATTAACGCATTCGCTTAGAACTTTGTTTGTACTTTTATACTTCTCAATTTCTTGTTCCAGATTGCTCAAAATTTTTGATTCTTCATCACAGACAGTTTTTCCTTTTTCTACGGTGAGAAGTTTTTCGGACATACCAGTGTTTAACCATTTTAATTTTTCAATTTCAGCTTTCAGTTCAATGTTTTCTTTGGTCAGCTTCTTAATTTCTTCACCACTGGATACAGACTCTAGTCTTTCAATTAATTCTTCTTCTCTTTCCTCCACTTTAATTTTCTCAGCAAGTAGATTTCTGTGATCCTCTTTAGATGAAGCAATCAGTTTATTCAGCCATTCATTCTCACCATAAAGATCTTCATTGCGTTCTTTTAGCAGAGAACAAGTGCTGCAAGTAGATTTTTCAATTGAGATATGTGAATTTTCCTTGTTAAAATCTTTTATTCTATCAGCAAGATTTTTATTGTTCTCATGTAATTCATTATTCTCAACTCTCAATCTTTTCAGTTCGGAATTAATCTTTTCCAACTCTTCCAGTTTCATCAGATGTTCATCATTTTTGATCTTCAGCTGGTTTTCCAATTTTGAAACGTCATTAGCAAATTTTTGGTTTTCATTTTTCAACAGACATATTTGTTTCATGTTGGAGTGAACTTCAGACAGACAAGCATCATATGATTGATTTATTTTTAAGCAATTTTTACATGATGAACTCAAATCATTTTTATCAATTTTCTTTTTCATCTTCTTATGTTGTTTTCTTAAATGGTCATGAGACTCAAGCAACTCATGGTATGCAGCAATCCAATCATCCACGGTATAGTTCTCGAATATATTTACTTGATTATCGTCATGTTCTTCATCTTGATTGCTGCTATGTTCACTTCCTTGAGCCATCATGCATCGGTTATCATTTTTGCAGCTGCCATCCTTCAGTTTGTTTAACATTTCTCTGGCAGACCTACAAGATGAGACACATGAGATTAGTGCTATGTCAATTGATGCTTTTATCAAGTTCAATGCTGTAGAATTGATGGAGTTTTTCAATTTAACCTTCTCGGTCCATTTGGATTTATCTCTCGATAATTTGTGTGGACCATGAGTCATTACCTTCCAAAGATCACGATCAGTTATCCTTACATACCGATGCAACTTTTCCAGCTATAGATCAAAATCATCACCTCTAAAGATCAGTGGATCAGCGATGGAGAAATGACTTGATCGATTGAAGGAGATGAGAAAAGCACCGGAATCGACAGAGGTACAGCAAGACACCAACTCAGTGAGACTGAAGCACCGGAAACAATAAAACCAGACCCACTATGAAATGCACCACGGAAGTAGCCAGATCCTCTGTAGATCGTTTGATCTGAATGCACAGAGACCTGCTCTGATACCAACTGACAGGTGAGCTAGGCTCGGATTAAGAGGGGGGGGGAATGAATCCCTATTAAAAAAATTTCAATCAATTAAAACTACTAATTATGTCCAGTTCAAACTTGTGGAAAGGCAAAGACGCGGAAGCAATATGGGTAGGTAATTAGCACGAACTGGATGCTCTCTACGAAGGACGAGAAGATGACAGACAAATAAAATTTTAGAACTCTACAGAATAGACTGATAATAAGAACAGACTTCACGAAACTCACACAAGACCTATATCAAACGTGCGGTATGCAAATGGAACACTCGCTAGATTGGAAGAATAAATTAATTGACCTAATCATACATCTAGTGAGAGCAGATGAGACAATCAAACCACAGTGCACAAGGCAATTTTAAGGAAGTTCAGTCTGCAGCCCACAGACCTACGTCCACCCCACACTCCAACTAGAATGTGGCTACCGCTGATACACAGCTTAACGGCTGGGCTTCACAGCTTGCCTACAACCGCTGACGAACAGCTTGAACAGCTGGGCATTACAGCTTCGCCAACCGCTGACTCACAGCTTGACCCGCTGGGCGTTACAGCTTAGTAGACCAGAGGATACCACACCTCTGCAACCGCTGGGGCTTACAGCTTAACTCGTCCAGAGGAATCCTCCTCTTCCCGCTGAGCATCACAGCTTGCTCTGCTGACAAACAACTTGAAAGAAAAGTAAAATGAAAACATAATACAAGAAGCAACAGTGACTGAAAGCTGTAAATAATCAAGTGCAGATGTGGCTCTCAAGGAGCTGACTGGCATGGATTTGATCCACGACCCAGTAGAGCAAATCTTCAGTGAGCTTCTTCTTCTCTTCAATCTCTCTCTCTCTCTCTCTTTCTTCTTCTTCTTCATTTCTTTTCTTCTCTGCTACTCTCTCTCTCTCTTTTTCTATGTTGAACTCTCTCTTCTTCTCTCTCCGATAATTCTTCTTGATCTTGCCGAGGAGAGACCTTCTTGACTTGTAGAAGGGTGGCTTATATAATTCCTCAGACAGAAGATGTGCGCTCATGCCCTAGGCGTGTGGATATAACACTCCCGTCTGGAAGCTTCAGGAGACTCTTTCCACTTGTCAGAATCTGGATGAATAAGGATCCACGTGACAGCATCTATGAATGAGGATCATCATTGGATCACGTGCCCTTCTTAAGGAACACGAGCTGTTGACCTGTTGCATAGGTGACTTTTAGTTAAGTATAAAAGATGCACAGACCATACCATAGCACAATGTATGGACTTGGGATGCATTAGGCTAAGCATGCATATACTTGAACAGAAACAAGTATAAACTTAGGCTGGCTAGCAGGGATAAACATGCATCGACTCTAGTATGCATGCAACGCAACTAGCATTGACCTTAATGCAGTCGAACACACGATAGCACAGACATTGTATTTGATAAGCAGGAATGAACACCGAGAATGAATGTCCAAACAGATCAATGCACTGACCTTGATGAATCATGCACGGACTTGATATGAGTGCAGAGCTAAGAGATGCATAGACTATGTGTGTGCATAAGCAATGAATGCACCGACTTGGTGTGTGCAAAGTGCAGACACTTCACGGATGTAAAATGCCAAAACCTATCTTGCACAGACTTTATGCAATCATGCACTGACATCATTTTGCATATGTAAGATGTGCACGAACTTTGGGTATGAACGGTACAAAAAGATGCACAGACATGCCACCGAAGAATGTACCGACTTTGTGTGCATGGTACAAAAGTTGCACCGACTTGATGTGGAATATATGCAAAGTATGCACAGACTTATATGCTCGTAGCAACTAAAGTTGCACAGACCTGGTTAGTACAAGGTAAACTTGCACTGACTATGAGATTGCATGATATGCAAGTTGCACCGAGTTCGATTTCACACAGGCCAAATGTGCACCGACTTTTCTCTTTGCATGTGACAGAAAACATGCACCGAGTATGTATGCTTATGTAAAACCTGCACCGACTATGTATGTTCGCAGCGCAGCCAAAAACATGCACCGAGTATGGTTTGGCTTAAACAAAGTATACACCGAGTATGGTTTGACTTAGACAAAGTATGCACCGAGTGTGTATGCCTTAGACACAAACAAGACACTAAGTGAAATGTAGACTTGCACCGACTTGGCATGAGCGAAAGGAAGAACATGCACCGACTAATGGCCACCATGAACCACAATTATGATATGCACAGGCCTAGACAATAGACCCTGCACTGACTTAAGGTTCATGCAGCAAACATATGCACGGACTTAGCTTGTTCAGGATGAAAGTATGCACCAGGAAGACATGTAGTCTAAGCAAAACTCTGTACTGACCTTGTATATCACAAGGCAATACACATCATGCAACAAGACACAGTTTGCACTGAGTATATGTATGCATGCAGTAGCAAGATTAGGCACTGACCTATGCGGGATGAAAACGTGCACCGAGAGCATATGCAGAACAAGCACTAGATCACTCATGCATTCTTATGTTGTGACTCATTATGTTGCTCTCATCAAAATAATGTGGTGACTCATTATGTTGCTATTATCAAAACATCACACCATCATTAGAGCACAAGGGACACAACACCTATAGGTGTCTATCTACGCTGCCTACAAGACGACAGAGATGAGGACACTATCTGAACAGAACAGGAACTACAATAACGAGTGACTAGACAGGGTAACGCCCGTCGGCGTCAGTCCAAGCCCCTGACCACTTGTGCACACACCTACTCTTGCTGGAGAGCCAGGCCTCTAGCTAGTTTTCCCCACCCAGCAGGACGTTACTGTACAGCGGGGGCCCATGGAAACTTGCTTACAAACCGTATCTCGAGAATTACCACGCCACCACTCCCGGGTGGGTCGACACATCGTAACGTGTCGCCAGGCTACGACTTGTGGAGGCTCACTAGACACAGACTCCAAAGCACGAGTGCTGAAGTACAGACAGGCAAGGAAGCACTATCGCACGTACTTTGAAGCACCAAGGCAGCACACTGCTGTCGAAAGACTCAAGACAAGGCAACTAGACTTGCAGACACAACGATCCTTGAGTCTCACGACCCGGAGTCAAGATTGTCGTACAAAGTGGAACAAGCCGCCAATCGGTCTAATCCTAAGTCAAGAAAAAACACGACCGCGTAAAATGACACACGGAGACCTAAGGGATCAACAAGACTCTCAACACACTTGGACACATAAACCGAGGTAAGACGACAGCTCGAGGAATCCAGAACCATGTCTCGGACTGGACAAAACCACCGAGACACACACATTACCTGTCAACCCATGGGTCACACCGGGTTGACCGAAACCTACCAAAGACTCTATAGCAGTACAGAAACCAAGGCATGCCTGGCTACCTTATATCATGGTCATAGCCCTCATAGGAGATCAAGAGACATCCACGGGACGACAGACAAACCATAAGGTCGAGCCAAGACAATTGGAAACCAAAACGTCAGAAAGCGACACTCTGTACATACGCAGAGGCACAGACACTAGCGGTCATAGACAAGGCCACGAGGTGACTGTAGCGGTCAAAGCTATGGCCGCTAGACTCAGTCAAACTCCGACTGACCTACCCAAACAAACCATGAAGCGGTCGATGACAAACATGATAGGGTGGAAGGCCCGGATACAGAGGGGGGGTGAATGTATCCCTCTACGAAATTGCCCAAATTAAAATTTCGCTCTCATAAAAGTTTGCTCACTTCATAAATTTAAGCAAACTGAAAAGCTAATCAAATCTTCTATTGAACCTGTAAGCAAGCACTTGGAGAGCGCCTATGCATTCATCTAGTGGAAGCAAAGGAAAGCAATCAACCCACTGCACAGAAGATTTTTTAGGTGGTTCGGTCCACAAACCTACGTCCACCCCTCACTCCAAACCGGAGTGAGGCTTCCACTAGCAACAGCTAGAACTGCAGACTCAGTCTGCAAACAGGTGTTGCCTAATAGCTTGACCAGGGGAACAACCTCCCCTCTTCCTCCAGACCGGAGGGAAACCACTAGTGACACACAGTCACTAGCAACCAGAGACGAAGTCTCTCTTCCTCCAGACCAAGAGGGAACCCACTAGTGACTACCCGTCACTAGCAACCAGAGACCGAAGTCTCTCTTTTTCCAGACCAGGAGGGAACCCACTAGTGACTACCCGTCACTAGCAACCAGAGACCGAAGTCTCTCTTCCTCCACCCAGGAGGGAAATCACAGGTAGCTACCACTACCTGCAAACCCGGAGTCAGAGACTCCCTTCCTCTGAGACCAGAGGGAACCTACAAGTGACACACTGTCACTTGCAACCGGAGATTAAAATCTCCCTTCTCCTGAACCAACAGGAGGAACCCCGATCTCCAACCAGAGAATCAGAAGAACAAAGCCAAGGAAGTGTAAAAGAAAAATAATAAATGAAAATACAGCAATTAGAAAGCTGGAAATGAAATCACAATGTGGCTCTCGCAGGAGCTGATTGGCCTGGATTTGATCCACGGTCTAGTAGGAACTAATCTTCAGATGAAGCTTCTTTTCTCTCCTCGAGCTCTCTATCTTTCTCTTTCTTTCTTCCTCTTCTTTCTTCTTCTCTCTACTCTCTTTTTCTTTCTCTCGTTCTTCTTTACACTGGATCGTGCAGACTCTCACTATCTCTTCTTTTCTCTTCTGTTTCTTCTTCTGCTACTCTCTACCTCTCAGCTGCTCTCTTCTTCTGCTTCTATCACGATCAGTCTTCTTCTGAGGAAGAAGCTTCGTATTTATAGCAGCAGTAGCTAGGGCGTGTACAGGGCTTGTGCCCTCTTTGTCCAGAGATAACCTCGGATCACGTGCCAAGTGCCAACCTCGGATCACGTGCCCAAACATCTTTCTTCTCGAAGGATATACCTGTCAAACAGTCATAAGAGAATATCAGAGAGGTGTACAGATGCATATAGAAATGTATGCAATGTACAGACGATGCACATATTGCCACTGAAGTGTGTACAGACTTCACTGAAGAATGTTCAGATTTTAAGTGCTTGTGTATGCATGAAACAACCGAATGTATAGACTTTGAATATGAATCCTTGGACATGCCTTCAACGAGTGTGCAGACTCTACGTGTATTGTGCAAATGATGCACAGATATGCCACTGAGTGATGTGCAGACGTTGAATGAGTGACATGCAGTTTGCAATAGGAAAGTATGTACATTGAACATGGATGCACTGACATGCCGCCAATCGAATGTACATACTTACAGGTGTGTATCGCAGTGTGCACAAGGTGAAGTATGCACATTGAAAATGAGTGCAAGACTATGCTCATGAATTTATACACTTGAGTGCGTGAATGCTACAGGGCAATGTATAGACTTGTGTTCGTGCAACACAAAGGCTGTACAGACTTCGTGTGTGTGCTACCAGACAATGTATAGACTTGCAACCTAGCACTTAAGAACCAATGCATCATGTATAGACTTGCTTAACTAACGCATGGAGCAAGTCTGTATAGACTTGCTTAAATGACGCACGGACATCACAGCAAAGACTGTGCAGACATTGTATATGTATGAAACAACGAATGTACAGACTTATGTATACATGGATGCACTGACTGAGCCACGGGCTAAGCTAACGGATGTATATACTAGCTCAACCGTGTGGTGTGCAACTGGACGATGTATAGACTCTGCATATGCTCTGAACACGGGCTGTACAGACTTGAAGTAATGCATGCAGCAGATGATGTACAGACTTGATCTTGCGACCACGGGCTGTACAAGCTTTGAGAGACGATGCATGCTGTACAGACTTAACATGAGACGCTAAGTGAGACGATGCAGGCTGTACAGACTTTGAGAGACGATGCATGAGAAAATAATGTACAGACTTGATATCAAGGAATGCACTGGCTGTACAGACTATGAAGCATGCATAGAAATATTGCACAGAGACGCTAAATGAGATGGAGCAATGTATAGACTTAACGATGCAATGTTCACACGACCTTAGACGCTAAGTGAGATGAACACGGCGATGTGCAGACTTTAGTTGAACGATGCATGCAGAAGGAATGTACAGACTTGCAATAACATGTGTGCAGACATCACCAGTGTACAGACTTGCTGTGACATGTGTGCAGACGACACCAATGTACAGACTTGCTGTGACATGTGTGCAGACGACACCAATGTACAGACTTTGGAAATGCTTGAAGCACACGATGTATAGACTTGTTCAATGAAGCAAAAGGGTTGCATGGACTTTGTGGAGTATACTGCCCTGAAAGCCTGCATTGACTTGTGTGTTTGTGTAAATAGTAAAATGCATGGACTTAGAACTAAGATGAACCAGTGAAACACAGCATAAAGCAACCGAGTGAGTGCACTGACATTGTAGAATGCAGTTGTGCACGGACTATATGCTCCAGACAATCGTGCACCAACTATATGCAATGCTATATGAACTGTATGTCTGCACTAATGCAAGATAACACATTCATATGCCCAAAGCAGAACTATCATTCAGACACAGATGTTCATGATATGCAATGCTGACTCATAGTGTTTGCTATCATCAAAATCACAGGGGCACAACAATCTCCCCCTTTTTGATGATGGCAACACTATGAGTCACACTGACTCATGTCAAACTATTCTCCCCCTTTGACTTCATCAAAAAGAAAATAGTTTGAGATGAGAAATACAAACATACATGACATGAATAAATCAAATACTCCCCTTTTGACTCAGAGGCAGTTAAACAATGAAGCACACATCAAGTCTATGTTGCAGCTGTATGCTCTCCTATACCAGCCAGATAAGATCATGCACAACATGTGACCCTACTCTCCCTGAGAAACTCAGGTGAGAGGAAATAAGAATAGGGTATGGTGAAGGATAGCCAAGATGTGACAAGCAGGTTAATCTCCCCCTTAAAGCCAGAAACATGCTGATGTGACAATTTCCCTGTCTGACAAAGTAGAGGAGTTGGAGTGGAAGAGGTGATAAGCATCTATCAGCAAAAACACATGGGCACTCAAGGATTATCACAATCTGTAAGCACAATGAATAAATGAGGAAGCAAGATTTTCGTTAGCACACCAAATTCATAAATCTTGATAACCAAATTTCAGACTCTTCAATTATAATAGATTATGAATGAGTTGAAACTTACTTTCATGATTTAAGAGTGATGTATTCAAAGTTTATCAAGAAAATTCAATACTCATATCTGAAACACCTTTTCATATAAATGAACCAAAAACACATCTGATATTCATGTTTAACCTCCTTCCATCTTACTCATTTAAATTCAATGACTCCTATGGAAGTTACACAAGATAATATTGAGATTAAACAGAGATAAATGTGTCTGAACTTGTCTTTAGTTTTTCAGAATTTTCTATTGATCAGCACTTATTTTTCCTGAGCAAGTTTGGTTCAGTCAACACCTTTTTACGTGGGGCACAACACGTCTTAGTTGAAGTGACCCAGTTACTCAGTGTGACAACCATATTGCCTCTCAAAGAGAACAGAGTTAGCAATTTGGAGTGTCTTTTTACATGAGGAGACACCTTGATCAGAGGCCAGAATCCTCAGTTACTCAACACAACTATGACATTGCTCTGCCAGATTTTCAATCATTTTTATAAGAGAGGTAACTATGGCACTTCATGACATGGGCTTGCTCTATTTCTTTGATAGAGAACCCAGTTTCTCTGTGACCAAAGTCATTGCTCTTATTTTAAATTTTTAAATGTTTTCAGATTTTTCAAACAATGCTCAGTACACTGAAATGTTTAAGAACAATACTTTCTACATGTATCTTAACCAAAGATAGCCATGTCTTTTAAAATTTCATATTTCAGAAGGTTTTGCATGAAGTTCATGAGACAATTGGTTAAGATTTATTAAGCATGATGATTCAGATATTTTCAAGAATTCTAAATCTAGACTTAAGAAATACATTAGACTTAAATCAATTTGATTTATCAAAGCATTCTTAAGCCAGTATAATAGAAGATTCTTCTTTTCAGAATATGTCTAATTTATGATTAGGGTGCACTGACTAAAATCTTTCCTCATTCAGATGAATCAACATTGACATTACAGCAAATCAGTGGAGTCAACAAAGTATTTTTATTGAGAGAATAACAGAAAGCAATGATGATGAGACAAGGGGTGAACATTAGAACAGTGCAGTTTAGAAATCAATAGCTGAGTCTGGAGTACAGACAGAACAGCTACACAAGTGGAGACAGCAGTGAATTCAAGTGAACCACACATTTGCTAAGAGAATGGATCATATTACTAGACAGAAGGAGTTCAAGAGGTGAAGAAGTGATCAAACAGGAATGCTCCCCCTGTCTAGATGCAATGGAATATCCTTTTAGGTTTTTCAAATTTTATGACATGCACTAGTCTTCAAATGCAACATCAGTCAAACTCCCCCTGACAAAGTGCATGATATGCAATTAAGGCATTGCACATGATTTTAAAATTTATGCTCAAAGAGAATTCATGCTTGTTCATGCAGACTAGCAGGATGGCAGAGTAAACTCTTATCTCAGGCTGGCAGAGTTGTCCTTATTCGTTCTGTGCTGTCATCATTGGCAATATATTCAGCTAGTGCTGTTTCAATTCCTTGCACCATACAGAGATAGATTGGCAAATTGTGTGCTAACTTTTTTTGGCAAGGGGTCGATACTCAACATAGAAAGCATTGGGTATCATGGGACAGAATTTGTAATCCTATTGCTAGTGGAGGTCTGGGTACTAGAAGTATTGCTGATATTCAGATTTGCTGCCAAGTTAAACTCCTGTGGCTTTCACTGTTCAGTGATTCTCTTTGGGCTCGGTTTGTTAGGTGTAAATATTTGCAAGGTTGCCATATTTCTGATTGCACCTCTCCATATCCAGCTGGGATTAGAACCAGAGATTTTGTAAAAGCTAAAACTATTCTTCTTACTGGTCTTCGGATGATCATTAAAGATGGTTCATCTATTAACTTCTTCAAAGATACTTGGTATAAAGAGAAAGCTTTATCTGCCCAGGCTCCTTTTCAATCTACTTTTGAGGATTACTCTGCAAGGGCTGTATTAACAGATGCTCAACATAATGCTTGGAGTCAGATTACTGATCAACAGACCCGGTGGGACCTTCAGAACATTATTTTACAGAATGGTAGGGATATACCCATCTGGTCTTTATCTAATTCTAGAAAATTCAGTATCAAATCTACTTACAGATTTATAAAGGGGCAAATAATACAGCAGGGCAACTCAGGTTTCAGTAAGCTATTGAACACCAAATTTCCTCCGAGGGCTGCTTTATTCTGCTGGAACCTCATACATCAGGCGGTCCCAATTGACAGTAGAGTGCAATCAAGTGGTGTACATATGGCATCTTGCTACTCCTGTTGTCAATTCTCTAAAAATAAAGAAGATGAAGATCATTTATTCCTGAAAAGTGATCCTGCTATTTTTCTTTGGAATAAGTTTGGATCCCTCTTAGCTGATTCTAAACCAGATTCATCAAATTTTCGCCTGTGGCTAGAACAATTCATTTCAGAAATTCATATTACTTCTCCTAAAGGCTTTATAGCTCTTCTGGTGGTTATTTTGATATGTTGGGAGACTTGGAAATATCGATGCTTGGTCAGGTATGAAGGTGGCTCTTCCAATATTTTAAGGATGGCTGATAACATTCTTTTGGAGATTAAACAAATTGTGCAGCATTCCCATTTCAGACATGGCATTAGTCATGATTACTGGAAATTGATTCATGAATTTGGTATTGATGTTAACATCAAACGGCCGGCAATTGTTATTATTAGATGGAATCCCCCTTCTGTTAACTACTCTGTAAATATTGATGGGGCTTGTAAAGGCAATCCAGGGCCGGCTGGAGGTGGTGGCTGCATCCGAAATCCCTATGGTCAAGTTTTGCTGAGTTTCTCTTATTTTTATGGTAATGGCACAAATATGATTGCTGAAGGAAGAGCTCTTTTGGATGGCCTGCGCCTAGCCAATCTGCATTCTATTCCTTTATCAATAATTTATATGGATTCTATGGTTATGGTTGATCTGCTATCCAATAAGAAAGATCCCCCTTGGTCCCTCCTTCCATGGTGGGCAGAAATTCAAGAAGTCTTCCATTTGTGTGGCTGCCCCATTATTCACACCTATAGAGAAATCAATTAGGTTGCTGATGCCCTTGCTAATTATGCTATATTCATCAGCCACAACAAGGAGTTTCATTCTTTTAAAGATCTGCCTATCTTAGCCAAAGCTAATGCTTTAGCGGACGCCTCTTCTGTTCCTAATTTTCGTATGTTCTTTGTATAGACCTTTTTTAGTTTCATTGTACTAGAGACTTGGTCTCTCCGGTCTCTATTGAGTTGTACAGTTTCTACACAAAAAGAAAAGTAATAAAATCAGCATTTAGTGGTTTGCTTGGTGGAGTGAGAACATTCCCTTCCTCTGGAATGGGGGTGCACTCTCCCTTCGGCCGCTAGATGACTTTGTGTTGGATAAAAAAAAAATTCATGCTTGTTCAATCAGAGAGAGAAACTACCAAATGCATCAATGTTCATTTCAAATTTTCAGAAGATTTCAATTAAACACAAATCAGATTAACAAGATGCTCAGCCATCTCAAACAAGCAATTTTCAGATGATAGAAATTGAACAGTGTTCAGAACTGACCTGAAGAGTAGAATCCTGGGATTTTCCTTTTTGAGTGCCTTGGTTTATTAACCCCCTTTATTTGTTTCCAAGGCACATCTGCAACATTTTGATCATTTTGATCCTACAGGGACCCAAGTAGCCTTGGGTCTTGCGTTAACCCTGACAGGTGTTCTGAACAATCTTTTAGCCAAGTTATCATCATGATCCATCAGGTAACAATTGTCCACAGAATGTCCAAATTTTCCACAATATCTATATGAAATGACTGGTTTCTGGTTCTTATGATGCATAGTAACAACAGTATGAGGTTTATAAGCATGCTCATGAGATTTTCTGCTGCATGCATGAACAGTTTATTTCTTATTGTTAATCAGCCAACATTCAGCAGATTTGTGACCTTGCTTACCATAGTTATAGCATGAACATTCCACAGATCGTTTTGCAGAAAATTTGACAACATAGGGGTTAACAGAGTTCTTCTGAACATGCCAATAGTTCTTGACTGTATGACCGTTCTTCCCATACTCGAAGCATCTGATATGCTTACTTTTAAAACCATTTTTACCCTAAGTGGATCCAGACCAGCACTCAGTAGCCTTGTGCCCAGGCTTATTACAGTTAAAGCACACAATGTGCTGACTAGACTTGAGTTTAGTTCCGTATGGACCATGAATATGCATGGAAGACCTGGCATGCAGTTTATTGTCTTCTTTCATGATAAAGTATGCATTCATGAGATGACCATGCTTACCACAATAGTAACATGAAGTATCAGGCTTCCTAGTAGCATGGTTTCTATCAAAAAAATTTCTAGAATGTAATGTTTCACTAGCATGCTCATCCTTTAACAATAATCTGTAATCTTCCATTACATGACCTACCTTCCCACAATAATAACATGACCCCTTTTTAATATGAGTGTGTGAGAGATCATGTGAATTGTGTGCAGCCTTCTTTGTACCAACAGGAGTGTCTTTGTCCTTTTTCTGTAGAATTTCATTCTTTTTCAATTTTTGGGTTTGTTCTACAGTTTTGGGATTGACAGTGGACTTTTGTGTAGTAAATTGAAAAACAGAAGGAGCAGAGGTTTTGTTTTGATCAGAAGCTTTTACAAACACAGTAGAAGTTTTATTCCCATTAATCCTCTTGTTTGTCGGACTATAACCCAGTCCCTCTCTTTGAGAATTAACATTATTTCCAAGAAGCTTATTCAGATTGTCCTTTTCTTTGACAAATTTTGATAGAGAATTTTTCAAATCTTGAATCTCAGAATTTAAGACAGCAATATTGGCTTCATATCTGGGCAGATCTATTTCACAGGAAATGACTTGTTGATGCAAGGCATCATTCAGACTGTTGAGTCTTTCTACTTCCTATTTTAACTTTATTTCCTTGTCAGATTCAGATAGAGACTTGTTAAGATCATCAATTTCTTGTTGAAGGAATGTGATTGTAAACTCATATTTAGCTATCTTTTCTTCACAGCAAGTGACATTTCTACTCAACATTAGGTTGATGTTTTTCAGATTTGTAATTTCTTGTTCAGCATTCAGCAACTCACTAGAGCTCACCAGGCTTACACTCTTCCCTTTTTCTAAAGTGATTAGCCTCTCAGACATTGCTGAGTTTAGGTGATTCATCTTATTAATTTCCTCTTTCAGTTTACTATTCTGCTCTAGGAGTTCATCATCAAGCACCCATTCATCTGAGGAAAACTGACATTCATACAACATTTCTCATTGTTTTTCAGATTGAAGTTTGTCGAGATTTTTCTGAATCTCTAGATTTATTACTCTATCAGCCTCCAGTTTCTCAGAAATCAATCTATTTTCTTTTTCAAGATTCATTGATTTGTGTTCAAATTCCTTGAGCTGGTTTTTGAGTATTTCATTTTCAGATTTCATGTTTTCCAATTCAGAGTTACACACTCTAAATCTTTTATCAACTTTTCATTCTGAACTACATTATTGTTATGAGCCTGATCATCATCAATCAAGCTAAGTTTTTTCTTTAGTTCAGTAATTTCACAAACAAGTTCTTGATTTTCTTCTTTAAATAAGCAAATTTGTTCTTAAGCACTTGGACTTCAGACAAGCATGCATCATATGACTGTTTTCGTTTTAAGCAATTTTCACATGAGGACTCTGAACTATTCAGGTCAATTTTCTTTTTCAAATTTTTATATTATTTTCTTAACATCTCATGTGACTCAAGTAACTCACCATATGCACCCCGCCAATCATCTAAAGTATAATTCTCGAAGAGGTTTATCTCATCATCATCCTCTTCTTCATTTTGGCTGCCACTTTGATTACTTCTGTTAGCCATCATGCAGCTGTCCTCATTTCTTCTGTGTGCTAGCCTCAGCATATCCATAATATCCTTAGCAGAACTACAGTCATGAAAGCAAGAATGTAAGGCCTTGTCAGTAGCCGCTTTCATTAGATTCATAACTGTCTGATTCTCTTCATGCCTTGATCTGTGACTGTCAGTCCATTTGGACTCTTTCTTTGGTAATCTATGAGGACCTTGTGAAATTAGTTTCCACAAATCGGGATTGATAGTCGTAACAAACATATGCAAGTTTTTAAACCACACATTAAAATTCGTACCTTCGAAAATCGGTGGATGAGCCATGAAGGCAAATCAATCAAGCAATTTCAAAACTGTATGCAGAAGATAGTGATGCACCGAAAGCCAGCAGGATCCTCTACAGATCGTTGGATTTGGAAAGTCAGAGACCTGCTCTGATACCAATTGATAGGGTGCAAGGCCCGGATACAGAGGGGGGGGGGGGTGAATGTATCCCTCTACGAAATTGCCCAAATTAAAATTCCGCTCTCTTAAAATTTCGCACACTTCACAAATTTAAGCAAACTGAAAAGCTAATCAAATCTTATATTGAACCTGTAAGCAAGCACTTGGAGGCCTATGCATTCATCTAGCGGAAGCAAAGGAAAGTAATCAACCCACTACACAGAAGATTTTTTAGGTGGTTCGGTCCACAGACCTACGTCCACCCCTCACTCCAAACCAGAGTGAGGCTTCCACTAGCAACAGCTAGAACCGCAGACTCAGTCTGTAAACAGGTGCTGCCTAACAGCTTGACCAGGGGAACAACCTCCCCTCTTCCTCCAGACCGGAGGGAAACCACTAGTGACACACAGTCACTAGCAACCAGAGACGAAGTCTCTCTTCCTCCAGACCAGGAGGGAACCCACTAGTGACTACCCGTCACTAGCAACCAGAGACCGAAGTCTCTCTTCCTCCAGACCAGGAGGGAACCCACTAGTGACTACCCGTTACTAGCAACCAGAGACCGAAGTCTCTCTTCCTCCACCCAGGAGGGAAACCACATGTAGCTACCACTACCTGCAAACCCGGAGTCAGAGACTCCCTTTCTCTAAGACCAGAGGGAACCTACAAGTGACACACCGTCACTTGCAACAGGAGATTAAAATCTCCCTTCTCCTGAACCAACAGGAGGAACCCCGATCTCCAACTAGAGAATCGGAAGAACAAAGCCAAGGCAGTGTAAAAGAAAAATAATAAACGAAAATACAGCAATCAGAAAGCTGGAAATGAAATCACAATGTGACTCTCGCAGGAGCTGACTGGCCTGGATTTGATCCATGGTCCAGTAGGAACTAATCTTCAGATGAAGCTTCTTTTCTCTCCTCGAGCTCTCTATCTTTCTCTTTCTTTCTTCCTCTTCTTTCTTCTTCTCTCTACTCTCTTTTTCTTTCTCTCGTTCTTCTTTACACTGGATCGTGCAGACTCTCACTATCTCTTCTTTTCTCTTCTATTTCTTCTTCTGCTACTCTCTGCCTCTCAGCTGCTCTCTTCTTATACTTCTATCACGATCAGTCTTCTTTTGAGGAAGAAGCTTCGTATTTATAGCAGCAGCAGCTAGGGCGTGTGCAGGGCTTGTGCCCTCTTTGTCCAGAGATAACCTCAGATCACGTGCCAGGTGCCAACCTCGGATCACGTGCCCAACATCTTTCTTCTCGAAGGATATACCTGTCAAACAGTCATACGAGAATATTAGAGAGGTGTATAGATGCACATAGAAAAGTATGCAATGTACAGACGATGCACATATTGCCACTGAAGTGTGTACAGACTTCACTAAAGAATGTTCAGACTTTAAGTGCTTGTGTATGCATGAAACAACCGAATGTATAGACTTTGAATATGAATCCTTGGACATGCCTTCAATGAGTGTGCAGACTCTGCATGTATTGTGCAAACGATGCACAGATATGCCACTGAGTCATGTGCAGACGTTGAATGAGTGACATGCAGTTTGCAACAGGAAAGTATGTACATTGAACATGGATACACTGACATGCCGCCAATCGAATGTACATACTTGCAGGTGTGTATCGCAGTGTGCACATTGAAAATGAGTGCAAGACTATGCTCATGAATGTATACACTTGAGTGCGTGAATGCTACAGGGCAATGCATGGACTTATGTTCGTGCAACACAAAGGTTGTACAGACTTCGTGTGTGTGCTACCAGACAATGTATAGACTTGCAACCTATCACTTAAGAACCAATGCATCATGTATAGAGTTGCTTAACTAACGCATGGAGCAAGTCTGTATAGACTTGCTTAACTGACGCACGGACATCACAGCAAAGAATGTGCAGACATTGTATATGTATGAAACAACGAATGTACAGACTTATGTATGCATGGATGCACTGACTGAGCCACGAGCTAAGCTAACAGATGTATAGACAAGCTCAACCGTGTGGCGTTCAACTGGACGATGTATATATGCTCTGAACACGGGCTGTACAGACTTGAAGTAATGCATGCAGCAGACGATGTACAAACTTGGTATTGCGACCACGGGCTGTACAGACTTTGAGAGACGATGCATGCTGTACAGACTTAACATGAGACGCTAAGTGAGACGATGCAGGCTGTATAGACTTTGAGAGACGATGCATGAAAAAATAATGTACAGACTTGATATCAAGGAATGCACTGGCTGTACAGACTATGAAGCATGCATGGAAATGTTGCACAGAGACGCTAAGCACAGAGATGCTAAATAAGATGAAGTAATGTATAGACTTAACGATGCAATGTTCACACGACCTTAGACGCTAAGTAAGACAAACACGGCGATGTGCAGACTTTAATTGAACGATGCATGCAGAAGGAATGTACAGACTTGCTATGACATGTATGCAGACGTCACTAGTGTGCAGACTTGCTGTGACATGTGTGCAGACGACACCAATGTACAGACTTGCTGTGACATGTGTGTAGATGACACCAATGTACAGACTTTGGAAATGCTTGAAGCACACGATGTATAGACTTGTTCAATGAAGCAAAAGGGTTGCATGGACTTTGTGTAGTATACTGCCCTGAAAGCCTGCACTGACTTGTGTGTTCGTGTAAATAGTAAAATGCATGGACTTAGAACTAAGATGAACCAGTGAAACACAGCATAAAGCAACCGAGTGAGTGCACTAACATTGTAGAATGCAGTTGTGCACGGACTATATGCTCCAGACAATCGTGCACCAACTATATGCAATGCTATATAAACTGTATGTCTGCACTAATGCAAGATAACACATTCATATGCCCAAAGCATAACTATCATTCAGACATAGATGTTCATGATATGCAATGCTGACTCATAGTGTTTGCTATCATCAAAATCACAGGGGCACAACAAAACACGCTACACGGACTAGGCGGTCTAAGAGACAACCGCCATACTAATGGCTGTGTGCATTGTATGTGTGCGCAGCGGAAGCATGGTGGGCCCATAACCCACAGGTCTCAGGATCGAAACTTGGCTCCGATACCACCTATGACGACCCAGAATCCGGATACTAGATATACACAATAGGACTACCGAGTAGACCCGATACCACTTGGAACCCGTGAAGCCTCCCAAGAGCTGCACAGACTTAAGCTGTGACGACCAAAACAACGTAAGAACATGTACGGCCATCACACCGACTTAAAAAGTCACCAGCCACCTGAACAAACCACGGAAAAATCTCGAACAATGTACCGCAGATTCGAGCATTCCGGCGAACTCTGGCAAGTACAACATGATCGAGACGAACACCATGTCGAAAAAGAACATCCCGTCACATCCTAACGAGAACAATCCCTGAGTCTTTCGACAGCGGTGTCCTGCCTTGGTGCTTCGTAGTATGTGTGATAGTGCTTCCTTGCCTATCTGTACTTCAGCACTCGTGCTTTGGAGTCTGTGTCTAGTGAGCATCCACTAGTCGTAGCCTGGCGACACGTTACGACGTGTCGACCCACTTGGGAGTGGTGGTGTGGCAGTTCCCGAAATACGGTTTGTAAGCTAGTTTCCGTGGGCCCCCGCTGTACAGTAGCGTCCTGCTAGGTGGGGAAAACTAGCTAGAGGCCTGGCTCTCCAACAGGAGTTGGTGTGTGCACACGTGGTCAGGGGCTTGGACTGATGCCGACGGGCGTTACCCTGTCTAGTCACTCGTTACTGTAGTTCCTGTTCTGTTCAGACAGTGTCCTCGTCTCTATCATCTTGTAGGCAGCATAGAAAGACACTTGTAGGCGCAGCATAAGACGTCAGTGGACGCAGCTGGCTGTTCTTCTAGTGAGGGGGTGCTTCCGTCACGTGACACGTGACTCTCACGTTTCTCGTACGTCGTGACCTTTCTGGGTTAGCCCTCTCGTGGTCTTGCCCGAGGTCAGTGTTGTGTCATGTGCACGGCGTTCTAGACGTGTGTGTGTGATTGTGTCTAGAAGAGCGTGCATGGTAATCGAGTCATGTATGCTTTAGGGCGTCTGTGTCTGTCTAGGTCTTTTCTAGGCTTTTTGCCTGTCTTTGTGGGCCTGACAGA
The DNA here is from genome assembly GCA_022559845.1 of Amorphophallus konjac. Taxonomy (NCBI): domain Eukaryota; kingdom Viridiplantae; phylum Streptophyta; class Magnoliopsida; order Alismatales; family Araceae; genus Amorphophallus; species Amorphophallus konjac. The sequence goes on from CM040118.1 coordinate 115,737,482, forward strand.
TCGGCAACCCCTGACTTTATCATATCAGGGTTCACCTTCCTGTTGCTGCCCGGAGTAGTTCAGGGAGCTGAGGCTAGTTCGGCAGCCACGCTTGTTCGGTATGGCTTTTCCCTTTTCTTTTAGCCGTTCCTACTCCTTCCGTTCCGGTTTTCTTTTATAGCTTTCTAGTGGTAGTTTTCCTGCTTTACTACTCCTGCTATTTACCTGCTGTTTTACCGTGTTACTGCGTTATTTTTCAGTGGGGATCCGCGTGACGCCTACTGGGCCAGTGACACGAGGCTCACCCATACTTTTCAGGTGGGTGGCATCGTTCTGCTTCCGCGATTCCTGGTATGGCGTGTCCGTAGCTGCCAGCGGTACCTGCGTCAAGTTTCCCCCGACCTCAGTGTACGTTCTTCTTTCTGTTGGACTGTACTTGTCTTTTCTTTGGACTGGATTCTGGTATAATTGTTAATTTGAAATGTTAATTAAAAAGTAATTTTATTTCTACTACTTTAGCAAACCGATCTAATGAAATTTAATTGCTTACAGTTATATCTGCGACTTCAATGTACTACACGATAATCCTTTTTCCCTTCGGAGCTTTACAGCTCTTGGGAGGCTTCATGGGTTCCAAGCGGTATCGGGTTTACTCGGTAGTCTTATCGGGAATATCCGGTATCCGAAGTCTAGGTCATCACAGGTGGTATCAGAGTGATTGTTGTGCGAAGTACATGGGAATCTGAGATATACAGTATCCTGAGTCCTGAAAGTCCAATACAGTCTTCAGCTGGCATTAGGTTTGCGATTCTTTATCGCTCTATTTTCCGCATGTGGTCTTGTACGTGCTATAGTAGCACTGTGCGAGATGGTTCTGCTCTCGTCAGGATGTGACAGGATGTTCTTTTTCGTCATGGTATTCGTCTCGATCATGTTGTACTTGGCAGAGTTCGCCGGAAGGCTCGAATCTGCGGTACATTGTTCGAGATTTTTCCATGGTTTGTTCAGGTGGCTAGTGACTTCTTGAGTCGGTGTGATGGCCGTACACGTTCTTATGTTATTTTGGTCATCCCAGCTTAAGTCTGTGTAGCTCTTGGCAGGCTTCACGGGTTCCAAGTGGTATCGGGTCTACTCGGTAGTCCTATCGGGTATATCCGATATCTGGAGTCTGGGTCGTCACAGCTGGGTTCACTGGCGGGGGCGTGGTATGGGCGTGGAGAGTGGGCTCGCGGGGGTGCACCGGCGGTCACGGTTGGCGATGGTCGTCTGCCAGCCGGTCGTGGCAGTGTGATGAGAATGAGGGGAGGGGAGAGGAGAGTGCTGCCGGGGTGAAAGAGAGAGAGCGAGAGTCACCTGGGGGAGAAGGAGATATTAGAATGGGATCTGGCAGTGAGTGAAAATGAGGAGATGGGAGCTGCGATGAATGTGTGAGAGAAGGAGAGATCGGATGGGGCCGTTTTACGTAGGGAGAGTTAGGGAGATGGGAGTGAGAGGGTCCATGTGTGTTAAAGGAGAGAGGGGGCAAGATCCTACGAACGGGGGAAGGGAGTCAAGAGGGAAGTTAATGTTTATTTATTTACTATTATTTTTGTATTATTTATTTATTTTTTCTTTTGTTTTGTTTTTGTTTTTATTTTTTTTTTTGAAAGATTAAATAAAGTTACATGATTAGATTAAATATTATTAAAACTCAAGGAACAACACGGAAATAGGAAATCACTCAAATAATTCAAATGTGCGAGCCGTTGTGGGGCACTATAGCGTAATATGAGATTTACTCACGACAATGCTAAAATGGCGTGTCTACAGGATCCTCCTCGCCTTCGACCAACTTGGCCTCCGCCTACAGGAGCAGCCGCGGCGGACTCCTCGAGGGGCCCTCTCTCTTCGCCGACAGTCACATTCCATGTCGTACGATCTTTCTTTCTTCCTATTACTCGTGTCCTTCTCCACTTCCCCTAGACTTGTCTTGGATGTTATTCTTGGGATCAAGTTGAATCGCCTCGATTTCTCAGAGAAGAGGTGGAAGAGGTTTGTTTTTTTTCCCTTTTATTTTTCTTTGCTTAACTATGTCGCCATGCCAAGAGAGCTTGTTGGAGTTGTTTGGGTGAATGGTTTAAGTTATAGGTGAGAATCTGTAGTCTGCTACTTTCGTGATCCTGAACCAGAGGGTGATATGCTCATCTCGTGTTTTCCTGTGCTGCGAAACCTTGAACAAGACTCAGCGTGATGGAATCTGTCCCTTGCGTGCTTATAGATGATCTTCTTTTCTCTCGCACTTCAGAACCCGAGTTTCGTATGCTTATCGCTAACAGATAGGCACTACGAAACTATGACACCACCTGTGTCAAATGGTAAGATAGGCGGCACCAATTCGTCATTGCTTTGGTGGATGTAGGTGCGTAATTATCTAACCCTGGGAGTGATATCACAAGATTCGTACTCGTTGACCCCAGGAGTATGTACACGAATGGATTTATACTCTTTGACTATTTAGTAGTGTTCTTTATCTTGCTAGGGGGGTGGGAAAGCCTGCAAGGTGATCATAGACAGTGGGAGCTGTATTAACGCTATCTTCACGGGTACTGTGACACGCTTAGGGTTGACTCTCGTGGACCACCCTTCCCCTTATCGCGTGTCATGGGTAGATTCCACCTCTATCCCAGTTAGGCTGTGATGTCTGGTGCCATTGCAGTTCCATGCCTACCAGGACGGGATCTTGTGTGATGTGTTGCCTATGGAGGTAGGCAGTATTATCCTGGGAAGGCCCTGGTTATTTGATTGGGATGCTACCCTCCATGTCCGGTCAAACACATGCACATTCGACCATAATGGCCAATAGATTACCCTTCACCCATCCCAGCCGAGGAGTCCATCCATCCGGGGTCCCACTGGGCCTAGTACCCCGACTCCTGCTATTCCAGGGCCCAGTACCCCATTGCCAGCTCAGGCTACGACCTTGCCTCCGGATGTCCCCGGCCCGAGTTTTCCCCCGACTAGGAGGTTGATGCTAGTCAGCTCCCGGGAGTTGGAGCGTGACTTTGTTAGAGGGGACCCTATTTTTGCCATTGTAGTCCAAGAGGTGGTTGGAGAGATGGAGAGTGATCTCCCATCTGATGTTGCTGATGTCCTTCAGAAGTTTACTGATGTATTTCCAGATGATTTACCCGAGGGTCTTCCACCCATGCGGGACATTCAGTATGCTATTGACCTGCTTCCGGGGTCCTCATTGCCCAACTTGCCACATTATAGGATGAGCCCCGCTGATCACGCTGACCTTCAACGTCAGGTCGAGGAGTTGATGATGAGGGGATCTCTCCGTGAGAGCATGAGTCCTTGTGCCGTCCCTGCATTGCTAGCCCCTAAGAAGGACGGTACTTGGAGGATGTGTGTCGATAGCCGTGCAATCAATAAGATCACGGTAAAGTATAGATTTCCCATTCCCCGCTTAGATGATATGCTCGATATGATGGCAGGAGCCACTGTGTTTTCCAAGATTGATCTGAAGAGTGGCTATCACCAGGTGAGGATCAGACCCGGTGATGAGTGGAAGACGGCCTTTAAGACCAAAGATGGTCTTTATGAGTGGCTGGTCATGCCCTTTGGGCTGACCAATGCTCCCAGCACTTTTATGCGGCTGATGACCCAGGTCCTTCGACCTTTGATTGGGGTCTTTGTGGTGGTATATTTCGATGATATCCTTATCTATAGCCGCACTCGGGAGGCCCACTTAGACCATCTACGGCAAGTTTGTCTTATTCTGAGGAGAGAGAGTCTTTATGCCAACCCTACGAAATGTGCTTTCATGACTAGTCAGGTCACTTTCTTAGGGTTTATTGTGTCTAGCGAGGGAGTCTCTGCCGACCCCGAGATGGTCAGGGCCATAGTGGAGTGGCCCGAGCCTCGTACTCTTCATGATGTCCGTAGCTTTCATGGACTGGCGACCTTCTATCGTCATTTTATTCGAGGCTTCAGTTCCATCACGGCCCCTATCACTGATTGCATCCGAAAGGGGACATTTGAGTGGACGAAGGCCGCCTCGACCGCATTTGGGCTACTCAAGGAGCAGATGACCCAAGAACCTATTCTTAGACTTCCTGATTTCATGAAGGTGTTTGAGGTCTCTTGCGATGCCTCCGGGGTTGGTATTGGTGGTGTTCTGAGTCAGGAGACCCACCCCATTGCATACTTCAGTGAGAAATTGAGAGATGCTAAACTTCGTTATTCCACGTATGATAAGGAGTTTTACGCAGTTGTGCAGGCCCTTCGGCATTGGAGACATTACTTGTTGCACCAGGAGTTTGTCATGTTTTCTGATTATGAGGCACTCAAGTATTTCCATCCCAGAAAAAGCTCAATTCTCGTCACAGTCGCTGGGTGGAGTTCCTTCAGGATTATACCTTTGTGCTGAAGCACAAGGCTGGTGTGGAGAACCGGGTGGCCGACGCTCTGAGCCGTCGCACTTATCTTTTGACCACCATGAGTGTAGAGGTGGTAGGGATGGATAGGATGAAGGAGGCATATGCCGATTGTCCGGAATTCGGTCCGATTTATACCACCCTTCAGTCGAAGCCACCCCAAGAGGACATTGATTATGTGTTGCAGGATGGTTATCTCTTTCGGGGGAGTCGCTTGTGTGTTCCACAGACTTCAATTCGTGACTTCCTCACTTGGGAGATGCATGCAGGAGGTCTAGCCGGCCACTTCGGTCGGAATAAGACCATCGAGCACCATTTTTATTGGCTTAGTTTGAAGCGTGACGTTGCTCGCATTGTGGCCCAGTGTCGTACCTGCACTGTGGCCAAGATGAGGAAGCAGGTTTCAGGTCCTTATACTCCTCTTCCTGTGCCTGATATCAGCATGGATTTTGTTTTGGGGTTGCCATGGACCGCTCGCAAGCATGATTCTATTTTTGTGGTGGTTGATAAATTTTCGAAGATGGCTCTCTTCATTCCTTGTTCGAAGACTTCAGATGCCTCTGGAGTTGCTCGAGTATTCTTCTCTAGTGTAGTGAGCCGATTTGGGCTTCCAAAGTCCATTGTGTCCGATCGAGATGTCCGGTTCACTAGCTACTTTTGAAAGACCCTTTGGCATTTGATGGGCACTCAGCTCAAATTCTCTACAGCCTACCATCCCCAAACTGACGGGCAGACCGAGGTAGTCAATAGAAGTTTTGGGAACCTCTTGAGATGTTTGGTTAGGGAACGTGATAGTGATTGGGATCTGACATTACCGCTTGCCGAGTTTGCATATAATAACTCAGTCAATAGGTCCACAGGAATGACTCCTTTTGAGGTTGTTACAGGATATAAACCTAGGAAGCCAATGGATCTAGTTCCCTTACCCATGCGTGCTAGAGTGTCGCAGTTTGCAGAGTCGTTTGCCGAGCATGTTAGGGGTTTGCATGATGGTATTCGTCGCCATATAGAGACCAGCAACGCGCGATATAAAGAGTTGGCTGACGCTCATAGACACCCCCGCGAGTTCCAGGAGGGGGATTATGTCATGATCCGGGTCAGACCGGAACGGTTTCCTTCTGGAGCCGTGAAGAAACTACAGGCTCGTGGTGCTGGCCCCTTTAGAGTGTTGAAGCGAGTTGGATCCAATGCATATGTTGTAGACTTATCGGACGACTATGGTATCAGTTCCACATTCAATGTCTTAGACTTAGTCGCATATAGGGACCCGGCAGTGATCCCTAGTGAGTTGTTTGGGCCTTCTCCACCCTTTGTGAGCGAGCCCTCCCCTGAGAGTCCGAGCGTGAGCAGATAGAGTCTATACTGGATGAGCAGGTGACCACCACTAGGAGTGGCGCGTATCACAGCTACTTGGTGCGTTGGAGGGGACGGCCCACGTCCGATGATGCATGGATCTCCCGGGCAGAGCTGGAGAGGTTAGATCAAGACTTGCTAGAGCGGTACCAGAGCGAAGACCCTTACTCGACAGGGTCGAGTTCTTCCCACCCAGGGAGAATTGGTGAGGACACCCGAGCAAGAATACGGCTCGACTCAGAGAGCCGTCGGTACCGGACACACAGCACGACTCGATCGGCACCGACCTCTTTGTGGCTGGGGGACAGTCTGGAGTCTCCCCCGGAGTTTTGACACTTTAGTACGTATTTTTGTACGTATTTATATTTTGTACGTATTTGGTATTTTGTACGTACTTGGTCGTATTTTGTATTGTGTACGTCTTAGGTGTCTTTGGCATGTATCTGGGTTTGCATCATTTTGGGATTTCAAATTTCAAATGGGTTCGAATTCAAACTCCAAGGAGAAAGAATGGAGCCCATAGAATTTAAATTTCAAATGGGTCAAACACAAACTCCAAGGAGCAATGATGGAGCCCATAGAATTTTAATTTTCAAATGGGTTCAAATCCAAACTCCATGGAGCAATGATGGAGCCCATAGAATTTAAATTTCAAATGGGTCAAACACAAACTCCAAGGAGCAATGATGGAGCCCATAGAATTTAAATTTCAAATAGATTCAAATTCAAACTCTAAGGAGGGAAGGTGGAGCCCAAACTCTATATATTATCGTGTATTCCCCCCTTGAGGGATTTGATGAATGAATGAAATTAGAAATTTTCCAAGAGCATTTCCTTCCTCTTCCTCCCCTCCCCTCTAGGGTGTGACACCCTCTATCTCTCCTCTCCCTCTTCCTCTTCCCTTGGGAGCGACTCCTAAGGTCTATTACAGGTTTCTTGCTGCTCACTCTATTGGGAGGCGACTTCCCCAACCTCTCCTCATGTCCGGAGTTCATGGATCAAAGGTTGCTACAAGATCGGGGAAGATAGCCCTTGCTGCCCTACGCACCAGTCTTGGTTGTCTGCCTGCAGAATTGGGCCGCAAAGATCAGGTTGGAAGCCTTCCTTCCCGTCCTCATATCCCCTCATCCTCTTCTTGACTTTTCTTCCTCTCCCTGCCCCCAAGACACTCCTGAAAACCCCATGCCAAAATTCATCCATTTGCGAAAATTCCCTTCGTAATCCTTTTACCTGCGCTGGCTGCCCCTGTGCAGACCTGCATAAAATCTGAACCCTGAAGATCACCTTGGTACGCCCCCTTCCCGACCTATGATCACTTCAACCTCTTCTTCACTTTTCTTCCTCTACATGTCCTCCATCTCCCCTCAAAATCTCGCACCGAAACTCGCTGTGTCCACGAACTTTTATTTAGATCCCTTTTTGTTGCGCGAACTGTCCCTGTGCAGTCCTGCCGGGACAGTGCTAAAACACCTCCAAAGGGACGTCCCCAAAAACGTCTCCAAATGCTCTGAAATTTTGAGCACTTCTTAGTTATGTCCATCCCCATCCTCCAAAAGTTTCTTGCATTCTCCTAAGCTCCTTTTCCTTGCTTACCCCATCCACCTTCATAGCTCTCAGTTCTGACTGCATTGAACTGCAGAACTGAGAACCACCTGTTTTCACTTCCCACGCCCAAAAACCTCCACTGCACACCACCCCGCCACTGCTACCCAATCATCCTACGTCTATCAGCTATCCACCAGAGAAAATCCCGCCTCATTCGCCTCTAGGAAGCCCCGGTTCCAGCCCCATCTTTGGTCCCTTGTCCGGCTGCCAGCACACAGTCCCGATTGCGCAGGGTCTATTTCAAAATTTGCCATGGCTACCACAGTGCTCCGTTTCAGTCTCCGCGTGACCGACATCCCTGGGACATCCCCCTCAGTGTCCACGCCAATTTTAGTAACCAGCGGACGTGCTGAAGGTGGCGTACCGGGCTCGTCTTCTTGTTGTTTCCCTACGCGCGCGCAGACCGGCCTGCATTCTGCCCTCTGCTCGAGGCTATCCCGGAGGTCCCTGCCGGCGCCGTCAACTTCCAGCTTCGTCGCTGAGACTCATCATCCACTACAGCGTACCTCCAGGGACATTGGCACCTTCCTCGGCCCCCACAACGCGTCGTCCTTGCCGCTGGTCCCTGTTCGTATTGGTTCATAGCGGTTCGTGGACGACGAGCTACACCGACCCATGGCCCGTCACCCCACTTCGCACGACCCCCGGATCGCTGTGTAGCCTTTTACCTCCCTGCGAGGAGTGGGCTGTTGTTTGGGTTGTACTTGTTTATCTCTTGTACCGGGTGGTTGTGTGACTTGTCCAGGTTTCTTCCCCCCCCACGCCCCGAGCGTGGAGGTATGCGTCCGCTCCTTCCTTGGTTTAGCTTGCTTATTTAATATAGTTTCTCGACGCCGCTGCTTGTGAGATCATAGGCACCTAGCTCTTACATTTGATATGTCACTGTCATGGTGAGAGAGTGTGACCGTCTCGTGACTCATCCGAGTCACGAGTGTGGAGTTGCCCACCCTAGACTCGCCGGTTTCTCAACCGTGCAGATCGGCGCGCTTCCCTCTCTTGGGACGCCTGTGAGCTATAGTTTCTTGTTGATTGGCGTAATTTCCTTCTGGGGAACGTTAGTTGTTGAGTCTACGCCATTCGATCTATTGTCAAGTTGCTGGTCTTAGTTGTCCATTTAGTCACGTCTTCATATAGAGCCCTAGCTTGCATAGCGTCCCGCATCATAAAGGGTACTCCTTTCTTCATTAGTTTGCCGAAAGGCAAGCATCTTCCAGAAAGATTAGAAATGAATCGCCTAATATAGGCGAGTCTTCCTTGAAGAGATCTGAGCTCTGTCAAGTTCTTGGGCGGAGGCAATCCCCTTATGGCCTTGATTTTGTCAGGATCGATTTCTATGCCTCGATACCTGACGATGAAGCCGAGGAACTTGCCGCTGGAGACGTCGAAGGCACATTTCAATGGGTTCATCTTGAGCTGATATTGTCGGAGCCTCTCGAAGACTCGACGCAGGTCGGCCAAATGATCCTCCCGCTTCTTCATCATGACGACTAGGTCATCGACATAGCATTCGACAAGGTCATGTAGCATCTCGTCGAAGATCTTGGTCATTGCCCTTTGATAGGTTGCACCGGCATTTTTCAGGCCAAACGGCATCCTTTTATAGTTGAAGATCCCCTTAGGAGACCGGAACGCCGTATGGTCTTTGTCTTTGACGGCCATGCGGATTTGATTATAGCCCGACGATCCGTCCATGAAAGACAAGGCTTCATGACCAGTGGTCATATCAACCATTGTCTTAGTGATTGGGACAGAGAAGTCATCCTTTGGGCATGAATTGTTCAAATCCCTGAAGTCGATGCAGACTCGAACTTGGCCGTTCTTCTTCTTGACAGGGACGATGTTAGCGATCCACACAGGGTACATGCAAGGCTCTATGAAGTCCACATTGAGCATCTTGTCCACCTCAACATTGACCTTTAGCTCCAGCTCGTGGCGCATACGCCTTTAAGCTTGCTTGACTGGCTTGACTGTTGAAAGTATTGCTAGTTCATGTTCAACCACAAAAGGGTCGAGCCCGGGCATTTCTTTATAAGTCCAGGCGAAACAATCCATGAACTCTTCTAAGAGCTGTCGATATGGCTGCCTTTCTTTCTCGCTGAGGAGAGCACTTATGAAGGTGGGACGATGGTCATCTTTGCTTTCGAGATTGATCTCGATCAACTCATCAATTGTTGATGCATCAACCTACCTTTGACATGTTGTGTTGTTAGAAAGCTTTATCAATGCTGTAATAATAATTCTTTTAAGATTCAGAAGATCATCGTTTCATCTATGAAGTTTTTTTATTGTTCGGCCATATTAAATAGAAAATTAGAAGTAGTGAATCTATTATTCTCCTGTTATCAAAAAAAAAAGCTTAAGGAAGAATGTAGCAGAGAGAGAGGGGTAGTCACTGCATATGTGACATCATCATGCATACGGAGAATAAGACACCACAGAAAGGTCAAGAAGTGCAATATTCGAAATTAAAATCTCAATTGTGTAAATTATATTTTAATTTGAAAATCATTTATCTTAATTGTATAAAAAAGCTCTCTCTTTTTTCTTTTAAATAAAAACTTGCATTCTTAATTGTAATATTAGAATCAAACACACGGCCTACGTGCTTGAGAGCATGACACTTGGCTATGGTGGTCTCATCGACAAAGAAGGAAAAGGGCTTGACGTTGTTAAAAGAGAGAGGGAAAGGAACTATCAACGGAAATATCGAACGCTAGGTTCCAATCAAATGGGACCTTATTACATAATAGGATTTTAGCTTGACTTTTGCACTCTCTTTGGAATTTGCTTCTACAACCAAGAACTGGAGGTAGATTAAATAATGATTGAAATATATCTCTATAGACATTAACATAAAACTGATTAATCTAGTACGGTAGAACCTAAAATTTAATATAAACGTTTCTATGTTAAATTAAAATAAAATTAATCGAGTAACTCTCTTAATGAGATAGATAATAATACATTGTCATCACTTCATCATACCAAACAATCCGAAGTCACGAACTAGCAACTCCCATGGGATGCCAATTCGGGCTCTCTCCCATCCAGGCCCGATAAAAAAACTGAAGAAAAGCCCCGCCCGGCCCGCTCCGCTCCGCTCCACGAACCCATCCCTGGCCTCTCTTCGTTCGCAATTTTTGCACATTCCCATTTCCAGGGATCATTTCGCTTTCCTCTTCTCTCTCCTATCCGTGCCGTCTACAACGGGTGCTGCTGGAGGAAGTGGAAGGAGAGGTGGGGTATAGCGGCGATGTTGTGATCTTTGTCATCCACCGGGGGCGGGAGGCTCTCCTCTCTGTGGAGGGCGGGCTCCTCCTCGCCTTCGACCAACTTGGCCGCCGCCTACAGGAGCAGCCGCGGTAGACTCATCGAGGGGCTCTCTCTCTTCACCGACAGCCGCATTCTAGGTCGTACGATATTTCTCTCTTCCTATTACTCATGTCATTCTCCTCTTCCCCTTGGCTTGTCTTGGATGTTGTTCTTGGGATTAAGTTGAATCGCCTAGATTCCTCTGAGAAGAGGTGGAAGAGGTTTGTTTTTTTATTTCCCTTTCATTTTTGTTTGCTTTACTATGTCGCCATGCGAAGAGAGCTTGTTGGAGTTGTTTTGGTGAATGGTTTAAGTTATAGGTGAGAATCTGTAAGCTGCTTCTTTCGTGATCCTGAACCAGAGGGCGATCTGCTCGTCTCGTGTTTTCATGTGCTGCGAACCCTCGAACAAGACTCAGGGTGATGGAATATGTCCCTTGCGTGCTTATAGTTGATCTTCTTTTCTCTCGCACTTCAGAACCCAAGTTTCGTATGCTTATTGCTAACAGGTAGGCACTACGCAACTATGACACCACATGTGTCAAACGGTAACATAGGCGGCACCAATTCTTCATTGCGTCGGTGGATGTAGGTGCATAATTATGTAACCCTGGGAGTGATATCACAAGATATGTTCTCGTTGACACCAGGAGTATGTATGTGAATGGATTTATACTCTTCGACTATTTAGTACTGTTCTTTATCTTGATAGTGCATGGTGTTGTTTTGTTGTTGCATCAACCTACCTTTGACGTGGTGTGTTGTTAGAAAGCTTTATCAATGCTGTAATAATAATTCTTTTAAGATTCAAAAGATCATCATTTCATCTATGAAGTTTTTTTTTGTTCGGCCATATTAAATAAGAAATTAACGATAGTGAATCTATCATTCTCCTTTTATCAAAAAAAAAGCTTAAGGAAGAATGTAGCAGAGGGAGAGATGGTTAGTCTCTTTATATGGGTCATCATCATGCATACGGAGAATAAGACACCATAGAAAGGTCAAGAAGTGCAATATTCGAAATTAAAATCTCAATTGTGTAAATTATATTTTAATTTGAAAATCTTTTATCTCAATTGTATAAAAAATCTCTCTCTTTTTTCTTTTAAATAAAAACTTACATTCTTAATTGTAATATTAGAATCAAATACATGGCCTACGTGCTTGAGAGCATGACACTTGGCTATGGTGGTCTCATCGACAAAGAAGGAAAAGGGCTTGACGTTGTTAAAAGAGAGAGGGAAAGGAACTGTCAACTGAAATATCGAACGCTAGGTTCCAATCAAATGGGACCTTATTACGTAATAGGATTTTAGCTTGACTTTTGCACTCCTTTGGAATTTGCTTCTACAAATCGGGAACTGGAGGTAGATTAAATAATGATCGAAATATATCTCTATAGACATTAACATAAAACAGATTGATCTATTACGGTAGAACCTAAAATTTAATATAAACGTTTCTATGTTAAATTAAAATAAAATTAATCGAGTAACTCTCTTAATGAGATAGATAATAATACATTGTCATAACTTCATCTCACTGAACAATCCAAAGTCACGAACTAGCAACTCCCCTGGGACGCCAATTCGGGCTCTCTCCCATCCAGGCCCGATAAAAAAACCGAACAATAGCCCCGCCCGGCCAGCTCCGCTCCGCTCCACGAACACGTCCCCGACCTATCTTTCATTCACAGTTTTTGCACATTCCCATTTCCAGAGATCATTTCGCTTTCCTCTTCTCTCTCCTATCCGTGCCGTCTACAACGGGTGCTGCTATAGGAAGTGGAAGGAGAAGTGGGGTATAGCAGCGATGCTGCGATCTTTGTCATCCACCGTGGGCTGGAGGCTTCCTCTCTGTGGAGGGCGGGCACCTCCTCGCCTTCGACCAACTTGGCTGCCGCCTACAGGAGCAGCTGCGGCGGACTCATCGAGGGGCTCTCTCTCTTCACCGACAGTTGCATTCCAGGTCCTACGATATTTCTCTCTTCCTATTACTCATGCCATTCTCCTCTTCCCCTTGGCTTGTCTTGGATGTTGTTCTTGGGATCAAGTTGAATCACCTCGATTCCTCTGAGAAGAGGTGGAAGAGGTTTGTTTTTTTATTTCCCTTTCATTTTTGTTTGCTTTACTATGTCACCATGCGAAGAGAGCTTGTTGGAGTTATTTTGGTGAATGGTTTAAGTTATAGGTGAGAATATGTAGGCTGCTTCTTTCGTGATCCTGAACCAGAGGGCGATCTGCTCGTCTCGTGTTTTCCTATGCTGCGAAACCTCGAACAAGACTCAGGGTGATGGAATCTGTCCCTTGCGTGCTAATAATTGATCTCCTTTTCTCTCGCACTTCAGAACCGGAGTTTCGTATGCTTATCGCTAACAGGTAGGCACTACGCAACTATGACACCACATGTGTCAAAACGGTAACATAGGCGGCACCAATTCTTCATTACGTCGGTGCATGTAGGTGCATAATTATGTAACCCTGGGAGTGATATAACAAGATTTGTTCTTGTTGACACCAGGAGTATGTATGCGAATGGATTTATACTCTTTGACTATTTAGTAGTGTTCTTTATCTTGCTAGTGCATGGTGTTGTTTTGTTGTTGCATCAACCTACCTTTGACGTGGTGTGTTGTTAGAAAGCTTTATCAATGCTGTAATAATAATTCTTTTAAGATTCAAAAGATCATCATTTCATCTATGAAGTTTTTTTTTGTTCGGCCATATTAAATAGGAAATTAATGGTAGTGAATCTATCATTTTCCTTTTATAAAAAAAAAAGCTTAAGGAAGAATGTAGCAGAGGGAGAGAGGGGTAGTCGCTTTATATGTGTCATCATCTTGCATACGGAGAATAAGACACCACAGAAAGGTCAAGAAGTGCAATATTCGAAATTAAAATCTCAATTGTGTAAATTATATTTTAATTTGAAAATCTTTTATCTCAATTGTATAAAAAATCTCCCTCTTTTTTCTTTTAAATAAAAACTTGCATTCTTAATTGTAATATTAGAATCAAACACATGGCCTACGTGCTTAGAGCATGACACTTGGCTATGGTGGTCTCATCGACAAAGAAGGAAAAGGGCTTGACGTTGTTAAAAGAGAGAGGGAAAGGAACTGCCAATGGAAATATCGAACGTTAGGTTCCAATCAAATGGCACCTTATTACATAATAGGATTTTAGCTTGACTTTTGCACTCTCTTTGGAATTTGCTTCTACAATCAGGAACTGGAGGTAGATTAAATAATGATCGAAATATATTCCTATAGACATTAACAGAAAACTGATTGATCTATTACGGTAGAACTTAAAATTTAATACAAATGTTTCTGTATTAAAATAAAATAAAATTAATCGGGTAACTCTCTTAATGAGATAGATAATAATACATTGTCATCACTTCATCTCACCGAACAATCCGAAGTCACGAACCAGCAACTCCCCTGGGACTCCAATTCGGGCTCTCTCCCAAGCAGGCCCTATAAAAAAACCAAACAAATGCCCCGCCCGGCCCGCTTCGCTTCGCTTCGCTTCGCTCCGCTCCGCTCCACGAACCCGTCCCCGGCATCTCTTTCATTCACAGTTTTTGCACATTCCCATTTCTAGGGATCGTTTCGCTTTCCTCTTCTCTCTCCTATCCACGCCGTCTGCAACGGGTGCTACCAGAGGAAGTGGAAGGAGAGTCGGGGGATAGCGGCGATGCTGCAGTCTCTGTCGTCCGCCGGGGGCCGGAGGCTCTCCTCTCTATGGAGGGCGGGCTCCTCCTCGCCTTCCACCAACATGGCCGCCGCCTACAGGAGCAGTCGCGACGGACTCCTCGAGGGGCCCTCTCTCTTCGCTGACAGTCGCATTCCTGGTCGTACGATCTTTCTCTCTTCCTATTACTCGTGTCCTTCTCCTCTTCCCCTTGGCTTGTCTTGGATGTTGTTCTTGGGATCAAGTTGAATCGCCTCAATTCCCTTGAGAAGAGGTGGAAGAGGTTTGATTTTTTTATTTCCCTTTTATTTTTGTTTGCTTTACTATGTCGTCATGCAAAGAGAGCTTGTTGGAGTTGTTTTGGTGAATGGTTTAAGTTATAGGTGAGAATTTGTAGGCTGCTTCTTTCATGATCCTGAACTAGAGGGTGATCTGCTCGTCTCGTGTTTTCTTATGCTGCGAAACCTTGAACAAGACTCAGCATGATGGAATCTGTCCCTTGCGTGCTTATAGTTGATCTCCTTTTCTCTCGCGTTTCAGATCCCGAGTTTCGTATGCTTATCGCTAACCGGTAGGCACTACGCAACTATGACACCACATGTGTCAAACGGTAAGATAGGCGGCACCAATTCTTCATTGTGTTGGTGGATGTAGGTGTGTAATTATGTAACCCTGGGAGTGATATCACAAGATTCGTTCTTGTTGACACCAGGAGTATGTACATGAATGGATTAATACTCTTCAACTATTTAGTAGTGTTGGGTTCGCTACGCTCCCTCTTTGTCCTTGGTGGTGGTTTTGATGATAACAAAATATTATGTGTATGCATTGTGAAAAATGTCTTTTCGTTCTTGCATATCATGAATGTGGCTCTTGCATATTTATCATGAGACATCTGAAATATTTTGGGTCTTAACTCGCTTCACGTGGGAATTGATCTATTTTAGTTGAATGAGATTCATGTTGTTGGCCCAGAGTAGATGGCAGACAAGAAGGGGGGTTGAATTGTCCCCAAGCCAAGATGGCGGATTTTAAAAATAATCTAAACTAATGACAACGAAATTAAAGATTAACTGCGTTAATAACCTGAACTAAACTTAAGTGAGATTAATATTCACTCAATTTTTCCAATCTTACACGCTCACCCAACCAACAAGCAATGAACAATTGAAATTAAGCCTAACACATATAGCAGATGAAGCGATGTGCGATGGTGCAGTGAGTAAAAATCAATATAATTGACATGTGAATGGAGATAGAGGAAATGGACAATCACACATGCAATCGCCACGAACAAGGGGATTTTTAGGTGGCTCGGGACCACGACGGGCTCCCTACGTCCACCCCTCACAGAAACCCGGTGAGGCTTCACTACATGCTACTAATGTAGCAACACGGGGACGAGCCCCAACACCACACACGCTGCTTCCGCAGCAATACACGCACACGGGGCCTGGCCCCAAGACGCTTCCGCCGCAGCACACACACACGCAGTCGGGGAACACACCCCGGATGCGAAAACCACACGGAGACGTAGCTCCGTCTACACTCACAAACTTGGGGAAACTTATCCCGCAATATATCCACACACTCGGAGACACAGCTCTGCCTTCACACGCAAACTTGGGGAAACTATCCCCACAGTAAATCCACACACGCAGAGACGCAGCTCCGCTTACACACAACAATATATCAAGTTTGATGAAATAGAAGATATACAATGACCACACAAAATATTGATCAATGCTCAAATAAAAGGTCGAAATGAGAGAAGAGTAAATCTCCCTCAGATCTGCAATATATCCCGTTCAATGGAGTAGTAGGGTGCGCAAGACATGAATCCTCGGAGTGGGGTGCAGACAGTATAGGATCTTCCGCAACTACGCTCGGACTGGAATCAGATCGGTAGATATTCCTCATTGATGGCGTTCTCTTCTTCCTCTTCCTCCTCCAGGTAGATGAGACGCCCCTCACCCTCGTTCTCCTTCTCCTGTAATAGGATAGAAAATGTTAAGCCCAAAGGATTTCTTCATTGAATGGAAATCGTAGGATATAAATACCAAAGGAAACCAGTAGCAAAAGACCAAAATGCCCCTGCTAAAAACTCTTCAAAACCACACTCAAACAAGGGTTGAAACCCCAACGGTATTAGGGAAAACCATGGCAATCAGATCCAAAACCATAGCAAATCCGGCAAACCCGATATAGGCCGCCTGAGACAAGTGTCAACTCTTAGAGTCGACTCTTGGTCGTGGGGTTCTGACCAAAGAACAAAAAATAGAACCCAGGCAAAAAGTGTTGACTCTAAGAGTCGACTCTTTTTGCAGACAGTTCTGTCCCGTTTAAGAAAATAGGACCCAGGTTGAAAGAGTCGACTCTTAGAGTCTACTCTTTTCAGCAGAGGTTCTGTTTGCACTGAACTCCCAGACTCACCTGAAAGTGTCGACTCCTAGAGTCGACACATCTCAGTAGGCATAGAACTAGCCTCGATGCTAGTTGCAACTAGCATCGACCCAGAACACCAAGAGTCGACTCAAGGAGTCAACTCTTGCAGAGTGGAAACAGAAAAACACATAAAGCAGGGGAATAAAGCCCAATGCCATGAAATATGAATCAAGTCTAATCTTGCCTCATGAAAATGCATCAAAAATGAGTTCTTACCATGTCTTCAAGGAATTGTGAACATTTAAGAAACCTGCAACGTTAGAAGCTAATTGAACAACAATTTTCCTCATGAAACTCCAAAGTGCCATGCACATTACAATACAAGGTAGCATCGACCTTGGTGTTCACAAGGTGCAACTAGCACCAACCTATATGGGCACAAAGGAAATGTGCACCGACCTAGTGAACATTGCAACGACCATGTATGAACATGCTAGTGAACATTGCACCGACCATGTATGAACATGCACTGACCTATATGAACATGCACCGACCTATATGTCAACATGCACCGACCTATATGTCAACATTGCAACATTGCACCGACCTTGTTGAACATTTGTACTGACAACATTGCACGAGCACCGACCTTGGTATGAACTAGCACCGACCTTATATGAACTAGCACCGACCTTGGAGCATGAAAACACTTGTGAACCCAAAACATGAAAGCCACTTCAAACACATATAAGGCAATAGATAATCAAATTCAGAAGTACATTCATACCATGGATCCAACTGATTGAAATCAATTTGCAAGTCAAGCCTGCACTAACCACAAACAATTTAGTCAATTTAATCTTAACATAATGCTTCATGAATATAGCTTCATCCATGAAAGACCCATTTGCAATTCAAGCCATACCAAACATTGATTCAGTCCAAACAAGCTGAACCTTCACAACCCTCACAAATCAAATAGATTCAAGCAATCCATTTCTAAATTGAATTCAACAAACCCTTCAAGGCACTATGAAACAAATTCAGAAGTAAATTGTTACCATTTATCCAATGATCTGAGAGCATTATAGACCCAGGAATTTAAGTTCAGTTCAGCAAATTTAAATACAGTCCAATTAATCCAATGAAAAACTAAACCATTCTCAGACATTGAAAGCAAAATAGAACCCATTACAACAACAGTAAATGATATGCCAAGCTCATTAAAAACCATTCAACAATCCTATCAAAATAACTCATGAATTGCTAATTCAGCAAGAAGCAAGCTGAACTCCAATCTGAACTTACCATAGAACAACCAAAATGAGTAAACAACAAATCCAGATTTTTCTCAAATTCACATTCAAATTTAGCACATTGAAAGTCATTCATAAATCACATATGAAATATATGCATAAAAGCCCATTCATGATTTGAAGAAACAAAAGGATGTGTCCATGAAAACCAGCCATCCACAATGCAATATCAATATGCCAAAGTTAATAGCTCTACAAGACTGGCAAGAATTCCCCACTAGCAACATGAGTATGTTGGATATCCAACTATCCCATGGCCAACCATTAAATCAGCCACATTAAGTCCTCACACATAACATGCTTAAAATGTCATGACCCATGATAAATGAGCAACAATCATAATCATGAAATGCAAGAGCCAAGGGACTTTTTCATGGAGCTTGCACACAATATTTTGTTATCATCAAAACCATCACTAAGGACAACGAGGGAGCGCAGAGAACCCAACACATGTAATTGCGCTTGGTTGCATGGTGCTCATATCCTGCTGAAATGCATGTGCTTCATGTATACAATCTTGGGTTGTCAAAGCCCTTATTGCACTTCATAAGTGTCGACACCTCTTCTATTGGAGCTCTTGTTTCATAACATTTTCGAGCATGCTAACTATGAGGATTTAATGTGTCTTGATAAACCATATTCATCCTATGATTATCTATGCTGCTACTTTTCATGAATGGTTTCTAATTGAAATGAACTCGAAATCTTGCACTGAACTTAAGAGTCTTGGTCTTATCATGAAACTCATGGTTGGGCTACTTCAATCATAATTGATGTGTGAGCTTATGGAGAAAATGGTTTGAAAAGCCTTTCAGCATTCTTCACTGCAGCTTGATGAGATAGTCATGTGTGTAGAAATGGATTGAAGTTGGTTCATTCACATGTATTGAATTTAAATTGGTATGATATTGAGTATGGAAATTTTGCAGGTTCTTTAAAGCCCACAAATCTTTGAAATCATGGTATGAACTCCGCTTGGTTTTTACAAAAGTAAGAATGAGCATTTGAATGTTGGGTGCTAATGGATATTAGGTAAGCATTGCATAGAACCCTTGTCTTAATGCCCATTGGTTGATTTGAAGAAAATTTGGTTTGCATGTGTCTTTAATTATATTCTTCATGGAAGTCTTCGGGTTGCTTTTTGCTCATTTAGATCTCCATTTTCATTATTGAAACCAAGACTGAAATATGGCTTTAAGTCTGTTTAATGCATGGTACTTTGTGTCTTTGAATGTGGATTGAATGAATTTTTGTGTGGCTAAACTTGATTTCTGCATTTACATGGTTGTTGGGGTTAATCTTATGGTTTTTGGGCTTATATTCTTCATATATTGCATTTCCGGTTTTTACTCTGCAAGAGTCAACTTGAGTCGACTCTTGGTGTTCTGGGTCTGTGCTAGTTGCAACTAATGTCGACGCTAGTTCAATGCTACCTTGCATTGTTCAATAACTAACGTCGATGCTAGTTCAATGCTACATTGCATTGTCCAGCAACTAACGTCGACGCTAGTCCATATGAAGTCGATGCTAGCATAGTGTAGCTCATGCTACAAGGTCGATGCTAATCCATTGTCCTGCATATTAGGGTCGATGCTACCTTGTATAGTCATGTGCATAAGGTCAATCTTAGCACGCAGGACACCTTCAGGCTAGTCTGCTTGAGCCATGTGATGCAAGTAGAAGTCTCTCAGGAGAGTGTCGACCCTAGGAGTCGACACTCATAGGTAATGTTGTTTTTTTTAACGCTGACAGAACACTTGGGATAAAGTGTCGACTCAAAGAGTCGACACTTTCCCCTGGGTATAGTTTTCTTAAACGAGGCAGAGTGCGGTGAAGAAAGTGTCGACTCCTTGAGTCGACACTTCTTCTGGTTTGTCTGGATCGTGATTTCCGGATTGATTTTGAAACATTGTGAGATCTGATTGGCTTTAGCTTTTTACCCTTATACCCTTAAGGTTTCTCCCATCTATTAGGTGTGTTTTGAAGGGTTTTTTAAAGGGGCATTTTGGTCTTTTGCTATTGGTTTTCTTTAAGTATTATACATCAAAGGAGGTAATCCCATGGGCTAACGTGCTTCATCTTTTGTAGGGAGAGGAAGAAAGAGCGCGGCCATAAGCTGGAGAGGAGAGGGCTTTGAGAGATTGATGAGTTTCTGATCTTTGCAGGTGCCATTGGAGCTTGGATTCGAAGATATTCATCTTGTATGAGCTGTTGAAGTCGTAGACGAGTTGGGATATTCAAGAAGAAGAACATGCTGCTCCAATATCCTGTGGATTTGACTCCCTCCAACTTGTGCTTCAAGGAAGATATTCAACGGGCATTCAAAATTAAAGGGGAAACGCTTTACATCTTCTATTCATCTATTTGTGATGTTCTTCATGGATTATATTTTCGTGTGAGCATATCTTGTGTATCCTTTAGCTTTTCTGATCATCGGAATATTTTGTGTGTGGACGAAGCCGCGTCTCCGTGTGCGGAATTAGTGCGGGGTGAGTTCCCTGAGTTCGTGTGTGTGTGAATGCTACCGTGGCTGCGTTTGGGGCTAAACCCCGTGTGTGTATTATTGCGGAAGCAGCATGTGTGGTGTTGGGGCTCGTCCCCGTGTTGCTACGTTAGTACCGTGTAGTGAAGCCTCACCGATTTTCAGTGAGGGGTGGACGTAGGGAGCCCGTCGTGGTCCCAAACCACCTAAAAATCTCTGTCACTGTGATGTGCCTATGCGATTGTCTATTTCTTCTATCTCCGTTCACAAGTCTATTTTGTAGATTTTTATTCACTGCACCATCACACTTCGTTAGCTCTACTATTTGTTCTAGTAATTGTTCATCGCTTGTTGGTTGGGTGAACGTGAGAGATTAGAAAGATTGAGTGAACAGTTAATCTCACTTGAGTTTAGGTGATTAACGTAGTTATTTTTAATTCCGCTGCGAATAGTTTAGATTATTTTTAAAATCTGACTTCTCGGCTGGGGGACAATTCAACCCCCCTTCTTGTCCGCCATCTAGTCTGGGCCAACAATTGGTACCAGAGCAGTCTCTGATTTTTTATTTACGGACCTCACGGTCTAGGAGAAAAGATCTGTTCATGATGGCTGGTGTGAATTCAGTTCCTGTCTTTGATGGTTTTGCTTTTATATCATGGCTTGGTAAATTCAGTATTTGAATTTCTGGTATTGATCCTAAGCTCATGAAACTAATTACTCATGGTCCTCACGTTTTACCAAAAAATGAGTCAAGATGGACCGATGAACATAAGAAGATGAACTCTGATAATCTTTTTGTTCTGAATGCTCTTAAGGCTGTTGTGAACACTAATCAATTTCCTTTTGTTTCATCTTGCAAGTCAGTCAAAGAGATCTGGGATCAGCTAAAGGAGACTCAAGAAGAAATCTGGAACGATGAGTGCCTTGTGGCAAGCAACAGTGACCATCAAAGCGAGAAAAGTTTCAAGGTAAACTCTGATTCCGATGAAGATGATGAATTGAGTTTTGAAGAATTAATGGATGCTTATGATGAGTTGGTTGATAAATATAAAATAATAAAATCTAAAAATTAAAAATTAAAAAAGAAACTTGAGGAGTCTTCTCATGTCAATTCCTTGTGCTAAATGTTTTGAGCTAGAAACCGTGAATGAAGTCTTAATTCAAAATGATGATGCTCGTGAAGAAACAATGTTAAATCTGTGAAAAGAGAATGAATCTCTTTGTCTAAGAATTGCCCAATTTGAGAAAAATGAAAGGGAAATGAGAGAAAAATTGAATTACATGATGAATGATCAATGTTTGCTTGATGAATTGCATGTCGATAAAGATCTTGTTGAAAAAATTGAGAAATTGAAATATGAGAATGAAAATTTGCAGGCTAAACTAATGCTGTTTGAAAAAGAAATTACATACTTAGAAATTGAGAAGCAAGATGCCTATAACAAGCTGAGCAACTTGAATGAGGAAAAAGAAAAATGGAATGAAGAAACTGAAAGACTTAAGGATAAAAATAAATTATTATCTGATGAGCTGGAAATCCTTAAAAAAGGGAAAAGTGTGGTTCTTGATGATTGTGATAAATTGCATATTCTTGAACAAGAAATTGAGAGTCACAAATGTGTTAATTCTGTGTTGAATGAGAAAATTGCATCATGTGAGGAAGAATTGATTAGCACTGAATTGCATATCTTGTCTCTTGAAAATGAAATCAAGAGTTTGAATGAATCTTTCTTTTTGTGTGATAAAGAAAATCAAAAACTGAAAAATGTTGATGATTGGTCTTATGTGCATGAAAAACTTCAAACTGTTAAACATGATCATGCTTCTAGGAAAAGGAGGAATGTCTCTTGTTATTATTATAGTAAATTTGGTTATGAAATGTATGATTACTTTTTAATGAAATCGGATGATGATGTGGCATTGAGATCAAGAATGAAAATGTCTGCTGACTCTACAAATCATGAGAAATTCATAAAGAAAAGACTCAATGTTCATTGCTTCTATTGTAGGTTACATGGTCATGTCATTGAAAATTGTTTCACAAAGAAAAATGATGATGAATGGTCTTTCAAAAAGAATTTTTCATGTTATTACCGTGGTAGTGTTGGACATGTAATGAATGATTGTTATGTGATGAAAAATGATGGCAAATGGTCAATGAAAAGAAAATCCTCTTATTGTTTTTATTGTGTCATGAATGGTCATTCTGTGGATGGTTGTTCCACAATGACAATTGATGGTGATTGGTTTGCTAGAAGGTATAGGATTTCATTTGTTCGTGCTAACACTAACCCCTCGGGACCCAAGATGGCTTGGGTACCCAAATGTCAAAAATGAGAATCTATTTTGCAGGCGCACTTTGAGGCCAAGGAATGTCAATAAATAAAGGCTTCTCAAGGCGAGAAAGAAAATGGTTTGATATTAAGACCTCATCTGCTTGAGTTCACTTTGAAAAATCTGTGAAGGTACAAATTGGGTGTTGAATATTTTTCTGTTCAAACTGCTTAAGCTCATTTGAGATTAACTGAGTGCCTGGTATCTCAAATGGTGTGTAGTAGAAAGGTGGATTACGTTCACCTGGATACTCTCACTATGTGTGAGTAGGGTCTTCAGACCCCCACCTCCACCTTGTACTATAACTCGGTGAAATCAAATGGCCACTTGTGAATATTTTCTTTTACTAATTAGCTTAAATATGAAAATAAATATCTAAAATGGCTCAGAAAATCTGTTTCTAAGCTACCTCTCAAATCTTGCTCATTGCTTTTTTTTGAGCTAGCCTGTTTGTGGAATGGACTGCATGTTTACATATTTTTCTTGCTAGATGTCTTTGACTGAATTTTGAAATATGTGTGGGGGATATTGCATATTCCTGAACATATCTAAATCTTTGTTCACAAAAACATGGACATTTTGTGATATTCTTGCTTGCTAGTTTGGACTCCCTATTTGTTGACTTTGGCAATTCACACACATCACTCCACACGATGTGAATAAATATAGTATTTGAATGCCTAACTTTGTGCATAGAGTCTTTCATAGTTTTACTCACTTTTTGCAAATAATAGCTCATTCGTGCATACATAGAACACACACTCAGTTGCATGATACATATTGCACATATCATACATATCCTTGCATATTTGTAAATAAGGGTAGACTTCAATCATCTTTAAATTTGCATGCATGCATTTGCAAATATACTTGACATATTTGTGTGCTTGAATGTCACGATTATTTGGTATATCAAATGGCGATAGTGGAAGGTTGGATTATGTACAAGTGGAAGCTTTGTCCATGTATGATGGTGGTTTTCAGACCTTTGGTCTCCGCCACATACCGAAAATAACCTTGTTTGAAAATATTGCAAGATCTTTGCTTGATTGCACATATATATTTTATACGAACACCTCTTGACATCTTTCTATGACCTTTATCATGCTAAATGAAATTGCATTGATTTAGACATGTTTGTTACATGGCATATATTAAGGGGGAGACATTACTGTGATGTGGCTTATTCATGTTTTACATTCAGTACAACCACCCACACACTTTGCACCTTTTTGAGATAAATGATTCAATCGAATAAGGATTTCAATTATTCCTCTCAACACTTTAGGGGACTTTTGAATCTCTACATGGAAATCACATGTCTCATGAGGAAAAAGTTGTTTACCCCACCAAATAATCATTTTTGTGGAACGTGGATCTGAGTAGTCGGGAATCCCCCCTGAAATAAAGGAGAAAACTTGCGTCGAAAGGAGAAACTAATCCACATAAGAATAAGTGTGATTTACCACCGAGTAGTCTGGAAGTGCCCCTGAGACAAAGGATACAACTCGCTCCGAAAAGTGACAAAGTCCGCAATTAAGATAAGTGACGAAACTGAGTAACCGGGAAGTGCCCCTGAGACAAAGGGTACAACTCGTGTCAAAAGGTTAGTCACACCATTTATAGTAATTAGTATATATATATATATATATTTAGGGTTATACATAGCTACCAATATTCGAGCATTGTGTATGAAAGTGTATGGATGAGAGGTTCATTTTTTGTGTTCATTGGAAAATCTGATGATCCATATTGGTTTGGATTTCATTGATCAATCTTTCACTTATACACTTTGGATATAATTGTGTGAATGTACTTTATGAATCTGTCTTCTTTCACGGTTAATGCACTACCATCGTTATGTAAGCACGACCTTCTTAGTATTGCACATGTTCATCATGTTCAACAATCAATTGTATTATCCTTACTCCTGTCCCGAAGGGACTTACTTGAGTATATATTTTATTATGCATGCTTGAGTGCTTGATTGCCGGATACTCTTGGTTCATATCACACTTCATTTCATAGTGCATTTATAGATTACGCATGTATATATCAGCTTAAATTACCCTATTGTCAGTCAATTTTTTGTTGAGTCTCTCTGAATGATTTTGATGATAATAAAACCCCGAATTAAGTTTCTATCTTGTGCCGTGTCAATGCAATAAAAATGTTGATTATGTGTGCTTAAGTGTTGGTTTAAGAACATCTTGTGTGAAGCTTCATTCTCAAATGGTTCTATACTTCTAATTGAATAAACAGAATCAAAACAAATCCCAAAATGCATGAAAAAGCTAAGGACATGAAGCCAATGTCATATGGATATGTCTCATTAGGCTAACAAATGGTTTTTTCAGGATTTTCACTATTTGTTCTACCTGAGAGCCGGGGGTGGTCAACCGGATTTAATAGTGTTCAATTTTCTACAGGGATTTACAGTTCGGTCGATCGCTTGCCAATTTTTGATCGACCGGAATTTCTAGAAACCAAAATTCTCAGACCTGTGAAAAACCGGTCGACCGCTTCAAGCCATCCGGTCGACTGCCAGCCTTGAAGCAGCAATATTTGACTTTTTATTTTATGAAAGAGGAGAGGTTTGATTCTTGGTTTATTTAATCCCAAACCCTTGGGACATGCCATGATTTGTGGATCTGGTTCATGGCTTATCTCTTGACCATTCAAGAGTTATAAAAACATCTCTTTGGGGCAAGAAACCCTAATCATCCAAGGAAGCTCAAGGAGGCTATCAAGGGGAGAGAAGTGTGCTACTACTATAGCCATAAACAGTGCTCCGGGAAGGAAGTTCTTCATCCACTTCATGTGATCCAAGCCACATCTGGAGCAGATCAGCCCCAAGCCAAGTGGAGATCAAGCTGCATCCAAAATCTTCTTCATCAACTAAGGGGGAGCTTCAATCTGAAGTTTTTATTTTGTGTCTTCCATTCTATTTCTATTTCAGATTCAAGTGTGTGTTCTTGTAATATCTGAATACTTGTGTGTGTGTGTGTGTGTGTGTGTGTGTGTGTGTGTGTGTGTGTGTGTGTGTGTGTGTGTGTGTGTGTGTGTGTGTGTGTGTGTGTGTGTGTGTGTGTGTGTGTGTGTGTGTGTGTCTATTTCTTCACATCTATTTGTGAGTCGGTGCTCCTGCACCTTCGTGGGAGTTTTACACTCCTCACGTGTGTGTGTGTGTGTGTGTGTGTGTGTGTGTGTGTGTGTGTGTGTGTGTGTGTGTGTGTGTGTGTGTGTGTGTGTGTGTGTGTGTGTGATCTTATAATCTCCTACAAGATAGTGTGTGAATCCTCACAGTCCGTGAGGAGTGGATGTAAGTTGCTGTTGTTGTATCCGAACCACCAAAAAATCGTTGTCTCTAGTGTGGTTTGTTCCTTTTCTCCTATCTCCCTTCTATGCATGTTTGCGTAGTTAGATTAATTGCATTTGCCGATTGTTTCTGTCAGATCTAGATTAATTGATCACTTTCAAATAGATCCTTGGTATATCAAAAGCTTGGTTCAGACTGACAAGGTTACTCTTGTCGGAAAGATAACAGCTTGTGTTGAGAGAATCTCCAGATTCGCCAACTCCGCCTAGTACCAAGAGCTATTATAGTGGTTAATTTTGAACAGATCTATTTTGCTCTGCATTAGATCTATATTGATCGTTGCTGTTTCATCACATAAATTTCAAATCGAGTAAAGTTTTCGTTAAAATTTGAAAACACCCAATTCACCCCCCTCTTGGGTGTCATTGATTGCGGGACTTCAATTGGTATTAGAGCTAAGGCTCTATTTCTTTCAGATCTAACGATCTAGAGTAAGATCCAGATCAATGGCAAACAAGGGTATGATGCCTGAGGGTCACTCCATTCATCGTCCTCCATACTTCGATGGCTCAAATTACTCCTATTAGAAAAATAGGATGCATGTTTTTCTGAGAGCCCAGGAGTATGAGATCTGGAGAGTTGTGGACAAGGGTCCTTACAAACTCTCTGACGATGAAGAGAAATGGACACCCGAGGAAATTAAGAAATGCACTATCAATTTTAATGCTATGAATATTATGCAATGTGCTATACATCCTAATGAATTCTCTCGTGTATCCCTGTGCAGTTCAGCAAAGGAAATGTGGGACAAGTTGCGGCTCATATATGAAGGAACCTCCGAGGTCAAGGAGACTAAGGCAAATCTCTTTGTAAGAGATTATAAGCTGTTCAAAATGAAGCCTGAAGAAACCATCTCAGAGATGTTCGCAAGATTAACGGAGATCACAAATTATCTCAAAAGCCTCGGGAAGGAGTACATAAACTCCGATCTTGTGAGGAAAGTCTTGAGATCACTTCCATCGGCGTGGCACACAAAAGCCACAGTAATTGAAGATTCAAAAAATCTGTCCACACTTTCCTTGGACGAACTCATAGGGTCACTCATGACCTATGAGATAAACATGAAGAGAACAGCCGAGGAAGATACAAAGAAGAAGAAAGTGGTTGGATTGAAAGCTCATCAATCTGATGATGACTTTCAAGAAGAGGAATCCAGTGAGGGAAGCAATGAAGAAGAAGACTTGGCCATGATAACTCGCCAAGTAAAGATATTTTTGAGAATGAAGAGGAACTTCCAAGGCAACTTCAGAAAGGGGCAAAGGAAGCCCTTTCAGACCAAGGGCGAACCTAGCAAGCCAAATAATGCCATATGTTATGAATGCAAGAAGCCCGGGCACATGGAGGAGAATGTCCGGATCTAAAGAGGAAGTTCAAGAAGGACAAACTCAAGAAACCCCAAGCAATGGTCGCCACATGGAGCGACGAAGAGGACGAACCGTTTAACGAGGAGATCCAAGAGCTTGTGGAACGCTTGTGCCTCATGGCACACGAAGATGATTCAACAGAGGTAAATTTTGACCATGATTTTATTTCTAATGAATAATGTGAGTCGGAATATGAAAAACTATATACAAAATACAGAAAATCAGATGTGAAAACAAAACTCTCAAAAAGAAAATTGATGATTTGTCACATGAAGACATTTTTTTTAAGTTTGAAAAATTGGAACAGTAATGGTTCGAACTAACAGAAGAAAAAGAAAGTTGGCTACAAACAATTTCAGATTGTGAAAAGGTCAAAGAAGAGCTATCATGTAAAATGTCTGAAATTGAAAAAGTGTGTGAAAAACTCAAGAATGAAAAAGAAATTCTGACATCTTCCATTTCATAAATTGAAAATAAAAATGTGATTTTAAATAAAGAAGTAATTGACTTGCAGTTCACTCTTTCTAGGTTTGTTAAAGGGAAACAAAACTTAGACAATGTGTTGGGAGTTAAAGTCAACTTCCGGAAAGAAGGATTATGGTATTCACCCCAGAATAAAAGGTCCTTTGAACATAAGATCACTACATCCTATGTTCATGAAAAAGAAAATAATCATGCTTCATGTTCCAACTCTAAGCCAAAACATGTCCAACCCAAACCACGATAATTCCAAAGAAAGTTTGCACCCGTTAATTGTTATCATTGTGGTAGATTTGGTCATGTTGTTGCCAATTGCTGGTTCAAATAAAACTCACCAAGAAATCATGCTTTTTGGACCAAGAAAAGATATGCACAGAATTGGACTAACTCTTACGGACCCAACCTAGCTTGGGTACCAAAATCAATTGCATGAGAATGTTGTTTCTTGCAGATATGTCTTGAAGCCAGGGGGAGCAAGTTGTACTTGGATAGCGGCTGTTCAAGGCATATGACAGGGGACAAGAAGGTGTTCTCTACACTGCAAGATAATGATGGAGGTTTGGTTGCCTTTGGAGGCAAGGACAAAGGTAAAATCATTGGGATCGGCAACATAGGTACGAATTCTAAAATTCTATTGAAGATGTGCTTTTGGTGAAAGACTTAAATCATAATTTGTTGAGCATAAGTCAATTGTGTGATAAAGGTTTTAAAATTATTTTTGATGAAGCCCACTGCCTTGTCATAAATAAAACCTCCAATGAAATCAGATTCATCGGCAAGAGAAATAACAATGCGTATACTATTGATCTTGATGATGTTTCCAGTGATGATTTGTGCTTGGTAGCAAACAATCATGATAATGCATGGCTAGGCACCGAAGACTATGTCATGCTAGTTTTAGAGTAATCTCCAAGTTGTCTAGACATGACTTGGTAAATGGTTTGCCAACATTAAAATTTGAAAGTGATAGGATATGTGAGGCTTGCACAAAAGGCAAGCAAACGCGCATCTCTTTCAAGAATAAACATATTGTTTCTACCGCTAGGCCTCTAGAACTGCTGCACCTTGATCTCTTTGGTCCGACTAGGACATCGAGCCTAGGAGGAAAATCCTATGGATTTGTAATTATTGATGATTACTCCAGATTTACATGGGTGCTATTTTTAGCCAATAAAAATGATGCCTTGATGGAGTGTCAAGTGTTTTGCATGAAAATCCAAAATGATAAAGGGTATCTCATCACCACAATTCAAAATGATCATGGTGGTGAATTTGAAAATCATGAATTCAGCAAGTTCTGTCAAGAGCAAGGATACACACACAATTTCACATCACCAAGGACGCCTCAACAAAATGGAGTAGTGGAGAGGAAAAATAGAACGTTGATAGACATGGCT
This sequence comes from Amorphophallus konjac, assembly GCA_022559845.1. NCBI lineage: Eukaryota > Viridiplantae > Streptophyta > Magnoliopsida > Alismatales > Araceae > Amorphophallus > Amorphophallus konjac. Next base: position 115,766,983 of record CM040118.1, read on the forward strand.
CGGACTATGCTAAGTGAGAACTCCCTACCCAAATACTTTTGGGCTGAGGCGGTAAGTACATCATGCTACATCATCAATAGGGCAATGGTAAGGCCCATCTTGAAGAAAACCCTATATGAGCTCTACAAAGGTAAGAAACCAAATATTTCCTATCTCAAACAGTTTGGATGCCCTTGCTATATTCTTAACAACGGTAAGTCCAATCTAGGTAAGTTTGATGAAAAGAGTGACAAAGGAATCTTCCTAGGTTATGCATCAAATTCAAGAGCTTACCGGTTATTCAATAAAAGGACTTTGGTCGTTGAAGAAAGTCCTCATGTTATCTTTGATGAATCTGAATTAAAACTGACAAATCAAATTTCTTCTACCTTGGATGCAGATGAAGCTCCTAAGAATACAACTGATGCTAGAGCTAAGGATGAACCAATGAAAGCAACCTCTAGCAAGGATGAAGAGGATGAAGATCCGTCCATTGAGACACTTCAAGAACAGCAAGTGCAACACCCCGACTTGCCAAGCACCTCCACGTTCTTGAAAGATCACCCCGCTGAAAATATCATAGGTAATCCTGAAGATGGGGTAAGAACCAGGTCTTCATTAAGGCAAGTAGAAGAAGAGGATTTGATAGTCTTAATCTCATAAGAAGAGCCTAAGAATATTCATGAAGCTCTTCAAAATGAATCCTGGATTCAGGCTATGCATGAAGAGCTACACCAGTTCGAAAGGAACAAAGTGTGGACTCTCGTGCCGCGTCCCAAGAATCATCCCACAATTGGAACCCGTTGAGTTTTCAGAAACAAGTTAAATGATACGGGATTGGTTATAAGGAACAAGGCCTGGCTTGTAGCCAAAGGGTATAGCCAAGAGAGGGGTATTGATTTGAATGAATCTTTTACACCGGTTGCTAGATTAGAAGCAGTCCGGATCTTATTGTCCTATGCTTGCTCCTTGAATTTCAAACTATTTCAAATGGATGTTAAATCTGCATTTCTTAACGGTTACATCAAGGAGGATATTTTTGTACAGCAACCTTCAGGTTTTGAAGATTCAAGACATCCAAAGCATGTGTACAAGCTGCAGAAGGCCTTGTACGGGTTAAAGCAAGCACCAAGGGCATGGTATGAAAGGCTCACCTCTTTCCTCATGGAAACTGGCTTCAAGAGAGATAAGGTTCACCAAACACTCTTCACAAGGAAATCAGGTAAAGATATATTGGTGGTTCAAGTATATGTTGATGACATAATTTTTGGAGCTACTAACAATGTCTTATGTGAAAAATTTGCAAAAATTATGCAATGAGAATTTAGATGAGCTTAATGGGTGAACTAAATTTTTTTCTTGGATTGCAGGTGAAGTAAACTCCCGAGGGGATTTTCATCAACCAAGCTAAGTACACACTGGAGCTGTTAAAGAAATTCGGGATGGCTGAGGCAAAGCCGTTGTCAACTCCAATGGCCACAACCTCGAAGTTAGATAAAGATGAAAATGGTAAAACAATAGATCCTACATTGTTTCGAGGTATGATCGGATCACTACTGTATCTTACTACATGTCGTCCTGACATTCAATTCAGTGTATGTCTTTGTGCCCGTTTTCAGTCATGCCCTAAAGAATCTCATTTAATGGCTGTTAAACACATTTTTAGATATTTACTTGGCACAATAGATTTTGGCTTATGGTTTCCCAACGGTAGTTCTTTCGATTTAATTGCTTACACCGATATAGATTATGCCGGGTGTATTGTAGATCATAAAAATACAAGTGGGTACTGTCAGTTTCTTGGTGGGTGTCTACTGTCATGGGCCTCCGAGAAACAACATTCAGTAGCTCTCTCAACGGCCAAGGCTGAATATGTAGCCGCCGGAAGTTGTGGAGCCCAGGTACTTTGGATCAAAAATAAACTACTTGATTTAGATGTTGAAATGAAAACTGTTCCAATATTATGTGATAATACTAGTGCAATCAGTTTATCAAAAAATCATGTTCAACATTCTAGGACTAAACACATTGATATTCAACATCATTTTCTGAGAGATCATGTAGGAAAAGGAATTTTTGAATTAAAATTCATTGACACACAAAATCAACTAGTTGACATTTTCACAAAACCCCTAAACCAAGAACAATTCAATAAAATCAAGAGAGAACTTGGCATGTGCAAGGGTGAGGGCATATATACTTAGGTCTGCACTAGGATAAGTGGTGCATTTATTTATTTTTAAGCATGGAGGGTAGATCATGTAAAATGTATGCATCATGCATGTGGTGTGTGCATTTTTCTATTGTTGTGCATGATATCACCTCGTATGTGTGCTTGTACTTATATATATATATATATATATATATATATATATATATATATATATATATCCTTGAAATTTCTAAGACCTAATATTCCTTGATAAATAAATGTAGACTAGTAACCTGGGGATTCTAGGCAGTCATTGAGGGGGAGGTTTAGAGAAATTCTTAAGGTCGACTCTTGTCAGAAAACATCCCATTCTTTCCCTTCCCAAAGAAATAAAAAAAAAGACGGAAAAAGGAAAATAAAAAAAGAAAGGAAAATAATAATAATAAAGAGATGGGAAGACAAGCCAGCAAGTCAATAGGAATCATATCTCACAAAAGGCGGCTTGGTGGAGTCTCGTTTCTATTTCTGGCTTTTAAAGGGGGGGAAATCACCATTTCCGGTCGACCACCACCCTCGGTCCGGTTGACCGATTGCGGCGAACTGGCCCATTTTAAGGTCAACCGAACCCTATTTTAAGAGGGTTTCTCCTCTCTTCTCCTCATTCCTTTTCACCCACTCTCTCTCTCACATATCCTTCTAACCCTAGAATATCATTCCACCACTCTCCAAGCCCTAAAACCCCATCCCTTGTCCATCCGCACATCATCCGGCGGTTTCGTCACAGATTCAGGACAACACCTCCGTGGTTGATCGTGTGTTCATGCAGCTCATTCTCAACTTCCAGAGTATGGAGAAGGTCGTTTCAAGCCTCCAGAGTGTCCTTTGGTTCGTTCTTCTCCCAAGGTTGAGCTCAGTTCCATCAAGGGTTTCCAGTCTAAGATGCCGCCTAGAAGGAGTTCTCAGTGCTCTACTCAGGGGGAATCTAGCACTCGGAGACGTGAGGCTCCGGCACCCAGGTTGCCTCCGAGAACAATTATCGACCCTCGTCTTGTCGATTTTCATGAGGTGAATGAAATCCTACCCGACATTTGTGCAGTATTTGAGATTCAACTGGGTTGGACCGATTTTGTCACTAGATATCCCAAATATTATCCATATCTAGTGCAACAATTTTATGGCAATTTGGTTATCAGAAATGAAGAATTGTTCACAGTGGTTCAAGGCATTGAGATTCACATCACTCCATATTTATTTGCCCGTGCTTTAGGAGTTTCGGCCAGGGGAGCCGATATGACTTTTGGTCATGGTCACGTTAAGGACACTTTCACAGCCATGATGAACTGTGATTATGTGTGTGGTGTGAGTGATTTAATGGAACTTAATGCAAATCATTTTCCACCACTGCAACGAGTTCTTCACCTCATGTTTACTTCACTCATTTATCCAAAGAGTGGGAGCCGAGATGAAGTCACTACAGTTCACAGATTTCTATTCTATCATGTTATGAATGGCAATGTAGTTAATATGGGTTGGCTCATGACAGATTTGATAGGATTATGCCGTACCCACTTAAGGTGATCTCTGCCATATGCTTCACAGTTGACTGGAGTTTTTATCTATGCTGGGATACATTTGGGGGCTGAACAGTTCATTCAAGTCCGACAGGATGATATTTATAACTCCCACAAGATTTTCTCCGATATGGGATATTACCTAGATGACAATGGTGAGCTTCGTCGCAATGTCCCAGTCTATAGGGAAGAGGAAGATAGTGAGGACAGTAGGACCAGGAACAACAGCAATCTCAAGGGGAAGGACCTGCACCGGTTGAGGTCAAGGATCAGCGTCCTCCACCCTCACCCCATCACATGGATACCGGGGTGCCTCCAAAGCCACAGTTTCATCAGGGGGAGTCTTTAGCTCAGGGTGCTAGGCAGCCCACTTGGGAGGGCTATGAGACTCTTGATAGGCACATTTCAGGCATGGAAGCCCGTCTTGACTCAACTCTTGGCTGATTTGATACTTTTATGGACACGATGGCTGGCCATATGAACACTTTCTCTCACACATTGGATACCCTTACTGCCCACGTAGCCTCTCTCGCCACTAACTACGTGGATACCACCAGTGCTTATCGGACCACCACTCATTCCCTTCTTCACATTGAGCACCTTTTGCGAGATATTGAGACCCGTATCCCTCCATCTCCACCTCTACCACCGCCTGCTGATGAGGATGGCTTTGAGGATGAGGATGATGGCTCTGATGATGATGATGTCGAGAGAACTCTGGATCAGCCTGCTCCATAGCTGTCTTTGTGTCTCTTCGTGTTACTTTATCCACATCTTTTGTATCCCCCTCGCCATTTTGATGATGCCAAAGGGTGAGAAGTAGTAGCTAGTCCGGTCTATATCTATATATAGTATGCTTTCAGTATGCTTGCATGCTTGTGTGCCATTTGGCATTTTGGATGTTTGTATTCCATAGAGTCCTGCATTTGGTTGTTAGTCTTCGTGTGATGCACTATGTCCATGTAATGTCAATATCATGTAATTTCTGTCGTGAACTTCAATGAATGAAATGAAAATGGTATTGGCACTTGGTATTGGCACTTATAGTGGCTTCATTTCACTTCAAACACTTGGGCGCATATGAATGCTTGGAAGGGATTTGGATGAATTACATGAGCTAGATTTGTTCGATGGATTTAATTCCGTGTTCGACACGCTTATGCACTTTCCTATTCGCGTTATGTCATCATCAAAAAGGGGGAGATTTTTGAGTCTCTTTGAATGATTTTGATGATAATAAAATCCCGAATTGAGTTTCTATCTTATGCCGTGTCAATGCAATCAAAATGTGGATTATGTGTGCTTAAGTGTTGGTTTAAGAACATCTTGTGTGAAGCTTCATTCTCAAATGGTTCTATACTTCTAATTGAATAAACAAAATCAAAACAAATCCCAAAATGCATGAAAAAGCTAAGGACATGAAGCCAATGTCATATGGATATGTCTCATTAGGCTAACAAATGGTTTTTGCAGGATTTTCATTGTTTAGTCGACCTGAGAGCCAGGGGCGGTCAACCGGATTTAACAGAGTTCAATTTTCTACAGGGATTTACAGTCCGGTTGATCGGAATTTCAAAAAACCAAAATTCTCAGACCTATGAAAAACCGATCAACCGCTCAAGCCATCCGGTCGACTGCCAGCCTCGAAGCAGCAATATTTGACATTTTATTTTATGAAAGAGGAGAGTTTTGATTCTTGGTTTGTTTAATACCAAAGCCTTGGGACATGCCATGATTTGTGGATCTAGTTCATGGCTTGTCTCTTGACCATTCAAGAGTTATAAAAACATCTCTTTGGGGCAAGAAACCCTAATCATCCAAGGAAGCTCAAGGAGGCTATCAAGGGGAGAGAAGTGTGCTGCTACTGTAGCCGTGAACAGTGCTCCGGGAAGGAAGTTCTCCATCCACCTTCAAGTGATCCAAGCCACATCTGGAGTAGATCAGCCCCAAGCCTAGTGTAGATCAAGCTGCATCCAAAATCTTCTTCATCAACTAAGGGGGAGCTTGAATCTGAAGTTTTTATTTTGTGTATTCCATTCTATTTCTATTTCAGATTCAAGTGTGTGTTCTTGTAATATCTAAATACTTGTGTGTGTGTGTGGATCTACGCAGATCCGTGTGTGTGTATGTGTGTGTGTCTATTTCTTCACATATATTTGTGAGTCGGTGCTCCTGCACCTTCGTGGGAGTTTCACACTCCTCACGTGTGTGTGTCGTTGATCTTATAATCTCCTACAAGATAGGGTGAGAATCCTCACAGTCCGTGAGGGGTGGACATAGGTTGCCGTTGTTGCATCTGAACCACCTAAAAATTATTTTCTCTAGTGTGGTTTGTTCCTTTTCTCCTATCTCCCTTCTATGCATGTTTGCGTAGTTAGATTAATTACATTTGCCGATTGTTTCTGTCAGATCTAGATTAATTGATCACTTTCAAATAGATCCTTGGTATATCAAAAGCTGGGTTCGGACCGACAAGGTTACTCTTGTTGGAAAGATAACAACTTGCGTTGAGAGAATCTCCGGATTCGCTAACTCTGTCTAGTACCAAGAGCTATTGTAGTTTTTAATTTTGAACGGATCTTTTTTGCTCTGCACTAGATCTATATTGATTTTTGCTGTTTCATCACATAAATTTCAAATCGACTAAAGTTTTCATTAAAATTTAAAAACACCCAATTCACCCCCCTCTTGGATGTCATTGATCGCGGGACTTCATTTTTGTCAATGACAAAAGGGGATAATAATGTGCTTTCAATCGTCACACTTGCATATAGTTTAGTTTGGTCATACATTTTGTGTATAGTCTTATCATACATTCTGCATATGGTTTAAGAATTTGTACAGATTTCAAAAACCTTTGCATTTTGCACATCAAATTTCATCTTCTTGCTTGATGATCATAGGTCACACACCTTCCTAGCATGGTAGGTCATTGCTAGGTTCGTGCGTCATTGGCTATTCAACTATTTCTTTTATGTTGAAATTTCATATTTGGTTGTTCCTCTACACCCCCAGTTTTTCATAATGCCAAAGGGGGAGAGAGAGTTTTGTTGGCCACAATATATTGTCATCATCAAAAAGGAAGAGATTGTTGGGTTCGCTGCGCTCCCTCTTTGTCCTTGGTGATGGTTTTGATGATAACAAAATATTGTGTGTATGCATTGTGAAAAATGTCTTTTGGTTCTTGCATATCATGAATGTGGCTCTTGCATATTTATCATGAGACATCTGAAGTGTTTTGGGTCTTAACTTGCTTCACATGGGAATTGATCTATTTTAGTCGAATGAGATTCATGTAATTGTGCTTGGTTGCATGGTGCTCATATCCTGCTGAAATGAATGTGCTTCATGTATACAGTTCTTGGGCTGTCAAAGCCCTTATTGCACTTCATAACTGTCGACACCTCTTCTATTGGAGCTCTTGTTTGATAACATTTTCGAGCATGCTAACTATGAGGATTTAATGTGGCTTGATAAACCATATTCATTCTATGATTATCTATGCTGCTACTTTTTCATGAATGGTTTCTAATTGAACTGAACTCGAAATCTTGCACTGAACTTAAGAGTCTTGGTATGATCATGAAACTCATAATTGCGATGCTTCAATCATAATTGATATGTGAGCTTATGGAGAAAATGGTTTGAAAAGCCTTTCAGCATTCTTCACTGCAGGTTAATGAGATAGTCATGTGTGTAGAAATTGATTGAAGTTGGTTCATTCACATGTATTGAATTTAAATTGGTATGATATTGAGTATGGAAATTTTGCAGGTTCATTAAAGCCCACAAATCTTTGAAATCATGGTATGAACTCTGCTTGGTTTTTACAAAGGTAAGAATGAGCATTTGAATGTTGGGTGCTAATGGATATTGAGTAAGCATTGCATAGAACCCTTGTCTTAATGCCCATTAGTTGATTTGAAGAAAATTCGGTTTGCATGTGTCGTTAATTATATTCTTCATGGAGGTCTTCGAGTTGCTTTTTGCTCATTTAGATCTCCATTTTCATTATTGAAACCAAGACTAAAATATGGCGTTAAGTCTGTTTAATGCATGGTACTTTGTGTCTTTGAATGTGGATTGAATGAATATTTTGTGGCTAAACTTGATTTCTACATTTACATGGTTGTTGGGGTTAATCTTATGATTTTTGGGCTTATATTCTTCATATATTGCATTTTCGGTTTTTACTCTGCAAGAGTCGACTCTGTGCTAGTTGCAACTAACGTCGACGCTAGTTCAATGCTACCTTGCATTGTTCAGCAACTAACGTCGATGCTAGTTCAATGCTACCTTGCATTGTCCAGCAACTAACGTCGACGCTAGTCCATATGAAGTCGATGCTAGCATAGTGTAGCTCATGCTACATGGTCGATGCTAATCCATTGTCTTGCATATTAGGGTCAATGCTACCTTGTATAGTCATGTGTATAAGGTCAATCTTAGCACGCAAGACACCTCAGGCTAGTCTGCTTGTGATGTAGATAGAAGTCTCTCAAGAGTGTCGACTCTAGGAGTTGACACTCACAGGCAAGGTTGTTTTGTTTAAAGCTGACAGAACACCTGGGATAAAGTGTCGACTCCAAGAGTCGAAACTTTCCCCTGGGTACAGTTTTCTTAAACGAGGCAGAGTGTGGTGAAGAAAGTGTCGACTCCTTGAGTCGACACTTCTTCTGGTTCGTCCGGATCGTGATTTTCGGATTGATTTTGAAATGCCCATTTTGAGATACGATTGGCTTTAGCTTTTTACCCTTATACCCTTAGGGTTTCTCCCATCTATTGGGTGTGTTTTGAAGGGTTTTTAAAAGGCACATTTTGGTCTTTTGCTGCTGGTTTCCTTTGAGTATATGTATCCTGTGTTATCCATCGAAGGAGGTAATCCCACGGGCTAACGTCCTTCATCTTTTGTAGGGAGAGGAAGAAAGAGCGCAGCCATAAGATGGAGAGGAGAGGGCTTTGAGAGATTGATGAGTTTCTGATCTTTGCAGGTGCCATTACAGCTTGGATTCGAAGATATTCATCTTGTACGAGCTGCTGAAGTCGCAGACGAGCTGAGATCTTCAAGAAGAAGAACCGGCTACTCCAATATCCTGTGAATTTGACTCCCTCCGAATTGTGCTTCAAGGAAGATATTCAACGGGCATTCAAAATCAAAGGGGAAACACTTTACATCTTCTATTCATCTATTTGTGATGTTCTTCATGGATTATATTTTCGTGTGAGCATATCTTGTGTATCCTTTAGCTTTTCTGATCATCGAAATATTTTGTGTGTGGATGGAGCTGCGTCTCCGTGTGTAGAATTAGTGCGGGGTGAGTTCCCCGAGTTCGTATGTGTTTGAGTGCAGCCGTGGCAGCGTTCGGGGCTATACCCCGTGTGTGTATTGATGCGGAAGCCGCGTGTGTGGTGTTGGGACTCATCCCCGTGCTGCTACGTTAGTAGCGTGTCGTGAAGCCTCACCGGGTTACGGTGAGGGGTGGACGTAGGGAGCCCGTCGTGGTTTCGAACCACCTAAAAATCTCTGTGTTACTGTGGTGTGCCTGTGCGACTGTCCATTTCTTCTATCTCCGTTCACAGGTCTAATTTTTAGATTTTTATTCACTGCACCATCACACTTCGTTAGCTCTGCTATTTGTTACTAGTAATTGTTCATCGCATGTTGGTTGGGTGAACGTGTGAGATCAGAAAGATTGAGTGAACAGTTAATCTCACTTGAGTTTAGGTGATTAATGTAGGTAATTTCAATCCGCTGCGAATAGTTTAGATTGTTTTTAAAATCTGACATCTCGACGGGAGGATAATTCAACCCCCCTTCTTGTCCGCCATCTAGTCTGGGCCAACAAGTAGTGTTCTTTATCTTCCTAGGGCATGGTGTTGTTTTGTTGATGCATCAAGCTACCTTTGACGTGGTGTGTTGTTAGAAAGCTTTATCAATGTTGTAATAATAATTCTTTTAAGATTCAAAAGATCATCGTTTCATCTATGAAGTTTTTTTTGTTCGGCCATATTAAATAGGAAATTAACAATAGTGAATCTATCATTCTCCTTTTATCAAAAAAAAAAGCTTAAGGAAGAATGTAGCAGAGAGAGAGTGGGGTAGTCATTGCATAAGTGACATCATCATGCATACGGAGAATAAGACACCACATAAAGGTCAAGAAGTGCAATATTCAAAATTAAAATCTTAATTGTGTAAATTATATTTTAATTTGAAAATCTTTTATCTCAATTGTATAAAAAATCTCTTTCTTTTTTCTATTAAATAAAAAGTTTCATTCTTAACTGTAATATTAGAATCAAACACACGGCCTACCTGCTTGAGAGCATGACACTTGGCTATGGTGGTCTCATCGACAAAGAAGGAAAAGGGCTTGACGTTGTTAAAAGAGAGAGGGAAAGGAACTGTCAACAGAAATATCGAACGCTAGGTTCCAATCAAATGGGACCTTATTACATAATAGCATTTTAGCTTAACTTTTGCACTCTCTTTGGAATTTGCTTCAACAATCAGGAACTGGAGGTAGATTAAATAATGATCAAAATATATTCCTTTAGACATTAACAGAAAACTAATTGATCTATTGCGGTAGAACGTAAAATTTAATACAAACGTTTCTATATTAAAATAAAATAAAATTAATCGAGTAACTCTCTTAATAAGATAGATAATAATACATTGTCATCACTTCATCTCACCGAACAATCCAAAGTCACGAACCAGCAACTCCCCTGGGACGCCAATTCGGGCTCTCTCCCATCCAGGCCCGATAAAAAAACCGAACAAAAGCCCCGCCTGGCCCACTCCATGAACCAGTCCCCATCCTCTCTTTCGTTCGCAGTTTTTGCATATTCCCATTTCCAGGGATACTTTCGCTTTCCTCTTCTCTCTCCTATCCGCACCGTCTACAATGGGTGCTATCGGAGGAAGTGGAAGGAGAGGCGGGGGATAGCGGCGATGTTGTGGTCTCTATCGTCCGTCTGGAGCTAGAGGCTCTCCCCTCTGTGGAGGGTGGGCTCCTCGTCGCCTTCGACCAACTTGGCTGCCGCCTACAGGAGCAGCCGCGAAGGACTCCTCGAGGGGCCATCTCTCTTCACCGACAGTCGCATTCTAGGTCGCACGATCTTTCTCCCTTCCTATTACTCGTGTCCTTCTCCTCCTCCCCTTGGATTGTCTTAGATGTTGTTCTTGGGATCAAGTTTAATCGCTTCGATTCCTCTGAGAATATGTGGAAAAGGTTTGTTTTTTTATTTCCCTTTTATTTTTGTTTGTTTTACTATGTCATCATGCGAAGAGAGCTTGTTGGAGTTGTTTTGGTGAATGGTTTAAGTTATAGGTGAGAATCTGTAGGCTGCTTCTTTCGTGATCCTGAACCAGAGGGCGATCTGCTCGTCTCGTGTTTTCCAATCCTGCAAAACCTTGAACAAGACTCAGCGTGATGGAATCTGTCCCTTGCGTGCTTATAGTTGATCTCCTTTTCTCTCGCGCTTCAGAACCCGAGTTTCATATGCTTATCGCTAACAGGTAGGCACTATGCAAATATGACACCACATGTGTCAAACGGTAAGATAGGCGACTCCAATTCTTCATTGCGTCGGTGGATGTAGGTGCATAATTATGTAACCTTGGGAGTGATATCACAAGATTCGTTCTAGTTGACACCAGGAGTATGTACACGAATGGATTTATACTCTTCGACTATTTAGTAGTGTTCGTTATCTTGCTAGGGCATGGTGTTGTTTTGTTGATGCATCAACCTACCTTTGACGTGGTGTGTTGTTAGAAAGCTTTATCAATGCTGTAATAATAATTCTTTTAAGATTCAAAAGATCATCGTTTCATCTATGAAGTTTTTTTTGTTCGGCCATACTAAATAAAAAATTAACAGTAGTGAATCTATCATTCTCTTTTTATCAAAAAAAAACAAAGCTTAAAGAAGAATGTAGCAGAGGGAGAGAGAGGGGTAGTCACTGCATATGTGATATCATCATGCATACGAAGAATAAGACACCACAAAAAGGTCAAGAAGTGTACATAATGCAAGTTTTTATTATATTTTAATTTGAAAATCTTTTATCTCAATTGTATAAAAAATCTCTCTTTTTTCTTTTAAATAAAAACTTGCATTCTTAATTGTAATATTAGAATAAAACACACGGCCTACGCGCTTGAGAGCATGACACTTGGCTATGGTGGTCTCATCGACAAAGAAGAAAAAGGGCTTGACGTTGTTAAAAGAGAGAAGGAAAGGAACTGTCAACGGAAATATAGAACGCTAAGTTCCAATCAAATGGGACCTTATTACATAATAGGATTTTAGCTTGACTTTTGCACTCTCTTTAAAATTTGCTTCTACAATCAGGAACTAGAGGTAGATTAAATAATGATCGAAATATATTCCTATAGACATTAACAGAAAATTGATAGATCTATTATGGTAGAACCTAAAATTATGTACAAACATTTTTGTATTAAAATAAAATAAAATTAATCGAGTAACTCTCTCAATGAGATAGATAATAATACATTGTCATCACTTCATCTCACCAAACAATCCGAAGTCACGATCCAGCAACTCCCCTGGGGCGCCAATTTGGGCTCTCCCATCCAGGCCCGATAAAAAAATAGAACAAAAGCCCCGCCTAGCCCGCTCCGCTCCACGAACCCGTCCCCAGCCTCTCTTTCGTTCGTAGTTTTTGCACATTCCCATTTCTAGGGATCGTTTCGCTTTCCTCTTCTCTCTTCTATCCGTGCCGTCTACAACGGGTGCTGCCAGAGGAAGTGGAAGGAGAGGCGGGGGATAGTAGCGATGCTGCGGTTTCTATTGTCCGCCGGGGGCCGGGGGCCGGAGGCTCTCCTCTCTGTGGAGGGCGGGCTCCTCCTTGCCTTCGACCAACTTGGCCACTGCCTATAGGAGGAGCCGCGACGGACTCCTCGAGGGGCCCTCTCTCTTCGCTGATAGTCACATTCCATGTCGTACGATCTTTCTCTCTTTCTATTACTCGTGTCCTTCTCCTCCTCCCCTTGGCTTGTCTTGGATGTTATTCTTGGGATCAAGTTGAATCACCTCGATTCCTCTGAGAAGAGGTGGAAGAGGTTTATTTTTTTTATTTCCCTTTTATTTTTGTTTGCTTTACTATGCCGTCATGTGAAGAGGGCTTGTTGGAGTTGTTTTGGTGAATGGTTTAAGTTATATGTGAGAATCTGTAGGTTGCTTCTTTCGTGATCCTGAACCAGAAGGCGATATGCTCGTCTCGTGTTTTCCTATGCTGCGAAACCTTGAACAAGACTCAGTGTGATGGAATCAGTCCCTTGCGTGCTTATAGTTGATCTCCTTTTCTCTCGCGCTTCAGAACCTGAGTTCCGTATGCTTATCGCTAACAAGTAGGCACTACACAACTATGACACCACATGTATCAAATGGTTAGATAGGCGGCACGAATTATTCATTGCGTCAGTGGATGTACGTGCGTAATTATGTAACCCTGGGAGTGAATCACAAGATTCGTTCTCATTGACACTAGGAGTGTGCACACGAATGGATTTATACTCTTCGGCAATTTAGTAGTGTTCTTTATCTTGCTAGGGCATGGTGTTGTTTTGTTGATGCATCAACCTACCATTGACGTGGTGTGTTGTTAGAAAGCTTTATCAATGTTGTATTAATAAATCTTTTAAGATTCAAAAGATCATCGTTTCATCTATGAAGTTTTTTTTGTTCGGCCATATTAAATAGGAAATTAATAGTAGTGAATCTATCATTCTCCTTTTGTCAAAAAAAAAGCTTAAGGAAGAATGTAGCAGAGAGAGAGAGAGGGGTAGTCGGCTGCATATGTGACATCATCATGCATACGGAGAATAAGACACCACAGAAAGGTCAAGAAGTGTAATATTCGAAATTAAAATATCAATTGTGTAAATTATATTTTAATTTGAAAATCTTGTTTCTCAATTGTATAAAAAATCTCTCTCTCTCTCTTTTTTAAATAAAAACTTGCATTCTTAATTGTAATATTTGAATCAAACACACAGCCTACGTGCTTGAGAGCATGACACTTGGCTATGGTGGTCTCATCGTCAAAGAAGGAAAAGGGCTTGACGTTGTTAAAAGAGATAGGGAAAGGAGCTGTCAAAGGAAATATCGAACGCTAGGTTCCAACCAAATGAGACCTTATTACATCAAAGGATTTTAGCTTGACTTTTGCACTCTCTTTGGAATTTGCTTCTACAATCAGGAATTGGAGGTAGATTAAATAATGATCGAAATATATCACTATAGACATTAACAGAAAACCGATTGATCTATTACAGTATAACCTAAAATTTAATACAAATGTTTCTGTATTAAAATAAAATAAAATTAATCGAGTAACTCTCTTAATGAAATAGATAATAATACATTGTCATCACTTCATCTCACTGAACAATCCGAAGTCACGAACCAGCAACTCCCCTGGGATGCCAATTCGGGCTCTCTCCCATCCAGGCCCGATAAAAAAACCGAACAAAAGCCTCGCCTGGCCCGCTACGCTCCGCTCCATGAACCCATCCCCGCCCTCTCTTTCGTTCACAGTTTTTGCGCATTCTCATTTCCAGGGATCGTTTCGCTTTCCTCTTCTCTCTCCTATCCGCGCCGTCTACAATGGGTGCTGTCGGAGGAACTGGAAGGAGAGGCGGGGGATAGCGGCGATGTTGTAGTCTCTGTCGTCCGCCGGGGGCCAGAGGCTCTCCTCTCTGTAGAGGGCGGGCTCCTCCTCGCCTTCGACCAACTTGGCCACCGCCTACAGGAGCAGCCGCGGCGGACTCCTCGAGGGGCCCTCTCTCTTCGCCGACAGTCGCATTCTAGGTCGTACGATCTTTGTCTCTTCCTATTACTCGTGTCCTTCTCCTCTTCCCCTTGGCTTGTCTTGGATGTTGTTCTTGGGATCAAGTTGAATTGCCTCGATTCCTCTAAGAAGAGGTGGAAGAGGTTTGTTTTTTTATTTCCCTTTTATTTTTATTTGCTTTTCTATGTCATCATGCGAAGAGAGCTTGTTGGAGTTGTTTTAGTGAATGGTTTAAGTTATAGGTTAGAATCTGTAGGCTGCTTCTTTCGTGATCCTGAACCAGAGGGCGATCTGCTCATCTCGTGTTTTCCTATGCTACGAAACCTTGAACAAGGCTCAGCATGATGGAATCTGTCCCTTGCGTGCTTATAGTTGATCTCCTTTTCTCTCGTGCTTTAGAACCCGAGTTTCGTATGCTTATCGCTAACAGGTAGGCACTACGCAACTATGACACCACATGTGTCAAACGGTAAGATAGGTGGCACCAATTCTTCATTGCGTCGGTGGATGTAGGTGCGTAATTATGTAACCCTGGGAGTGATATCACAAGATTCGTTCTCGTTGACACCAGGAGTATGTACACGAATGGATTTATACTCTTTGACTATTTAGTAGTGTTCTTTATCTTGCTAGGGCATGGTTTTGTTTTGTTGATGCATCAAACTACCTTTGACGTGGTGTGTTGTTAGAAAGCTTTATGAGTGCTGTAATAATAATTCTTTTAAGATTCAAAAGATCATCGTTTCATCTATGAAGTATTTTTTTGTTCCGTCATATTAAATAGGAAATTAATAGTAGTGAATCTATCATTCTCCTTTAATCAAAAAAAAAGCTTAAGGAAGAATGTAGCAGAGAGAGAGAGAGGGGTAGTCGCTGCATATGTGACATCATCATGCATACGAAGAATAATACACCATAGAAAAGTCAAGAAGTGCAATATTCAAAATTAAAATATCAATTGTGTAAATTATATTTTAATTTAAAAATATTTTATCTCAATTGTATAAAAAATCTCTCTCTTTTTTCTTTTAAATAAAAACTTACATTCTTAATTGTAATATTAGAATCAAACACACGGCCTACGTGCTTGAGAGCATGACACTTGGCTATGGTGGTGTCATCGACAAAGAAGGAAAAGGGCTTGACGTTGTTAAAAGAGAGAGGGAAAGGAACTGTCAACTGAAATATCGAACGCTAGCTATGTTCTAATCAAATGGGACCTTATTGTAGATACGCCATTTTAGCATTACCGTGAGTAAATCTCGTATTACCCTATAATGTCCCACAGCGGCTCACACATTTGAATTATTTGAGTGATCTCTCATTTTCGTGTTATTCCTTGGATTGTAATGAATTTAATTTAATCATGTAACTTTACTCGATCTCACGAAAAAAAATGATAAAGCAAAAATAAAATAAGACAAAACAAAATAAATGAAACAAAAAATAATAATATAAAAATAAAGTGAAAGGGTGGTTGATGGGCTTATATATATATGTGTATGTATATAATAAATTTAATATATCTTAACTCCAATTAAAGAGAAGAAAAATAATAAATAAGTAAATAAATAAATGGATATTAAATATTTATATATAAAAATAAAAGGGGGGTTGTATATATGTGCCTATAAAAAAATAATAATAAATAGATATTATTGCCCCTCTTAACACCTCACCCCCACTCATGGATCTTGCCCCCCTCTCTCTCCCACCGTCTCTCTCTCCGTCTGTCTCTCTCTCTCTCTCTCTATCTCTCTCTACCCATCACACATAATTTTTTTATTTTTTAACAAATACTCCTATATATTATTTTAAGCCCTCACGCCTCCCCCCATTCTTATATTCTTCCCTCTCTATTTTAAAGCCTTCTTTTACCCCTCTCGATCTTCTATTTTCCTTTATCATCTTTTCTGAAATATCCCCCAAAACAAAAAAAATATTCTTTTCTCTCTCTCTTTTTCTCTCTTCTCTATCTCTCTCCACCCTACCATGCATACGAGTTGATTTTAACACACACACACACACACACACACACACACACACACACATATATATATATATATATATATATATATATATATATATATATATATATATATGTATATTTTTACCATTATTAAACCCCATTCCTCTCTCTACTTCTATCTTTCCCCCCTTTTCTTTTATTATTTATTCTAAAACCTTTTCACCCCTCACCATCTCCTATTTTCACCTAATCAACCTTTTCTAAATATCTCTCTAAAAAAATAAAAAAAGAGCTCTCTCTCTCTCTCTCTCTCTCTCTCCCACGGCGACATCGACACCGGGAAGGTCCTGCCGAGTTTCCGGACGTCGGAGCACATACGAGAGAAGATGCTACGTCCCATCGTGCTCAACCAGTCGAAGCTCCCCCTCGAAGCTCGCCATTGGCATTACCAATACGCCTTCTCTCAACCCGTCTTTCTTCCTCGTCCAATTCTCATTTTATTTGCTTGCTTCATTCATCATCCCTATTGTGCTTCTCTCCCCGAGAGAGCCTTGCTTGTTCATTCATCATATCATCTATCCATCCCTTAGCATCCTCGAAAGGGGTTTAAAACAACACCGACCAGGTGTGTTTTGCCCATGAATTCATCATTATTGCCACAAGGGACTGATACTGTACTACTATTGTTCTAATCCATTACTTTGTTTTGTTTTGTCAGGGTAACCATCAAAGGAAAGCCCTCTCCTTCGGCCGGCCGAAGGAAGAGGAAGAAGGAACCTGCTAGATCTCCCATTTCCGAGGCACCACGCGATCATTTCCTTTCATTTTGGGGCCTCCAACCCCAAGCGATCACACCACTCCCTGCATCTGTGCCATCGGCAGTTTGATTCCTATTCTCACCCGCGCGGAGGAGTATTCCCCACGGCGGTTCCACTCCCCTACTTAATTTCAACATTTAATTTCTGCACACTAACTCCTAACATTTTATTTCTGTACACTAACTCCTAACATTTTATTTATGTACACTAACTCCTAACATTTTACTTCTGTACATTCTAACTCTGACTTTTATTTCTATATACTAACCCTTAACATTTTATTTCTGTATATTAACTCCTAACATTTTATTTCTGCATTCTAATTCTGACTTTCACTTCTATGTTCTAACTCTGACTTTTATTTCTGCACACTAACCCTAACATTTAATTTCTGTACATTAACTCTAACCACAAACTCTAACAAGGCCGTGGCGAGTCATTTCCCCATGGCCGTTTAATTTCAACATACCCCTATCATCGCGTTAAAATCACACGGAGAGTGACATCACGCGGCGGTTTATTTAATCCCATTCACATTTCCGTTATTCTCTTATTTCTTAAATCCCGCGGAGACTAAAGTCTTGCAGTGGTTTATTTCTGTCATTTTATTTCTGTTCAAACCCCACGAAGAACAAGTTCTCGTAGAGGTTTCATTAATGTCATTTTAATTTCTGTCATCTCAATTTCCATCTAATTGTACCTTTCCATTCCGCGCGTTTCACTGCTCGAACCTGGTAGAGACTATCACCCCCCGAGCGCGGAAGATACCCGGGTCGTGGCCAGCTTATATAGAACCATTCAATCAGAGCAGTATAATTTTTTTTTTTGACAAAAGGCAGAGTGCGCAAATTATCTAAATCATGACTAAGATTTCATTCCAAAATGATACCAATGTCCGAGATGACAATTATCCAAATAACCAAATGGAGATAATTCTAATTCATGACATTCCTTATTCAAATCTAAATACTAGGCTACATGCCTTAACGAGCTTCAACAACTAGACTGATACAACTGGAAATACAAAGAGGGACTCAAGAAAATCAAGGGACACGACTAGCTGACAGTAGATGATCGGAGACTCTAACACTCTTCACTCGGTCTCATCCCCATTCATATGATTGTCGCTATCCGAGTTACCTGAAAATGTTAGAATGAACTAGATGAGCGAATCACTTAGTATGATTTATATCTCAAGTTCCAACAATCTTTAAGTCAATTACGTGTTCGATGCCGCATAATGATGCATGTTGGAGTCATCAAGATATCAAGAGTCGTATAAAGAGTATTACATGAATTCACGGTATCAACAAGATGAATCATTAAGATACTGGCACGTAATTTCACAAGTTTTTCCACGAGAGTAATAATCAGCATTCAAGTAAGTAATATCAAGCACATGTAATAGCAAGCAGTGTAATGGAATTGGCTATTTAATTCATTTCAATCAAGCAAGTAATTGCCCTTTTTCGGGCCAATCAAGTGAAATCAAGCATGTCACGAGAGAGGGAGTGGGATGTCTAAAGGCTAGCATGCAAGAACTCCGGTGCAATGCTTAAACACCGTGGTCAATAAACTCCCATGGGCACAAGTACCTTCGGGTGCTCCTCCTAGGACCAGACTAGGCCCTATATACACAACAATGGGTCATGTATTGTTCGACATCCACTCTCATTATATAGCCGTATCACATGTAAATGATGATTTATTACTAAACTACTTAAAATGCATGACACATAGGAGAGTCTGGTGGAATTTGGATTCCTTATCTAAGGGGTTTAAATCTGATTGTGTTGACTTTGCTGACTTTACTGTTGACTTTGTTTTGATGAGATTAATTTAGTCAGAATTACTGCCAAGTCGTTTAAGCACTGAGGTCAGTGTTAGTCAAAACTCTGCATGTAAGGTCTATGTTAGTTTAGAATAATTCATGCATAAGGTCTGTGTTAGTCAATATTTTCATATATATCGAGGTCTGTGTTAGTCAATATTTTCATGTATATCAAGGTCTGTGTTACCCATAGAAAGGTCTGTGCATAGTAAGGTCCGTGCATTGGTAAGTTTTGTGCATGTTTGTGCTAGCCATAGTAAGGTCCGTGCATTGGTAAGGTATGTGCATGTTTGTGCTAGCCATAGTGTGGTCCGTGCATTAGTAAGGTATGTGCATGTTTCGCACAGGGTTTGTGCGTGCACAGCACAGGGTCTGTGCATGCATCGCACAGGGTCTATGCATGTATCGCATAGGGTCTGTGCATGCACATCACAGGGTCTGTGCATGTATCGTACATGGTCTGTGCATGCACGGCACAGGGTCTGTGCATGACTCTTACATTTCTCACTATAGGTTCTATAGATATTAATTTTTGAACATAATGACTACTAATTACTGAACATGAAGAAACGTCATTGTTTGTGATTTATAAAATGTTTACTGAATCAGGAAGTAGAGACATGGATAGACACAGAAAAATAGCCAGATTGCGAGATCATGCTCATTCATAAATTTTTAGGTTTAATTTCACAGATATTGATTTTTTTTTAACATGGATCAATTTACAGGGATTGAAAATGACGACTATCTGCAAGGTGACCATTCCATGAAATGGCGCCAAGGTCATGGGCACCCTTCAAGAAATGGAGGCAGCCCCTTAGGCGCCATTTTCAACAAATCAAGTTATGCCATTTTCAACGGATCGGGTTATACATGGAAGGTTAAACTAGCATGCATGTTACCCTATATTAACTACTAGTTAGGCTAGATCTTAAGAACACCAACCTTTGACGTGACTAACGAGGTATAGAATAAATAAGAACGCCACTTCACAGCTTCAAGAGGATGGTGGCAGGATGTAGACTGCAGGAAGAAGATGCTCCTTCACGTCTTCCAAAGCAAAGAAGGAGATATTCCCCTTTGCACTAACGAAATAATGTTAGTAGCCTTTGTCTATCTACGGTGGGAAATAGTTATAGGAAATATGGTTGCCAATGTGAAGCATTGGTTTATTGCCTTGCGGGTCCGGTTGGGGAACAAGATCCTAGATCATTGCTGTCCAAGGTCAGGGGATAGTGCCTCGCCAGCTAAAAGAGAGGAGCAAGACCTTTGTTTATATATACATTTATGGAAATAGCACCCATGCATTTGGGTGCTATATCCTTTGTTTATATATATATATATATATATATATATATATATATATATATTGGAAACTAATGTAAATGGCGCCTGGGGTAAGGGCACCCTATTGAGGAACAACGCCCAGGTCAGGGGCACTATTCATCACTGGCTGTTGTTCCCTGTACCGTGCCATGTTGGGGGTTGAGGTGTCTTTCCGAAGTATTATATATATACATATCTGATTGGTTGGTTGGGGTCTTTAAATGAGATATCTATGTGTATATATATAGTTGGATGGTTGGCCAACGCAAGTGAAATGGCGCCCTGGTACAAGGGCTTCATTCTTCTAATTGGCGCCCTATAAGGGGGTTCCCTTTCTCTCTGTTGGAAAAAGAATTCCCCTACGTGTGTTTATATGATGAGCTATAATGATGTATTTTTATATAGTAGCCCTCATTGGGTGCTCTAACTTTTATTTGGCCTTCTTATAGGGTTATTTGAGGTTTTTATCTACTTGGGAAAAAGGTCTATTTCTTTATCATTTTTATCCTTTCCTTTCCCGGGCTCATGACAGGTTCCTTCTTGTCCCTTCCTCGAATCTTCTCATATAATTCGGTGGCATCTTCTAGTAATTGGGCATGATGGACCACTTCCGAATAGACTTGGACGTCCATTGGTGCAAGTTGTGTAATGTATTGGGGCCAAAGCCCGTTGAGAAACCTTCTCGCCTTCATCTTTTCCGTACACACCAAGTGGGGTGCATACTTGGATAGTCTTGAGAATTGGGCCTCATACTCGGCCACTTTCAATGCCCACTATTTCAATGCGGCAAATTCCGCGGCATTCTTTTCTTGGATGCGGTTGGAAAAGTATTTGTTGTTTTAATGTTCAACGAATTCTGCCCATGTGACGTGGTCATCGGGCAATGATGCTTCTACAGACTCCCACTAGCATCGAGCGTCCCGCTCCAGTTGGAATGTGGCCAATAGAACCTTTTCTTCATACGTGCATTGCATTACATGGAAAATCCTTTCAATTTCCTTCAGCCAGTTCTCGACATCCTTAGGATCAACTGAACCTGTGAACCTTGGTGGGTTCATGAAGTGAAAATCCCTCTGAAGGTCACCAGCTCCGCGGTGAGCTCCACCTTGTGCCACTTGCTATAGCACCTGCGTAAGACCTTGCACGGTGCGCTGCATCTCGCGCCATTGTGCTCTTTCAGCAGCCATGATCCTACAAAAGAATTTAAGTATAATAAATAACGAGTTTAATTGTAAAGGTTGAATGTCATTATAGGACTTAACCCGTGGCTCTACCCATCTCACCGGGTAGGGTATAAATCTATCCTCAGACTTGGGTTTTTCTTGAGAAATTGAAATCCTATGCTCTGATACCAAGAAGACTGTCACACCCCGAGCACGGAAGATACCCAGGTCGGGGCCAGCTTATATAGAACCATTCAATCAGAGCGGTATAATTTTTTTTTTGACAAAAGGCAGAGTGCGCAAATTATCTAAATCATGACTAAGATTTAATTCCAAAATGATACCAATGCCCAAGATGAAAATTATCCAAATAACCAAATGGAGATAATTCTAATTCATGACATTCCTTATTCAACTCTAAATACTAGGCTACAGGCCTTAACAAGCTTCAACAACTAGACTGATACAACTGGAAATACAAAGAGGGACTCGAGAAAATCAAGGGACACGACTAGCTGACAGTAGATGATCGGAGACTCTAGCACTCTTCACTCGGTCTCATCCCCATTCATATGATTGTCGCTATCCGAGGTACCTGAAAATGTTAGAAAGAACTAGATGAGCGAATCACTCAGTAAGATTTATATATCAAGTTCCAACAATCTTTAAGTCAATTACGTGTTCGATGTGGCATAATGATGCATGTTGGAGTCATCAAGATATCAAGAGTCGTATAAAGAGTATCGCATGAATTCACGGTATCAACAAGATGTATCATTAAGATACTGGCACGTAATTTCAAAATTTTTTCCACGAGTGTAATAATCAGCATTCAAGTAAGTAATATCAAGCACACGTAATAACAAGTAGTGTAATGGAATTGGCTATTTCATTCATTTCAATCAAGCAAGTAATTGCCCTTTTTCGGGCCAATCAAGTCAAATCAAGCATGTCACGAGAGAGCGAGTGGGATGTCTAAAGTCTAGCATGCAAGAACTTTGGTGCAATACTTAAACACCGTGGTCAATAAACTCCCATGGGCACAAGTACCTTCGGGTGCTCCTCCCAGGACCAGACCGGGCCCTATATGCACAACATTGGGTCATGTATTGTTCGATATCCACTATCATTATATAGCCAATATAGAATTTCAAGAAATTTATGCCTTGTAGGAACATAAGGTAGATTTTCCTGAAGGGAATTCAAGGACATATCACATGTAAATGATGAATTATGACTAAGCTACTTAAAATGCATGACACATAGGAGAGTATGGTGGAATTTGGCTTCCTTATCTAAGGGGTTTAAATCTAACTGTGTTGACTTTACTGTTGACTTTGTTTTGATGAGATTAATTTAGTCAGAATTACTGCCAAGTCGTTTATGCATTGAGGTCAGTGTTAGTCAACACTCTGCATGTAAGGTCTATGTTAGTTTAGAATAATTCATGCATAAGGTCTGTGTTAGTCAATATTTTCATGTATATCAAGGTCTGTTTTAGTCAATATTTTCATGTATATCTAGGTCTGTGTTACCCATAGTAAGGTCCGCGCATTGGTAAGCTCTGTGCATGTTTGTGCTAGCCGTAGTAAGGTCCGTGCATAGTAAGGTATGTGCATGTTTGTGCTAGCCATAGTAAGGTTCGTGCATAGTAAGGTCTGTGCATGTTTGTGCTATCCATAGTAAGGTCCATGCATTAGTAAGGTCTGTGCATGTTTGTGCTAGCCATAGTAAGGTACGTGCATTGGTAAGGTCTGTGCATGTTTGTGCTAGCCATAGTAAGATCCGTGCATTAGTAAGGTCTGTGCATGTTTCGCACAGGGTCTGTGCATGCACAGCACAGGGTCTGTGCATGCATAGCACATGGTCTGTGCATGTTTCGCACAGGGTCTGTGCATGCACATCACAGGGTCTGTGCATATATGCATCGCAGAGGGTCTGTGCATGTATCGCACAGGGTCTGTGCATGTATCTTACATTTCTCACTATGGGCTCTATAGATATTAATTTATGAACATAATGACTACTAATTACTGAGCATGCTGTAATGTCACTGTTCGTGATTTATAAAATGTTTACTGAATCAGGAAGTAAAGACATGGATAGACAGAGAAAAATATTCGGATTGCGTGATTATGCTCATGCATAAATTTTTAGGTTTAATTTCATAGATATTGATTTTTTTTTAACATGGATCGATTTACAGGGATTGAAAATGACGACTATCTGCAAGGTGGCCATTCCATGAAATGGCGCCAAGGTCATGGGCGCCCTTCAAGAAATGGAGGCAGCCCCTTGGGCGCCATTTTCAAGAGATCAGGTTATGCCATTTTCAACGGATCGGGTTATGCATGGAAGGTTAAACTAGCATGCATGTTACCCTATATAAACTACTAGTTAGGCTAGATCTTGAGAACACCTACCTTTGACGTGACTAACGAGGTATAGAATAAATAAGAAGGCCACTTCACAACTTCAAGAGGATGGCAGCAGGACGTAGACTACGGGAATAAGATGCTCCTTCACATCCTCCAATGCAAAGAAGGGAGATATTCCCCTCTGCACTAACGAAATAACAGTACTAGCCTCTATCTGTCTACGGAGGGAAATAGTTATAGGAAATCTGGTTGCCAACGTGAAGCATTGGTTTATTGCCTTGCGGGTCTGGTTGGGGAACAATATCCTAGATCATTGCTGTCCAAGGTCAAGGGATAGTGCCTCGCTAGCTAAAAGAGGGGAGCAAGACCCTACAACCTTGATGTCCTGTCAGAGGATAGTGCCTTGCCAGCTAGTGCTTCAATCAGTTGTAGGCAAGGACACATTGCCAGCTAGTGCTTCAATCAATTTTACTTCAATTAGTGTTCCAACTTTTCTAGAAAAAGTCGGACAGCCTGTCCCTCAGGAAAAAATGCACCCTTGGAAGGGATTCTATTTATGGAAATATCACCCATGCATTTGGGTGCTATATCCTTTGTTTATATATATATATATATATATATATATTTGGAAACTAATGTAAATGGCGCCTGGGGTAAGGGCGCCCTATTGAATAGTGCCCAGGTCAGGGGCGCTATTCATCCCTGGCTGTTGTTCCCTATACCGTGCCATGTTGGGGGTTGAGGTGTCCTTCCGAAGTATTATATATATACATATCTGATTGGTTGGTTGGGGTCTTTAAATGAGATATCTATGTGTATATATACAGTTGGCTGGTTGGCCAACGCAAGTGAAATGGCGCCCTTGTACAAGGGCTTCATTCTTCTAATTGGCGCCCTATAAGGGGGTGCCCTTTCTCTCTGTTGGAAAAAGAATTCCCCTACGTGTGTTTATATGATGAGCTATAGTGATGTATTTTTATATAGTAGACCTCATTGGGTGCTCTAACTTTTATTTGGCCTTCTTATAGGGTTATTTAAGGTTTTTATCTACTTGGGAAAAAGGTCTATTTCTTTATCATTTTTATCCGGGGTGCTACAGAGACAATCCTCTCCCGAAACCTTTCTCCGCATTTCCCTAAGCGCGTGTTTTTCTATCCCGTCTTCCTCACCACGTGACGTCCATCCACACCTCTTGGCGATCACGATGGGACATCTTTTGCTTTCCGTTTGGTTACCCGTGTGATTTGGCACCCCTGTGTGCTCCTCCATTGGCTCCCGCGTGTGCCCCTTCATTGGCACCCACGTGTGCCCGTCCAGTGGTGCCCGCGTGTGCCCCTCCCTATTCGTCTTACCTTTCCCACCGTGGTTTCATAAAAATGAGCTTCAGCTTAGGAACGTGTCTGGAGCCCCAGGCGCGTCCTCAGCATCATCTCCCTTAGCAACTATCAGTCTTTGTGTAGACGCGTCTTGACAAGTGGACGTGCTCTTTCAAAAGCATTTCCCATTGTACGCTCATTTGTTTCTATTCCGAAAAGCGGGCCTCGACCTGAGAGCGTGTCTAGAGTCCCAGGCGCATACTCAACATCATCACCCTTAGCAACTGTCAGCCTTTGTGTGGACGCGTCTTGACAAGTGGACATGCTCTTTCAAAGACATCTCCCATTGGGGTACACGCTCCTTTGATTCTAAAAAAAAAAGAAAAAGGGAAAAGAAATTCAATGCTATTATGTCTTATATAATTTCTATTCTTTTTCATCTTGTGAAAAATTGCTTAATTCTATTCTATCCTACATAATCACTGTTCTTCTTGTTTTCTTGGTGTTTTACATATCTCTGTTATATAGCACTGCATTGCATACATCTTCCCCCTTTATTTTTCATTTCTTGGAATTCACCCTGTCTCGGTGAAGGAAGGACTCTCCGTTCGGGAATTCCTCTCGACGGACTAGAATCTCTTCTATCGAGACCTCCGTAAGTCCCCGACAGCGAATGATTCCCTCTTCGCTCACTGGACAGGTTGTACCACAGAAGTTCCCCGGAGTTTAGTTACCTATTTGTGGTAAGACGAGTGACATTAGCAGGCACGGCGGTGGCCAAAATTGTAACTAGGGTCCTACTTTTTGTGCGAACTTCTAGTTTGTGAAAAAATAAAAAAAGAGAAAAATAAGAAAAATAAAAAAGGACGTAAGACATCCACTTGTGTGTTAATCTCTGCTATTTGTCTGCTGGTGTATGTTATCACATTCCGTAAAAGTGTTAAGGATGGCTGCATACAATTACGATGCTTTCGATGCCGAGGCCTTCGACTATGAGCCCCAAATGCATGACCCAGGTCATGACTCTTATGGAGAGTATAACCTGGACCACGGCTACTAGGGTGAGCCAAGGGTCTGTGCCATGGACGCTGGTCCATCTTATGAGTCCTCATATGGAGTGCAGGCCACTGCCAGGGGAGCTTCCCCCTCCACTAATGCCCCCTATGCCTTAGATGTCCTAGCTTCTCACATCGACTCCCTCAACCCTCAACAACTTGAAGCCATCCAGGCTGTCATTAAGAGGGGATCTACCTCTCCCTCTCCCCAGGGTCATCCATGCGCCATAGGTGGTCCTCATGCTTCTCCTTTTAAAGACTACATGGGCCAACCACCTCCCTCATTTCAGCATTCCTCACGGCCCCAAAATTTGGATGTCCCTCGTACCCCGGTTTGACCGGGTCATTCCATGGGCAAACCTCACTCCCTTTCTCCTGCACGGCCTCCATGTCAAGCCACCCCTCCAAGGTCTCAAGATCGACTCTATACTTCACAAGTCACATCTCTCCAACAAGCTATCATTGATAAAATTGATCAAATGGAGGAACAATTAAAGAGGGTCACAAGTCTGCGACCGTCGCCTCCTCCTCCTCGAGTCAATCCCCTTCACGCTTACATGAAAAATATTACCAAAATGGAGAGGGATTGGAAGGAGAGAAGAGAGGATTATGGCATTGAGAATATGAGTGAGCAAGAAGTTCTCCCAAGTTTCAACGATCAAGTGGACACCGTCCACTCAACACCCATTTATCATACTCATTCACATGGCCCTTCGCTTCCACATCCACATACGCAAAATCCTCCATACCAATATGCACAACCTCCACCCATCAACATGCCTCCACTACGGCGCCCATTTGAATTTGATGATTATGAAGGATTGGAAACAGCACGTGATGAAATTCATGAAGATTATGGAGATGCACCCATTCCGAGTTTTCTTCATTTCCCTCTTCCACCGCTTGAAGAATTGGAAATGACATGTGATGAAATTTATGAAGATCTTCAAGATAAACCTACTCCGAGTTTCCTTTGTTTCACTCTTCCACCGCTTCCGCAAGAACACCCTGCCCTGGGCGAAGCCATTATCCCAACCCCTATCTATGAGACATCATGGTGTTACAATGATGGGTCAATACTCCAGCAACCCACGTCAATGCACCATGAATTAGCTACTATCCCTACCAATGTCTATGAAATCACATGGTGTTACGATGATGCATCCACACCCCAGCAACCCGCGTCAATGTACCATGAATCACCTTCTACCCTAGACACCTCACGTACCACCAAAGCCCGACGCTTCCTACATACCAAGCCTCCTACCATTACCCCTCCAACTACACAAGTAACCTCCATACCATCGGCTTCTACCGAGCCTCCCATTAACCCTTGTTCCCAGCCAAGTAACCCTCCATCGCCGCCACTTAAGGCCTCCACCATCCTTATAACTTCGAACTCAACCACTCCTATTCCTCCACTCGACCCCTTACCCAAACTCATGATTAATCCTGAGCAGGGCCCATCTATTTTTGCACCCGAGCCAACCTCGTCTGCTCCTGAGCAAGGGGAGAAGCTCGTCGTGTTTCAACCTCCACCTACCCTTCCTACAACACCTTCCATTAAACATCTGTCATTTATTGAGCCTTCCACCTCCATCTCGTCTTCTTCCATCACCTCTCGGAGTGGGCGTCTTTCTACAAATACATGTGCTAAAGAGGATGTGCAAGAACCGGGCAAGACGAATTTGGTCATGGCTATGCCACTCAAAATCCAAGATTTCATTTGCCAAATGCCGATTCATGTTCTTGTCCCAGGCATCTTTGAGGAGGCCAAGTGCCCCTTAGTACTCACTAGGGAAAGAAACCAAGCATTGATGCCGTGCCAGCCTGAATTAAGATCATCAAAGTCACATTGCTTATTGGCCAAGATACTTTCAAGGCTCTCAATACCCCTTGTTCGATCATAGTCCAAATGACTAATCAAGAGAAGGCTAGGGGTTCTCCTCAAGCATAGTGATGACACATTCTACTGCAAAGGGGATGATGAATTCTATGCTCAAGGGCAGGTCAGGGCAGTCCTTGTTGGAAGCTTTTGACATCATGTCCACTCCCCACCAAATTCTATGCAAGGGGTGAGCGCCTATATTACCAAGCATATTCGGGCATGATATCCCAACAACCTTGGGCATTACGCCAAAAATGAATCTCCTTATGCCGAAGGCCGAACTTCCAATGATAGATGCCATCCATTTATCAAGGGGGCTATTTCTAAATGAGTCATTCCATGTTAAGATCCCTGCTTCACAACAGGGACTCTCAAATTTCTGTTATGATTATTTGCCAAAGGAGTTACTGTTCCTTTTGCTATGTCCAAGGGGCCTTATTAAAAGTCCATCGGATGAGAGTTTGGAAGCACTAACTACACCAATTGAGTTGGGCGATCATGGAAGAACGAGGTCACCTATCTGGGCACATCGTCGGAGAGGGCATGTAGCGCCAAGAAGCCAAGAAGTTGTGTTGAATATTAAAGGGTTGGACTGTGAGAGAGTATCTACCAAGAGGAGGGGAAAGCATAAAGTGAAGCTTAAGGACGAGAAATCCATTGTTGAGAGGACCCACATTAGTTCATCAACTTCCTATCCCAGTCTATCACTGCTCGTGCTGCTATTCAGCTTCTTTTTATGGGTAGTCCATTGGCTAAGAGGACGCCTTTCGTCATCTAAATCTATGCCATCATGCTCCTCCTCTTCTCCGGGGTCGCTGGACCCTCACATTCCTCTTCGTTCGGAGACTCCGGACCCCTATCTGTTTAGTTCCGTGTCTTCATTCATCCCTCATCATCATCCTCGTCCGGAGTCTCCGGATTCCCCTTTGTTCCATTCCTTATCTTTACCCATCCCTCATCGTCATCCTCCTCCGGAACCTCCAAATCCTTCATTAAATCCATTCACTTTATTCAACTCCCATCCTCTTTGTCTGGAACCTCCAGACCTTCCGAGGTTCGAGTGTATATTCTATTCTCTTACATTCCCAGGGCACTGCGCCCCATCTCATCTCCTCCCTCCAGAACCTCCGGACTCCTCGATTCGCTGTCTTATTTTTCCAGGGCATCGTGTCCCTCTTCCTTATCACCCTCCGGAACCTCCGAACTCCTCGATTCATTCTCCTATTTTTCCAGGGTGCCACGTCCCTCTTCCTTATCACCCTCCGGAACCACCAGATTTCTCATCATATTCTCTTAATCTCCTTGTAAGGCATCGCGCCCACCTTTTTCACATCTTCCCAGAACCTCCGGACCTTCCTATCTTTTCTAATTTATCCTTTTGTCCTTTCCCTACGGATCTTCCTTTCTTCCAATTCATCCTCTTGTTCTTCCGGAACATCACGTCCTTCGTTCTTTTCCTCCTCTTGAATTGCCCTTTTTCATACCTTTTCCTAGGGCATCACGACCCTCATCATTTTCTTCCTCCGGAACCTTCGGATTCTATCTCCCATGATTCCCCTTCTTTACTTTCGGATCCTGCAGATCCGCATCTCTCTATCTATCAATTTCTTCTTCTAGTTCCTCCTGATCCCAAGTCTGACCCGGTTTCTTCCACATCAACTGCCTTAGGCATCTACCCGTTCTCACACTGCTTTCGAGGCTTTAGTCCCCACCTTTCTCTTTAATTTCCTTCTCATTTTGTAAAGCCTTCTAGGCATCTTCAGCCTAATTTTGGTCTTATCACCACTCCTTTACGTTAAGCCACTTCGAATCGTTGCTTACATTGGTTTAACACGAAGTGATTCTTCACGTGATTGAGAGTGGTAATCTGGTAGTCAGTCCCAGGTTTTATTTAAATCAATGACAAAAATGTCAAAAATAAAACAAAAAATGCTAATGCCCGGTGATCATCATGGAGTCAAGTCACTGCATTCATCCTTCATGCTGGGATGGGGCTCATTAAAGTTTGGTAGGTCTCGGGTCTTGGTCTGCCAGAATTGGAGAGATCCCTGTCTAGTCATGTCCGGCAACATGCACATACACACGTTTTTTTCTATACAAAAAAAATTGGTAGCATAGCCTATGGTGAGGCTTCACCATGAAGGTCTCCAGGAAAGTCGTAATCTTTATTCTCTTCCTCTTCGACCCGATGAGACAACCGGCGCCCTTAAAACGCTGAGTATAAGGAAACCGAAGTACAATCCCCTCAAGGCAAGAGTAGGATCCATCTCCTCGAGCCTGGGTCAGAGCACGAGAAGCGGGCAGTGTCCCCGCAGGCATACAAGAGGGATTCCAAAAATGTCAAATGACTATATATCCCTCAAAAGAAATAATGAAATGAAAATTCAAAGTCAAATGGAAAAGCTTGGACGTGGCCGTGCCTGATTCCAACAAACGAAACCCCTCAAAGTAAAGTCAAATCATACAAAAGGGGCAACGAAATGCAAATGCTTGAGGCGTGGTCTGAAGCTGCCCGAAAGGGGAGAGTCAAGTAGGTCCCTTGTTGGCTCGTCCGGTTAACGGTTTTACAGGTCCTCTCAGAATGTTTGTCCCCCGCACTCTTCCTTCTTCCCCCAAAGATGAAGGCTCAATGGAGGTCCCAAAGGGTGAACCCGGCTAAGACCTACAACCTCGTTTCACAAAAACACTCCTTTGATTGTCCACTTTGAAAGGCAAAAGCTATCACCGTGAAGGAGTCTCGGTGTTTCTGTCGGGCAAGACCCTTGTCTACCACCTATGTTTTCTTATTTTAACCTCGGGCTTAGGCCAATGCAAGCACGTCACCTATGGGTACGACGATGCCTGATTCCGGGTCAGCGTCACGCGGTTGGCCGTTGGGGTTCCAGGGTGTTCCACTATATACCATCTAGAGTTGTGAGGAAATAGACCCGGGTCGGGCAAATCTTTTACCTTGAACGCTTTTTGGGTGTACCCATGTGGTCGGAAGCAACTGGGAGTCTAAGCATGGCATGACGGCATTGTCATCAGGGTAAGTCTTAACCGGTGGGATTATCATTCGAGGAGCCTAGAGGCCCAAATCAACTTAGATGTGCGTTTAGGATACCCGGGAGGTTAGTGAGAAATCCCCGACCTCATATAGGCTAAGTGCCATATGGATGGTCACCGGACATCAGCGACAAAAATACACCAAGTCTCAAAACCCAACAAAATAATAAACAAATAAAAAATAAAAACAAAATAAAAATAAAAATAAAACAAAAAGAGAGAGAGAACCAAAATGAAAAAAAATGGGAAAAAGAAAAGAACAAAAACAAAAAAAGGGAACAAAAATAAAAAAAGTAAAGAACAACAAAAAAGAACAACAAAAAAAATCAAAAAAAACATCATTTGACCTCTCGCATCATGCGTATGATCACTTTTCAATTATTGTTTGCATCTGCCTCCTTGCATGAGTGCATTACTCTAAGTCTATTCCTTTTATTCACCTTAGTTGATTAAAGGCTTGGCCCCTTGACCTGTTATCAAGGCCAATTTCATAGCAATCACCCACTTATTGAGCAAGGGGCCAAGCCAGAACGGAAAGACTAACTTGTTTCTCTGGAGCAATGTGTACAGGAGTTAGTAGAGCAAGCAGTGAACAGCAAACTGAACCGTCTCTTTTATCCTCTCAAAAAATGTGTATATTAAGCTCCACCCTCTCTCTCGGCATCGCTTCTCTCACCACTCTCCGGGCGAGAAGCCCTGGAAGGTGTCGTCAAGCCATACAAGGTGGTACCTCTGTCGCCCTACATAACCCTTTCTGTCTCCACGCCCCGCTGCCGCTCTGCAGGGGCAGCAAAAAAACTGCTGACACGAAAGCCATGCTCGCGTGCTCTTCGATAGCACTCTTCACCGTCCCTAAGCCACTGTTCAGCAAGACTGAAGCTGGTTCGGAGCTCAAATACTTGGGCCTCTAAGGCCCTCCTCTCTTCTCTCTCGGCCAATACTTCGTCCCTCTCCCTTTCTCTGTCCCTCTCTTTCTCTGCTCGTTCTCTCTCTCTGTCTTCCCTTTCCTGCTGGAGGGTGATCCTCAGCTCCATCGTGCCCCGAGAAAAGTTGTTGTCTGAGCGATGCTATAATTCCTCCTCTAGCTCCGCTACCTTGGCCTCCCCTTGTGCTGCACGAGCAAGCACCTCTTGCATCTCTTCGGCCTGCCATATCCGTCCTTTCAGGGGTGTGGTGAGACGTGAATAGAGAAACTCGGATCGAGGAACCTTTACCTGCACAGAAAGCATTCCCTCTGCCTCCGCGGCGCGCTGTGTGGCACGAGCAAGTTACTCGTGGAGCAAATCAAGTTCTGAAGAAGGAATCCATAGACTAGAGGAAGCACCCTCCGACCCCGTTGCTGGTGGGGTTGCGTCGAGCCGAGCGCGCTATGATAGCGAGAAGTGGCAATGAGTGGCTAAATACCAGGAACCTAGGGGTATAATTAGGAACATAAATTTGCATTTGCACTCACCGAGGCATGCAAAGCTGCACGGGTGTCACCCAACTGTTCCGCCGTGTCCGCCAAGCGAGCTCGCAAGTCTGCTATCATGGTATCACGGGCATCCTACAGCTATGTCATGAGAGTTAGCATTACCCTCAAAATAAAACAAAAAAAAAGAGAAGAAAGTGAGAAAGGGGAGAGAATTGCATCCATCTCAACAAGTCCCCCAGGATTGAGTCGCTCTGCATACATCGCCCTATAGAGGCGTAGGTAATCTTCACTATCCCGTGCACGCGACTCCACGAGTGTACCACCCCACTGCCAATCCTCGTACTATTCGGGGAAGCGTACCCGCCAATCAACGCAGGTTATCGGCCCGCGTGTCTTCCTCCCGACACGGGGTGGCGCGATCATGTCTACCCATTCCTGGGCAAGCCATAAAGTCCTCATGACCAATTATAGCTGAAGTGGCTCAATTTCATTCAGGCAATAGACCCAAAGGTCCCGACCAAATCGGGCACGACCTGTGATGACCCACGGCTGGTCAACATCGACCATGCCCGAATAAGGTCTCTAGATCACCTACATTAGCATGCTTATATCTCCTTAATCACTCAAAAAGAAAAGAAAAAGAGGAAAGAAAAAAAAAAACCCAAAAAAGGGGGGAGTCCTACCATTACTGCAGGGAATTCTTGTAGCTCACGCCTTAATACCATCATTTGGTAAGACAGAGAGGCTGTGGTTGTGACAGGTTGCCACCGCCGATCTAGTGGTGCCACAGCAACAAGACACTGTCGAGCTCTCCCCATTGGAATGTAGTAATAACTCCATACCTGTATCACCGCATGTCATTAGCATTTCATGAAATAGATTAGTTGCATTAAAACAAAGAAAAAAATTTACCTGGACAAATGGTATGAATCCACTCACAGTCACCTCCCGATCTGTCCCTTGGGACAGACCTGCAAACAAATGCGCCAGCACGGCGGCTCCCCAGGCATATTGCCCTACCCTCTCTAGGTCTACTAAGAATTCTAGGAAGCGGCAATGGATGTCATCTCCCTTGGAACCTAGCAGCAACTTTCCCAGCAAGAAGAGGAGGAATCTCCTAAAGTCCATGTTTGACCTCTCCCAGTTGCTGGCATCCACGCAATACACAGCGCGTGACCCTCTTTCAGTTCTCTCCATAAATTCCTCCAAGGACTCGTTGTCACGTTGACGAGTGTCAGTAAGCCCCAATGCCTCCATGATGGATGCCTTGGCTACTGACATGTTCTTTTGGTCCTTTAGTTCCAAACCTAGAAGCTTCTGAGCCCCTTCATGATAATCAGGGTAGGTGACCCCGGTCACCGCCTCGCCATCCACTCTGAGGCCAGTGATTCGGGCCACATCTTCCAGGCTGGGCACCATGTGTCCCCAGGGCATCAAGAAGGCACGACTCTCTGGGTCCCATCTCTCACGCAACGCCTGAATGAGAGCAAGGTCGAGCTTAATAGGTTCAATCCGAAGGAATGCCCCAAATCCCATTGCATATAATTGGGCTTTCTGAAAGTCCGGCAGGCCTTGATGGGCAGACACCACCAATTCCCATGAGATGTGTGACCTCGTCATACTCTGTGAATTACACAGGAAGTGAGAAACAGGTGTATCATCAAATTAAGATTAAAAAATGATGAGAAAGAAAGAAAGGGCTCGTGAAGAATGAGAGAGAAGAAAGTAACCGGCTCGTTTACAAGCTGCGATTGGGTCCTCTCATTGAGTTGCCCTTCAACATCGGAGAGTCTCCTAGAACTACCAATGGATCTACTCCTTTTCGAGGAGCGAGAAGACTCGCCCTCCACCCTAAAACTAGACTCTCCATCCATCTTAGAGAATGAGAAGCTCTTACTCCTTCCTATCAACTTTTCACTCTTCTAACCAGTCTCCACTACTCCGTGCTTTCGAGTGAAGCGGGCGGGGGGAGTATTTATAGGATTGGAGGGATATGATCCAGATTTGTCGCAGTTCCTCTCGCAGTGGCCCTTGTAACGGAGCACCCATCTTTCACTTCCATGTGTTCACTCGGAGTAAACGAGGTCAGGAGTGTAGCTGGTTGATTCGCACCCTACGCGTCTAGGTTCCCTGTGTTCATCATGGTTCAAATAAATTTGAGATGAGGACATCTACATGGGGAAAGACGACTAGAGGTTGGTATTTTTTTAAAATTTTAGGGCAGACTCATCTACATGGGAAAAGGAGAAAGGGATCGGCATCTGGGAATTCCGGAGTGGACTCACCCACCGGAAAGAGGACGACATCTTTAAATTTGGGAGTGGACTCGTCTACATGGAAAAAGGACAGAAGGGGGTCGGCATTTTTGGATTTGGTGGTACATCATTAAAATTTGTGATAGATTCTCCCGAAAGAAACGCATCATGAGTCTGAGACATGATCTGTTATCTTAGGGGAATTCTGTTGAACATGTCACATGGGGACGACACGGGAAAGAAAAGGCGTAGAAGAGAAGGAGTGCATGAAGGGTAAACACGTCACATGAAAGTGAATCGTTCCATTCATACACCTATATAAACTGTCATGCCCACCAAGAGGGCGGGTGTACAAGCATCTCACTAGATCTCACACCACCCTCCTGGTCATCTCTCCTCTCTTCTAAGGCAGAGATCCTTGGGAGATCTCCTAGAGCTCTGCGACGTAGCAATTGCCTCGTCGCGCCATGCGTTCCCACCCTCTCTAGTAGCGCTCCTCATCATCCTGCAGCCCCTCTCGCGACCCCGACGGCCACGAAGCTCTCAAACCCGAGGCCGCCAAGCTGAGCTACCCTCTACTCTACCGAGGGAGATTACACCAGCTCCAGGAGCTGCTTCGCTGTGAGCTCCGACTCTCCTCCGATCTACAGTGACTCTGAGGGAGTGCCATGTCCGGCCGCTGCTTCTCCCGGAGCTCTGTCACCAAGGCCTCCAATTCCCTCCTCTCGTCCCAATCTTGATGCCACTCCATCCTCATCTCTCTCTCCACCCTCTCCCGCATTATCTCTCTCTTCACCACCTAGAGAGAAACCCTCGGTTCCGGGATGCCTAACGGCAACTCCTCAGGTCATCGTCGTTGCAACCCTTCAGCTCCTATCAGGTGACGGTCAGCTGATGCCCGGCTTCCACCATTTTAGTCGCCTATACAAAAGAAAAGGGGAGGGGAGAGATTCAAATAGCGTGTAATGGCTTTAAGGCTTAGCGTTTATTTCAAAACAAGATACATTAGGGTTTGGGAACCACGGGCCTCAATTTCCCCAGCTCAATTACATAAGCTTTCCACAGCTCCCGATCCTCGCTCACAGACACCTTCGCCTTCTGTGGAATGCTTGCCTTCCCCGATGCTTTGATCACCTTCATGTCCTTTACGTCACCCTCCCTGCCCAGCTCCCTTTCCTTAATCAAAGGGAGGTCGGACGGTGTAGGAAAAGAGTGCCGAGGAAGGCCGATTTGCAGGCAACACCGGTGCGAGTTGTAAAGAACAAATTCGGTTGCACCGACAAGCTGGAGTTCAACATCAGGATGAGGTCTCGTGAGAAGCTCACGTGGAAGTAAACATGCTGGCGCGTGAGTGAACATATCCCGCTCCAAAGTGTTAAAGTGAGTACACCAGTCTCCACGTGTCTTCAGCCGAGGCACGCGATTGACCACACTCCCAACAAAACCCAACACATCAGCCAAGTGATAAATGGGGCTTTGTTGGAAGATTCTGGAAGTAGTTCACGCCTCCTTGCAGCGATCGAATTTGAAATGAAGGTCGACCCAGCAATTGAGGAGAAGTATGCACCCATAGGGGGCTGGCCCATGCTGGAAGCCGTGAGACCACTGTAAAGGTAGGCAAGAACGGTAGGCCCCACTCCTTTGCCCTCCCAGAGTCTGCAAATCGTGCTCAATTGATCTTCCTCTATGATGTCATCAGTGTAAGGGAAGAGGAGAGCTCCAGCCAAATAGATCGTGAACCCTTTCATGAGTCCTTATAAACATTCATCACCTGTCAATCTTTCTAAGGCGCTCAGGGTCCAGTTTGCAAGCTTTTGTAAGTTGATTCCCCTCTGGGTCTGAACGCCTTTAATGGCTACGTAGGGCATGAAGCTGCCAAGAATTTCTTCGGAGGATACCTTCTTCCCCATGGGCAAGATTTTTATTTCGCCATCCTTCCTGAATCTTTTTAAGCCAAGTAGGAGTTCTGCCTCCTCAAGAAGGATCATCGATTTGAAAGTGGGGAAGAAGAAGGTATGAGTTTGAGGGTGCCAGACCTCTACCAGTGCACCCATGGCCGCCCAGTCCATACAAATCTTGTTATAATGCTTGGCATGAATAACTAGCCCTTGAAGATGCCACTTTGAAATAATAGCCCTCATGTCGATGGTTATGTTGGATGTAAGCATCGACAGCTAGGGCAGCTTTGAGAATTTCCTCGGCCCCGAAAAGAGGGGATACGGCTGGAAGGAAAGAAAAGAAAGGAATGAAAGGGTAAGAAAGAACTTATATAGGAAAAGTAGAGGAAAGAGCCAACTCACCATCCGGGAGCGAATCCTTTCGCTCAGATGACCTTCAATGTCAGTCAATCTCTTGAAGTCGTGACTAAACCTGCCTCTCTTGGTAGGGCGGGAACGCTCACTCTCCATTTCAAAAGGCCAGGACCTCTTCCCTCCCATCTCAAAAGAGTTCAACTCACCAACCACCCTTGGATGACATTTGGCTAAGAAGTAGGGGGATACTTATAGGAGGAAAGGAGGTAAAAAGGTAAATGTAAATCATTAATTGTGAGTTACCGTTATGGACTTTAACCGGAGGAATCTTGTCTAGTTTGTGTTTTCCTCTGCTTCTGTGAATCACCTTGGTGTGCGGATCTCCATGTACAGTGGAATGTAATTTTGTTTTTCTTACGAAATAATTATGTGCTAACTGTTGAGTGCAGGTATCAAAAAAATAATTAAAAATTAAAAAAAATAAAATAAAATAAACAAAAATAATAAAAGATGGGATATCACTGTCACACCCCCAGTCACCTCGGTGACTGACCCCACTATGTCATGCATCATACTATATGATATCTACGTTATTAGAGCATACCAAGGACCTTATGATTTGAGCGAATCTGGAATTTGAGTTCCCCTCTAACAAAAACAGTGATAATTTCATAGGAGTTTAGGACATACGGATAGGCCGGTAAGTGGTGATAGCTTGGGGATGATGGTTCCGTCCCGTGGGCCGATGCGTGGATAAACGGGCCCCTGCTAAGTATCGGCTCACAAGATTGGTATCCTGACCCATCCTTAACAACTTAACAATATTATCCTTGGTTATTTTCTACTTTAGTTTATTTTTATTTTTCTTTTAAACCCAGCATGCATTCATGTAGGACTTTGATATCATTGTGGAAGATCACTCGCTTAATTCGATTGTGAGAGCCGCTATGCTTAAGTTCTTGACTAATATGAGATATTCCATTCTGAGTTGAGTACTCAGTTTCCTCGAGACTACCTTGAGCTGGTTCTCTGGAAGAGATTCTTGTTTGGATTTATCATCAATTGTTCCCTTTTCTTTTTGCTCCAATGGACCCACCTTGGCCGCAGCACTTCCACATTGGCTGGTAACCGCTCCCCAATGGTGAAACCTGCAGGTCTACGACCCAGGAACTTCCGCACATAGATGTTGGTCCCTCCTTTTTTTCCTATTTGTGCCCGAGTGCACATTGTCTCCTTCCTTATTTCCATCCAAACAATTGTTGATTTCAGGGAACCCTCTTCTAGTTTGTTTCATTGAAACTCTGGAAAGATTCCAATCATGCAATGTTGAGAGCGTGTCTCATCACACCTTAACATCTACTTTTTAGTCCATTCTCACTCTATTCCATTACACTTCCGTTCTATTCCGCTCTGTGTCCCTCCACTGCAAAGCAGACGCCAATGCGGGGCAGCTGTAGACACGCCATTTTAGCATTACAGTGAGTAAATCTCGTATTATGCTATAATGCCCCAAAGCGACTCGCACATTTGAATTATTTGAGTGATCTCCCATTTCCGTGTTATTCCTTGGATTTTAATAAATTTAATTTAATCACGTAACTTTACTTGATCTCACAAAAAAACAATAAAACAACAATAAAATAAAAAAAATAAACAAATAATAATAATAATAATATAAAAATAAAGCGAAAGGGGGGTTGATGGGCTTATATATATATATATATATATATATATAAAATAAATTTAATATATCTTGACTCCAAAAAGAGAGAAGAAAAATAATAAATAAGTAAAAAAATAAATGGATATTAAATATTTACATAAAAAAATAAAAGGGGGTTGGGCCCATCTTAAATATGTATATATATTATATATTTATATATATATATGTGCCTATATAAAAATAATAATAAATAGAAATTATTGCCCCTCTTAAAACCTCACCCCCACTCACGGATCTTGCCCCCCTCTCTCTTTAACACACATGGACTCTCTCTCTCCCACCGTCTCTCTCTCCGTCACTCTCTCTCTCCCACCGTCTCTCTCTGTCTCCTCTCTATCTTTCTCTACCCATCACACATAATTTTTTTTCTTTTTTTAACAAATACTCCTATATATTATTTTAAGCCCTCCCCCCTCCCCCCATTCTTATATTCTTCACTCTCTATTTTAAAGCCTTCTTTTACCCCTCTCGATCTTCTATTTTCCTTATCATCTTTTCTGAAATATCCCCCAAAACAAAAAAATATTCTTTTCTCTCTCTCTTTTTCTCTCTTCTCTATCTTTCTCCACCCCACCATGCATACGAGTGGATTTTAACACACATATAAGTATATTTTCACCATTATTAAACCCCATTCCTCTCTCTACTTCTATCTTTCCCCCCTTTTCTTTTATTATTTATTCTAAAACCTTTTCACCCCTTACCATCTCCTATTTTCACCTAATCAACCTTTTCTAAATATCTCTCTAAAAAAAATAAAAAAAGTGCTCTTTCTCTCTCTTTCTCTCTCCCTCTCTCCCACGGTGACATCGACACTGGGAACGTCCTGCCGAGTTTCCGCACGTCCGAGCACATAGGAGAGAAGGTGCTACGTCCCATCGTGCTCAAGCAGTCGAAGCTCCCCCTCGAAGCTCACCATTGGCGTTACCAATACGCCTTCTCTCAACCTGTCTTTCTTCCTCGTCTAATTCTCATTGTATTTGCATGCATCATTCATCATCCCTATTGTGCTTCTCTCCTCGAGAGAGCCTTGTTTGTTTATTCATCATATCATCTGTCTATCCCTTTGCATCCTCGAAAGGGGTTTAAAACAACATCGACCAGGTGTGTTTTGCCCATGAATTCATCATTATTGCCACAAGGGACTGATATTGCACTATTATTGTTCTAATCCATTGTTTTGTTTTGTTTTGCCAGGGTAACCATCAAAGGAAAGCCCTCTCCTTCGGCTGGTCGAAGGAAGAGGAAGAAGGAACCTGCTAGATCTCCTATTTCCGAGGCACCACGGGATCATTTCCTTTCATTTTGGGGCCTCCAACCCCTGGCAATCACACCACTCCCTGCATCTGTGCCATCGGCACTTTGATTCCTATACTCACTCGCGCGGAGGAGCATTCCCCACGGCAGTTCCCCTCTCCTACTTAATTTCAACATTTAATTTCTGCACACTAACTCCTAACATTTTATTTC
Organism: Amorphophallus konjac; assembly: GCA_022559845.1. Classification (NCBI taxonomy): domain Eukaryota; kingdom Viridiplantae; phylum Streptophyta; class Magnoliopsida; order Alismatales; family Araceae; genus Amorphophallus; species Amorphophallus konjac. The sequence continues at coordinate 115,807,415 of CM040118.1, forward strand.
TGTACACTAACTCCTAACATTTTATTTCTGTACATTCTAACTCTGACTTTTATTTCTGTATATTAACCGTTAACATTTTATTTCTGTATATTAACTCCTAACATTTTATTTCTGCATTCTAATTCTGACTTTCACTTCTATATTCTAACTCTAACTTTTATTTCTGCACACTAACCCTAACATTTAATTTATGTACATTAACTCTAACCAATGACTCTAAGAAGGCCGTGACAAGTCATTTCCCCATGGTCGTTTAATTTCAGCATACCCCTATCATCGCTTTAAAATCCTGCGGAGAGTGACATCTCGCGGCGATTTATTTAAACCCATTCACATTTCCGTTATTCTGTTATTTCTTAAATCCCCCGGAGACTAAAGTCTCGCGGTGGTTTATTTCTATCATTTTATTTCTGTTCAAACCCCGCGGAGAACAAGTTCTCGCGGAGGTTTCAATAACGTCATTTTAATTTCTGTCATCTCAATTTCAATCTAATTGTACCTTTCCATTCCTCGTGTTTCACCGCTCGAACCCGGTAGAGACAATCCTCTCCGGGAACCTTTCTCCGCATTTCCGTAAGCGCGTGTTTTTCTGTCCCATCTTCCTCACCACGTGACGTCCGTCCACACTTATTACATAATAGGATTTTAGCTTGACTTTTGCACACTCTTTGGAATTTGCTTCTACAATCAGGAACTGGAGGTAGATTAAATAATGATCGAAATATATCCCTATAGACATTAACAGAAAATCGATTGATCAATTACAATAGAACCTAAAATTTAATACAAACGTTTCTGTATTAAAATAAAATAAAATTAATCAAGTAACTCTCTTAATGAGATAGATAATAATATATTGTCATCACTTCATCTCACCGAACAATCCGAAGTCACAAATCAGCAACTCCCCTGGGACGCCAATTTGGGCTCTCTCCCATCCAGGCCCGATAAAAAAATCAAACAAAAGCCCCGCCCGGCCCGTTCCGCTCTGCTCCACGAACCCGTCCACGGCCTCTCTTTTGTTCGCAATTTTTGCACATTCCCATTTCCAGGGATTATTTCGCTTTCCTCTTCTCTCTCCTATCCGCGCCGTCTACAACGGGTGCAGCAGGAGGAAGTGGATGGAGAGGCGGGGGATAGCGGCGATGCTGCGGTCTCTGCCGTCCGCCGGGGGCCGGAGGCTCTCCTCTCTATGGAGGGCGGGCTCCTCCTCGCCTTCGACCAACTTGGCCGCCGCCTATAGGAGCAGTCATGGCTAACTCATCGAGGGGCCCTCTCCCTTTGCCAAAAGTCACATTCCAGGTCGTACGATCTTTCCCTCTTCCTATTACTCGTGTCCTTCTGCTCTTCCCCTTGGCTTGTCTTGGATGTTGTTCTTGGGATCAAGTTGAATCGCCTCGATTCCTCTGAGAAGAGGTGGAAGAGGTTTGTTTTTTTTATTTCCCTTTTATTTTTGTTTGCTTTACGATGTCGTCATGCGAAGAGAGCTTGTTGGAGTTATTTTGGTGAATCGGATAAGTTATAGGTGAGAATCTGTAGGATGCTTCTTTCGTGATCTTGAACCAGAGGGCGATCTGCTCGTCTCGTGTTTTCCTATGCTGCGAAACCTTGAACAAGACTCAGCATGATGGAATCTGTCCCTTGCGTGCTTATAGTTGATCTCCTTTTCTCTCGTGCTTCAGAACTCGAGTTTCGTATGCTTATCGCTAACAGGTAGGCACTACGCAACTATGACACCACATGTGCCAAACGGTAAGATAGGCGGCACCAATTCTTCATTGCGTCGGTGGATGTAGGTGCGTAATTTTGTAACCCTGGGAGTGAAATAACAAGATTCATTTTCGTTGACACCAGGAGTATGTACACGAATGGATTTATACTCTTCGACTATTTAGTAGTGTTGGATTCGTTGCGCTCCCTCTTTGTCCTTGGTGATAGTTTTGATGATAACAAAATATTGTGTGTATGCATTATGAAAAATGTCTTGTGGTTCCTGCATATCATGAATGTGGCTCTTGCATATTTATCATGAGACATCTGAAGTGTTTTGGGTCTTAACTTGCTTCACATGGGAAGTGATCTATTTTAGTTGAATGAGATTCATGTAATTGTGCTTGGTTGCATGGTGCTCATATCCTGCTGAAATGAATGTGCGTCATGTATACAGTTCTTGGGTTGTCAAAGCCCTTATTGCACTTCATAAGTGTCGACACCTCTTCTATTGGAGCTCTTGTTTGATAACATTTTCGAGCGTGCTAACTATGAGGATTTAATGTGGCTTGATAAACCATATTCATTCTATGATTATCTATGTTGCTACTTTTTCGTGAATGGTTTCTAATTGAACTGAACTTGAAATCTTGCACTGAACTTAAGAGTCTTGGTCTGATCATGGAACTCATGGTTGGGCTACTTCAATCATAATTGATGTGTGAGCTTATGGAGAAAATGGTTTGAAAAGCCTTTCAGCATTCTTCACTACAGGTTGATGAGATTATCACGTGTGTAGAAATGGATTGAAGTTGGTTCATTCACATGTATTGAATTTAAATTGGTATGATATTGAGTATGGAAATTTTGCAGGTTCTTTAAAGCCCACAAATATTTGAAATCATGGTATGAACTCTGCTTGATTTTTACAAAGGTAAGAATGAGCATTTGAATGTTGGGTGCTAATGGATATTGGCTAAGCATTGCGTAGAACCCTTGTCTTAATGCCCATTGGTTGATTTGAAGAAAATTCGGTTTGCATGTGTCTTTAAGTATATTCTTCATGGAGGTCTTGGGGTTGCTTTTTGCTCATTTAGATCTCCATTTTCATTATTGAAACCAAGACTGAAAGATGGCTTTAAGTCTCTTTAGTGCATGGTACTTTGTGTCTTTGAATGTGGATTGAATGAATTTTTGTGTGGCTAAACTTGATTTCTGCATTTACATGGTTGTTGGGGTTAATCTTATGGTTTTTGGGCTTATATTCTTCATATATTGCATTTTCGATTTTTACTCTGCAAGCGTCGACTCCTTGAGTCAACTCTTGGTGTTCTGGGTCTGTGCTAGTTGCAACTAACGTCGACGCTAGTTCTATGCTACCTTGCATTGTCCAGCAACTAACATCGACGCTAGTTCAATGCTACCTTGCATTGTCCAGCAACTAACGTCGATGCTAGTCCATATGAAGTCGATGCAAGCATAGTGTAGCTCATGCTACAAGGTCGATGCTAATCCATTGTCCTGCATATTAGGGTCGATGCTACCTTGTATAGTCATGTGCATATGGTCAATCTTAGCACGCAGGACACCTTCAGGCTAGTCTGCTTGTGATGCAGACAGAAGTCCCTTAGGAGAGTGTCGACTCTAGGAGTCGACACTCACAGGTAAGGTTGTTTTGTTTAACGCTGACAGAACACTTGTGATAAGGTGTCGACTCCAAGAGTCAACACTTTCCCTTGAGTACAGTTTTCTTAAATGCGGCAGAGTGTGGTGAAGAAAGTGTCGACTCCTTGGGTCGACACTTCTTCTGGTTCGTCTAGATCGTGATTTTCGGATTGATTTTGAGATGCCCATTTTGAGATCTGATTGGCTTTAGCCTTTTACCCTTATACCCTTAGGGTTTCTCCCATCTATTGGGTGTGTTTTGAAGGGTTTTTAAAAGGGGCATTTTGGTCTTTTGCTGCTGGTTTCCTTTGAGTATATGTATCCTGTGTTATCCAACGAAGGAGGTAATCCCATGGGCTAACGTGCTTCATCTTTTGTAGGGAGAGGAAGAAAGAGTGCGGACATAAGCTGGAGAGGAGAGGGCTTTGAGAGATTGATGAGTTTCTGATCTTTGCAGATGCCATTGGAGCTTGGATTCGAAGATATTCATCTTGTACGAGCAGTTGAAGTCGCAGATGAGCTGGGATCTTCAAGAAGAAGAACCAGCTACTCCAATATCCTGTGGATTTGACTCCCTCCGACATGTGCTTCAAAGAAGATATTCAACGGACATTCAAAATCATAGGAGAAACACTTTACATCTTCTATTCATTTATTTGTGATGTTCTTCATGGATTATATTTTCGTGTGAGCATATCTTGTGTATCCTTCAGCATTTCAGATCGTCGAAATATTTTGTGTGTGGACGGAGCTGCGTCTCCGTGTGTGGAATTAGTGTGGGGTTAGTTCCCCGAGTTCGTGTGTGTGTGAGTGCTACCGTGGCAGCATTTGGGGCTAGACCATGCGTGCGTATTGCTGCAGAAGCAGCGTGTGTACTGTTGGGGCTCGTCCCCGTGTTGCTACATTAGTAGCGTGTAGTGAAGCCTCACCGGGTTTCGGTGAGGGGTGGACGTAGGGAGTCCGTCGTGGTCCCAAACCACGAAAAAATCTCTGTGTTGCTATGGTGTGCCTGTGTGATTGTCCATTTCTTCTATTTTGTAGATTTTTATTCACTGCACCATCACACTTCGTTAGCTCTGCTATTTGTTACTAGTAATTATTCATCACTTGTTGGTTGGGTGAACGTGTGAGATCAGAAAGATTGAGTGAACAGTTAATCTCACTTGAGTTTAGGTGCTTAACATAGTTAATTTTAACTCCACTGCGAATAGTTTAGATTGTTTTTAAAATCCGAAATCACGGATGGGGGATAATTCAACCCCCCCTTCTTGTCCGCCATCTAGTCTAGGCCAACAAGTAGTGTTCTTTATCTTGCTATGGCATGGTGTTGTTTTGTTGATGCATCAACCTACCTTTGACGTGGTGTGTTGTAAGAAAGCTTTATCAATGCTGTAATAATAATTCTTTTAAGATTCAAAAGATCATCGTTTCATCTATGAAGTTTTTTTTTGTTCGGCCATATTAAATAGGAAATTAACAATAGTGACTCTATCATTCTCCTTTTATCAAAAAAAAAGCTTAAGGAAGAATGTAGCATGGAGACTGAGAGAGAGAGGGGTAGTCGCTGCATATGTGACATCATCATGCATACGGAGAATAAGACACCACATAAAGGTCAAGAAGTGCAATATTCGAAATTAAAATTTCAATTATGTAAATTATATTTTAATTTGAAAATCTTTTATCTCAATTGTATAAAAAATCTCTCTTTTTTCTTTTAAATAAAAACTTGCATTCTTAATTGTAATATTAGAATCAAACACACGGCCTACGTGCCTGAGAGCATGACACTTGGCTATAGCGGTCTCATCGACAAAGAAGGAAAAGGGCTTGACGTTGTTAAAAGAGAGAGGGAAAGGAACTGTCAACGGAAATATCGAACGCTAGGTTCCAATCAAATGGGACCTTATTACATAATAGGATTTTTGCTTGACTTTTGCACTCTCTTTGGAATTTGCTTCTACAATCAGGAACTGGAGGTAGATTAAATAATGAGCGAAATATATCCCTATAGACATTAACAGAACACAGATTGATCAATTACGGTAGAACGTAAAATTTAATACAAACGTTTCTATATTAAAATAAAATAAAATTAATCGAGTAACTCTCTTAATGAGATAGATAATAATACATTGTCATCACTTCATCTCATCGAACAATCTGAAGTCACGAACCAGCAACTCCCCTGGGATGCCAATTCGGGCTCTCTCCCATCGAGGCCCGATAAAAAAACTGAATAAAAGCCCCGCCCCGCCCGCTCCGCTCTGCTCCATGAACCCGTCCCAGGCCTCCCTTTCGTTCGCAATTTTTGCACATTCCCATTCCCAGGGATCGTTTCGCTTTCCTCCTCTCTCGCCTATCTACGCCATCTACAACGGGTGCTACCGGAGGAAGTGGAAGGAGAGGCGGGGGATAGCGGCGATGCTGCAGTCTCTGTCGTCTGCCGGGGGCCGGAGGCTCTCCTCTCTGTGAAGAGTGGGCCCCTCCTCCCCTTCGACCAACTTGGCCGCCGCCTACAGGAGCAGCCGCGGTAGACTCCTCGAGGGGCCCTCTCTCTTCGCCGTCAGTCGCATTCCAGGTCATACGATCTTTCTGTCTTCCTATTACTCATGTCCTTCTCCTCTTCCCCTTGGCTTGTCTTGGATGTTGTTCTTGGGATCAAGTTGAATCGTCTCAATTCCTCTGAGAAGAGGTGGAAGAGGTTTGTTTTTTTTATTTCCCTTTTATTTTGGCTTGCTTTGCTATGTCGCCATGCAAAGAGAGCTTGTTGGAGTTGTTTTGGTGAATGGTTTAAGTTATAGGTGAGAATCTGTAGGCTGCTGCTTTCGTGATCTTGAACCAGAGGGCGATCTGCTCATCTCGTGTTTTCCTATGCTGCGAAACCTTGAACAAGACTCAACATCATGGAATCTGTCCCTTGCGTGCTTATAGTTGATCTCCTTTTCTCTCGCACTTCAGAACCCGAGTTTCGTATGCTTATCACTAATAGGTAGGCACTACGCAACTATGACACCACATGTATGAAACGGTAAGATAGGCGACACCAATTATTCATTGCGTCGGTGGATGTAGGTGCGTAATTATGTAACCCTGGGTGTGATATCACAAGATTCGTTCTCCTTGACACCAGGAGTATGTACACGAATGGATTTATACTCTTTGACTATTTAGCAGTGTTCTTTATCTTGCTAGGGCATGGTGTTATTTTGTTGATGCATCAACCTACCTTTGACGTGGTGTGTTGTTAGAAAGCTTTATCAATGCTGTAATAATAATTCTATTCAGATTGAAAAGATCATCATTTCATCTATGATGTTTTTTTTTGTTCGGCCATATTAAATAGGAAATTAACAGTAGTGAATCTATCATTCTCCTTTTATCAAAAAAAAAGCTTAAGGAAGAATGTAGCAGAGAGGGAGAGGGGTAGTCGCTACATATGTGACATCATCATGCATACGGAGAATAAGACACCACAGAAAGGTCAAGAAGTGCAATATTCAAAATTAAAATCTCAATTGTGTAAATTATATTTTAATTTGAAAATATTTTATTTCAATTGTATAAAAAATGTCTCTTTTTTTCTTTTAAATAAAAACTTGCATTCTTAATTGTAATTTTAGAATCAAACACAATGCCAACGTGCTTGAGAGCATGACACTTGGCTATGGTGGTCTCATCGACAAAGAAGGAAAAGGGCTTGATGTTGTTAAAAGAGAGAGGGAAAGGAACTGTCAACGGAAATATCGAACGTTAGGTTCCAATCAAATGGGACCTTATTACATAATAGGATTTTAGCTTGACTTTTGCACTCTCTTTGGAATTTGCTTCTACAATCAGGAACTGGAGGTAGATTAAATAATGATCGAAATATATTCCTATAGACATTAACAGAAAACAGATTGATCGATTATGGTAGAACCTAAAATTTAATACAAATGTTTCTGTATTAAAATAAAATAAAATTAATCGAGTAACTCTCTTAATGAGATAGATAATAATACATTGTCCTTACTTCATCTCACCGAACAATCCGAAGTCATGAACCAGCAACTCCCCTGGGATGCCAATTCGGGCTCTCTCCCATCCAAGCCCGATAAAAAAACCAAACAAAAGCCTCCCAGCCCGCTCCGCTCCGCACCACAAACCTGTCCCTCGCATCTCTTTCGTTCACAGTTTTTGCACATTACCATTTCCAAGGATCGTTTCGCTTTCTTCTTCTCTCTCCTATCCGCGCCGTCTACAACGGGTGCTGCCGGAGGAAGTGGAAGGAGAGGCGGGGGATAGCGGCAATGCTGCGGTCTCTGTCGTTCGCCGGGGGCCGGAGGCTCTCCTCTCTGTGGAGGACGGGCTCCTCCTCACCTTTGACCAACTTGGCCGCCGCCTACAGGAGCAACCGCGGTGGACTCCTCGAGGGGCCCTCTCTCTTCGCCGATAGTCGCATTCCAGGTCGTACGATCTTTCTCTCTTCCTATTACTCGTGTTCTTCTCTTCTTCCCTTTGGCTTGTCTTGGATGTGGTTCTTGGGATCAAGTTGAATCGCCTCGATTCCTCTGAGAAGAGGTGGAAGAGGTTTGTTTTTTTTATTTCCCTTTTATTTTTGTTTGCTTTACTATGTCGTCATGCGAGGAGAGCTTGTTGGAGTTGTTTTGGTGAATGGTTTAAGTTATAGATGAGAATCTGTAGGCTGCTTCTTTCTTGATCCTAAACCAGAGTGCGATCTGCTCGTCTCGTGTTTTCCTATGTTGTGAAACCTTGAACAAGACTCAGCGTGATGGAATCTGTCCCTTGCGTGCTTATAGTTGATCACCTTTTCACTCGCGCTTTAGAACTCGAGTTTCGTATGCTTATCGCTAACAGGTAGGCACTACGCAACTATGACACCACATGTGCCAAATGGTAAGATAGGCAGCACAAATTCTTCATTGCGTCGATGGATGTAAGTGCGTAATTATGTAACCTTGGGAGTGATATCACAAGATTTGTTCTCGTTGACACCAGGAGTATGTACACGAATGGATTTATACTCTTTGACTATTTAGTAGTGTGGGGTCCGCTATGCTCCCTCTTTGTCCTTGGTGATGGTTTTGATGATAACAAAATATTGTGTGTATGCATTGTGAAAAATATCTTTTGGTTCTTGCATATCATGAATGTGGCTCTTGCATATTTATCATGAGACATCTGAAGTGTTTTGGGTCTTAACTTGCTTCACATGGGAATTGATCTATTTTAGTTGAATGAGATTCATGTAATTGTGCTTGGTTGCATGGTGCTCATATCCTGTTGAAATGAATGTGCTTCATTTATACAGTTCTTGGGTTGTCAAAGCCCTTATTGCACTTCATAAGTGTCGACATTGAAGTCTCGCGATCAATGACACCCAAGAGGGGGGTGAATTTGGTGTTTACAAATTTTAAGAAAACTTTTGGCCTATTTTAAAATATGTGATAAAACACTAATTAAGAGATTCAAATCTATTCAATCACAAATTAGATTTATCAAAGTCTATTTGGTGATGAGATAGATTATGCAAGATGAACGTGGATAAATCCTGAACAATAATGTACACTAACACTCACATAGAATGGGGGTAGAGGAAAAGGACCAATCCACACAATTTAAAACACAATGCAGAGCGGTTTTTAAGGTGGTTCAGATGCAACGACGGCAATCCTACGTCCACTGCTCACCAAACCTGGTGAGGCTTCACTCGGGGATAAATGCCCAAACGGAGACGACGCTCTAACCACACACGCAGGACGATGCCTGCCCACACACTCGGGGACTCGCCCCAACACACACACACACACACACACAGAGACGAGGTCTCCAACACGATCCAACAACTAGATCAATAAGACATACACACGCTGTGACTGATGCAACACTCCACGCACTAAAAAGACTGGATCTAAATAGATCCACACACACACACAGATCTAAGAAGATCTACGCACACATGCGAATGAAACATGATGATCACACACGACCACGGATCTGAATTGATCCACACACACACAAATGTTTCCAGATTACAATGAAAAGGACTTGAAGCACAAAAGACTAAAACAAATGAGACAGTTTAGAAATCTCCTGATTTAGCTCCCCTTGAGTGTATGATGTGGAACTTGAATGATGCTTCCTTCTTCACTTGAATAGCTGTAGATGGAGCTTAAGAAGCTTGAGAAAGGATGAAGAGATCTTCCACGGATTTACTGTTCATGCAGCTACACTAGTTCTTCCTACTTCCTTGGATAGCTTCTTTGATCTTCCTTGAAGGCCTTGCTTGCTTCTTTACTTTATAAGTGCTTGTTGGCTTCAGATGTACCTTGAATGAGTTGGATATGGATGAAGATCTTGCTGCACGAGGTACTGTTCATGGCTACAGTGCTTTTCCTTCTTCACTTGGACAGCCTCCCCTTGATCTCTTCTTGGTTCTCTTAGGGTTTATGACCCCAATGAGATCTTTTATAGATCTTGGAAGGTTAGGAGACAAGCCCCAGACCAGATCCACAAATCCCTCCTTGATTGGGGGCAATGGGATTAAAGAAATAGGTGAAGATTCCTCTCCAGGAGCTTAAAATCAAAAGTCAATATTGGGGGCTTCGGGGCGTACGGTCGACCGGTGGCACTAGGTCAGTCGACCGAAATTCTGTAGACTACATATTTTTGCATTCTGCCAAAATCGGTCGACCGACCCTCTGGCGGCGGTCGACCAAAAATCTGCAGAGATGGGACTTTTCGATTCTTTCAATTCTGGTCAACCGCCCAAGGTCCGTTGGTCGACCGAAGTTGCCCGGACCTGCAAAAATGAATAGTTAGCCCAATGAAACATGTCCAAATGACAGTGGCTTTATGTCCTCATTCATTTCATGTATTTTGGGATTGGATTTAACTTGGTTTATGCATTTGGAAAGTTTAAACCATTTGAGCATATGTCATTGATTGGAATGAGAATCTTATGGATTTAAACTGAATTGTTAAACTAGCAAGCCATGCAACCATCGTGAACTTCAAATACCATGAATGAAGTCTATTAAGAGGATGGGTATATCAGATACCCATGGTGAGATCGATGCTATAACAAGGTAAGAATCTTACCAATGGTTTTTGACAGTAAATGACATATACCACCTATTTTTGGATTGTAGAAAAGTAAGGTGCTTATCCACACGTTTGGTTTACCAGGCAACTACTATGAGATGTGATCCTACAAATCCTTGTAGAATCAACAGTTTCAACCAAGGGTCAAGGCCATATAGCAATGCATCTAATCAACATGCTGTAGCAAGGCATCTACTCAACATGTTTGAGCCTCAAAAGCCGTTTTTCATCTCAACCATATTTCAACAACATGAATGCATACAATCATCAAGAACAATGCAATCATTCAAACATGAAGTGTAGTTATCATCAAAAGCATAACAATCAGTTTGGCTATCATAAAAAACCTAACACAACAATATCCCCCTTTTTGATGATGATAAACTTAGTGAAGATGACAAAATTAATTATGATACAACAGAATGACACAGATATTCATCTCCCCCTGTCACACACAATCATCAATCTTTCTCCCCCTTTGACATTATCAAAAAGTGAGATATTGCAAATTATTCTCCCCTATCAACATTATCAAAAAGCGGGAAGAAGCCAACGAAGCAACATCAAATCTTTCTCCCCCTTGAAACAGCAATAGCCCAGAATTGAGATGAAGCAACAGCAAATCATGGACAAGCTGGTTTATTTTCTTTTGATACCAAAAGGTGAATTATTCTAACATGGGAAGAGGAGTAGACTTGAGACCAACAAATCAATATTATTCCAATCTTTCTCCCCATTGGCCATTCAACGCCTGAAACTGATTGAGCAAGTCTGAAGCATTTGAAGTCTAATACCATTTGAAGTCCCGTCAATTTTTGGATTTTCATCATTTTTCAGATTTTTAATTTTTGATTGGAAATGCATGAAATGCAACATATGCAAGTGATGACATGTGAGATACACAACAATGCAATCATACAAATACATATATATATATATACATGCAAGCATATCTCCCCCTTACTAATTTAAGAAGGGAATGGGATAAGAAAGATGCATGAGAGTCATGACAACTGGAGTGCACATGTGTAGCACATAGGAGATTGTACAATCCTATAGGAGATTCATGCAATTGCTAAAGCAGCCAATCAATTTTCTGAATACATAATAAATCAAATTTCCAGATGTGTAAGTGAGTAACATGAAAAACGATAGTTGTAAATATGGATATTCAGATTTTCAGATCAACACAAGGAGGCATTTTACAGATTGCACTTCAATTTTGGGAATAACGTATTGGAGGCTACGCTCTACCTCAATAATTTTGTCACATCAAATTTCTCAATGATTTCACAGAGATAGTCAAAATTTTTCTAAGAGTGATTATGTTTAAATAATTCCTTTTTACGTGAGTAGACGCATGGAGCACATGTCAGAATCCCCGGTTAATCAGAATATTGAACTATTTCACTTCATTTTGAATAAAGATACTATAGTACAACACCTTTCTGAAATGAACCACATCACGTCTCAGGTGACATGTGCCCAATTTACTCAGTTAGACTAAACATTGCTCTGCCTTTCATTTCTCATTTTTTCAATATAGATAGGTAGGCAGCTTTTTCTTTAACTGCCTCTTTAACATACATGCAGTAAGTTTAATATCTCTAGAGTGTTAAAAGGTAATTCCTATATCCTTATGTTTAACACTCATTTTCACATTATGTGCATATCTGTATGAATTTGATTCAGCATGTATACCAAAATTATCATGAACACATAACAGTGCAACTCCTCCTAACTAGATACACTTATGAAATATGAACTCCCCCAGAGTGTATGACATGAAACACTCCAATAATGACTCAAATACAATATTATTTATCAAGGAAGCATAAGTTCATAGAAATTTCAAAGGATGGGGGTGAATAACATATATAAGCATGCAATCACACATTGGGAGAATATGCACTATGCACTGCAAAATAAAAAGATATGCAAAATTGCTGATGCCAATTGAATGGATACCAACTGAATGAACTAAATGCAGCTAATGCATGAGTTCTAATGCAATGCAGCCTACGAAGATATAAGAATGCAATGCAATATGCAAAGGCAAGATGCAAGTGCTTATTTTTCAAACCAGTGAGACAAATGGCATTCACATTTGATTAATTAATCAAATAAGCATCTTTCATGACATGACCTTTATGAATAAGGGTGCATACATGATCAAAAATTAAGCAATGCAACCCAGTTTTCAGAAATTGTTCAAAACAGATTTTTAAAAGTCATTCACAAGTTTTTGAAATGAGAAATCATCCACAAGCCAAATGTTTGGATCATTTGATCAAAAACATATTTTTAATTTAAATAGCTCCGCTCAAGGATTCATTCCCAAATCAACCAATCACAAGCCAGTCAAAATTTTTAAGATCTGGTACGAGATGAAGATTTTAGTCCGAAGACCCAGCTCAACGCATAGGGAATGCTTCCAAGTGGACATAATCCACTCTTCCACAAACGCCATTTGATATACCAAATGTGCAGTTCAATTCAGGTGTGATCATGCAATTCAAATTGAGAAATATTCAATAGCCAATCACTTTATACACATTTCTCAAGATCTTTGATTTGGTTCAGTCAATTTGACAAGTTCATCACATAAAAATTGATTCAACCAATTTGTCAAGTTTTCATAATTGTATACCTGAGTGCAGCAGATCTTTTGAGAGATGCATTTCATAGTCTCTCACATGCAAATGTCAAGGTTCATTAACATTGTATATACATGAAAATAGATATGCATTCTAATAACAAAGCCAGTTTTTTTTATTTATTTTCATTCATGGAAATATGGTTAAAACAAATGTGGGTTTTTCAAACAGAGCTCAGACGTTGATTTTCAATACGTGTGCCTTGAGCATCCATTATCTTCCAAGTCTTCCACCTATTGAGTTCATTCTCAATCAAAACGATGTGATCCTTTCATTCCATGTCTTGGGTACTTGCTTCAACACGTACAAGACTTTCACCAGCTTGTACTTGAGTCGATCCTGGAGGTTGTTCAAGTCCTGGTACCCCATCTCCTAGTGGCAATTGAAAAACTTCTCATTATTTTTCATCCTTGCAAGGTATTCCTTTCATTGACTCAAGCTTGGCCATGACTAGCCCATCATCATTTAGATTTTGGGAGTATAATCTGTATCCAAAGATAAAAAGACTTGTTTTGTCCATTTCAATTCAGATTTATTAAGATAATAATATGAAAACTTCCTTTTACAACCAAACATCCCCTTAAGAACTTGAGACTTGATGCATGACTCAGGTGTGAATCCAAGCATTGAGTTCATGTGACTAGTTTGATAACTCCCCCTCAATGTGTGCATGAATGTGAATTGATCCGAAAAGTTCTAATGCTATATGCAGTCATGGATGTGATGAAGACAAGAGAATTGTAATACATTATGGCAAGAGTTCACAAGGATGAGTTTTGGCATGACAGGATTTGAAGGTGTATGCAAACTCAAGTAGTGAAATCATGATTTGATGAATCTTTAAGTTCCCCTTTTACAAGATGCTATATGACAAGTGATATACTCAAGGATATGCAAATAGTCATCAATGACATTCATATACACCATATGTATTATCACATAAGATTCACCACAAGGCAACACAAGACATAGCACCTTTTCTAGAGAATTGAGAGGGATATCACCTGAGTGTTCAGATTTCATTTTTTTATTTTTCTTTTGACCTGACTTATGCCACTTGCCCCATGTGCCTTACCTTCTTGATTGAAAATAGATTTCATACTTTTATGAAAAAATGAAGAGAATTCTGTTATCGAAACATAGTGAGCCATCAAGAAAAAAAGAAGAGCAGTAAGTGCCTCCACGGGTAGTTTGACCTAGGGCTCTTCTTCTTCTTCGATGGTTGACCCAGGGGGGCCCCCCGTGGCCCCCTTGGCACCCGCACGTCCCCTGGCAGCTCCTCTGCTGGGCCCTCCTTCCAGCAACTGTGGTGATCCCGCCTTGAGTTTTCCTTCTGTTTATGGCGGATGAACATTTGCGGAAGTATTATCTTCCTCCATGGCCCCGCCGGTCGTCCCGGGCTCCGTTCATCCTCCGTCGCTCACTGATAATGGAGAACCCGCTGTCTTCTTCTCTCAGGAGGAGATCGCGGCGTCCTTGGGCCCCTTCTCCTTCTCCTTGGTCGCTCGTACTCTTCATGGAAGACCGTCTTTCTCTGATATTCGAACCCATCTGAACAGCAGGTGTAGATTCTCGGATGATTACATGATTAGTGCTTTGGACAACAGACACCTTCTATTGAGATTCCGCACCTATGAAGATTATCTCTCTCTGTTGTTAAAGGAGACTCTCTATGTTCATGGTCGGCTCTTCCGGTTCTTCAAATGGACCATGGATTTCTCTCCTTCGGCTGATTCGCCAATTTTACCGGTATGGATATCTTTCCCTGGTCTGCCTGTTAATTTCTATATAGAGCACCTGATTCGCTCTATTGCTGGTAATGTTGGCCGTGTGCTTAAAGTGGATCAATCCACTTTGAACCTGTCTCAAACGAATGCAGCCAGGGTATGCATTGAGCTTGACATATCCAAGCCCCGCCCTAATAGAGTTTGGATTGGATTCCCTGGAGGGGGTGCCTGGCAGGAAGTTATTTACCTGGAGCTTCCATGCTTTTGTTCAGCTTGTTCTCGCATTGGTCATAGTGTGGCTAATTGTAAAGGCTCTAGGAATCCTGTTACTTCTGTGAAGCCAAGACCAACTAATGCTGAAAGTAAAGGTAAGGCCATTTGGCAGCCGATTTTAAACCAGACGGATAAATCAGTTGTTGTTCTGCCTGCAACTCAAGCTACAGATAATCCCAATTATGTAAGGCCCTCAACTTTGGGTGAAGGCCCCAGTCAACCATCGAAGCTGCCCCAATCTGTCTGAATTAATTCTTCGTCTGCTCCTGTCCGAGATTCAGAGGACCTTGATCCTTCTTCTTCTATCAGTCTGCAAGGAGCTATATCTGTGAATCCTCCACCCATCTCGAATGTGGTTCAGTCTGACAGTCCGAATTCAGCAATTCCTCCTTCTGTTCCTCCTGCTTTAGATTTCTCAGCCACGGACATTGCCCACCAGGAAATAGCTCAAGTTGATCAGTCGGTAGCCTTAGTCAGCTCTCAACTGGAGCTCCCTTCAAACCAAATTGCTCACACTGTTATTTTTTCAGCCTCACAGGAGATTGCAGATTCAGATATGCCAGAGGCCACTAAAAGAAGACTGGAAATTGCAAACCTTGCTGAAGCTCAAAATGTTTTGGCCATACAAAATGAGCGCTCAGGGGTTATAACTAGATCCATGGTAAGGACAGGGTCCGCGGGCAATCTTAATGATACTAAACAGTTACTATGAGTTTCATTATTTGGAATATTAGAGGCATCGGGAATGATATTCGATTGGCAGAGTCAAACTACTTATTAGAAATCATCACTTAGACTGCATTGTGCTGTTGGAGCCAAAAATAAATTCTAACAGAATGGAAAATACTTGCAGAAGACTAGGAATGGACAAGGCTACTGCAAATTCTGATGGGTTAGCTCATATCTGGGTTCTTCGGAAAGACCATATGCAGTTATCTGTTGTCCATAGGGATGAGCAGCAGATTACACTTTGCCATTCTAATGCAACATTACCTGATCATTATTTAACTTTTGTTTATGCCAAATGCAATGCTGTGGAGAGGCAAAATCTATGGGCTTCTTTAGTGCATACTCATTCTTTGGTTAATGGCCCTTGGTTGGTAGCAGGTGACTTTAATTGCATCACAAATGAGGACGAAAAGCTTGGTGGAAATCCTCCAAATCTTTCTGCCATGACAGACTTCAATAATTGTATATCAGATTGTGCTTTAATTGATGGTGGATTCACTGGTTCTAAGTATACCTGGCATAACAATCAATCTGGAGGTAGAGGAATTTGGGCCCGGCTGGATAGGGTGCTTCTGAATGCAGCCTGGATTAATATTCTACCCATTTATATTGAACATCTATCCAGGGAAGCATCTGATCATGCTCCTCTTCTTGTTAAATTCATCTCTCAAGACAGAAGATACAGTAGATTTTGCTTTCAGAAAATGTGGATCTTGCATGGCAAATTTTTGGAAGATGTCCGGACCTGCTGGCATTCCAGTCCACTAGCTTCATCGCCAATGCATTGCTTATATCTCAAGCTAAAGTCTTTAAAGAAGATGCTTCGGATTTGGAACAAGGAAACTTTTGGGAATGTTCATATTAATCTATCTGCTGCTGAGGATGCAGTTCTACAAGCTGAACACCGCTATGACACTCTACCAAATGATGATACCCTGGCTGCTTTAGAAGAGGCAAAGAATTACCAGTCCGAAAGGCTTTTGCAAGAAGAGTATTTTTGGAGACAAAAGTCTGGGATCAGGTGGCTTCTTGAGGGGGATAGAAATACCAAATTCTTTCATATGTCTACTCTTGCTAATAGGCGAAAACACAAGATTTCCCAATTGAAAACTCCTGCTGGCACTCTTACCTCAGAGCATGAGGCCATGAAAAGAATTGCAGTCCTTCATTTTCAGAATGCTTTCACTTCTCAGGATCATCAGATTGATAATAGCTTCTTGGGCTGTATTCCTCATTTAGTTACTCAGGTTGAAAATGAGAGGCTTTGTGCTATTCCCACTGATATTGAAATCCATGATGCTGTTTTCAACTTGTCACCTGATAGTGCTCCTGGGCCTGATGGCTTCTCTGGAGTTTTTTTTCAAAAAACTTGGAATCTCATAGCACCCATTGTCTGCAGTGCAGTGCAAGAGGCTTTTTCCTCCAGGGCTTCCCTGCCTAGATGTGTTACTTCCACCCTCATTGCTCTCATACCAAAAAAGCCTAATGCAGTGGATATTACTGATTATAGGTCGATAAGCTTATGCAATTTTTTCTACAAGATTATCTCTGCTATCATTAACAGAAGGCTAGCCAACATTCTTCCAAAACTCATATCACCTGAGCAGTCAGCCTTTGTCAAGGGGAGACAGATTATTGAAAGCATTGCCCTTGCTCAAGAGCTCTCAAATGATTTGGGCAGGAAAACCAGAGGCTCTAATGTCATGTTTAAGCTTGATATGGCTAAAGCTTACGACAGACTTGAATGGGACTTCCTATTCTCAGTATTGCTCAGATTTGGATTCAGTGAAAACTTCATCAATCTTATTGAGAGATTGCTCAACAACTGCTGGTTTTCTATTCTATTAAATGGAGACACTGTTGGCTATTTCAAGTCCTCAAGAGGTATCCGTCAAGGTGACCCCCTAGCACCCTCTTTATTTGTTTTAGCAGAAGAAGCATTAAGTAGATCGATTAGAGCAGCATTCAGCAATGGTCAGATAGAATGGTACTCTGGTTTGCAGAGATGTCCCTCCATCTCTCATCTGTTGTTTGCAGATGATACCTTGATTTTCAGTAAAGCCACAGCTGCTTCTATAAGAACACTACAAAAACTCCTCCACACATATGAGCACTCTTCAGGGCAATTGATTAATGTCAGCAAGAGTGGATTTCTTATCCATCCAAAGATGCCACCCTCTGTTGCTCAGCGGGTTCAGAACATTACAGGGTTCACCAGACTTTCTTTCCCTCATAAATATCTTGGAACTCCTCTGGTGATTGGCAGAACAAAGAAGATTTACTTTGTAGGTATCATTAACTCTATCCAGAAGAGGATTGCCGGGTGGAAGGCAAATTTGCTGTCTCAAGGTGCAAGACTGATTCTGGTTAGACATGTTCTTACCTCCTTGCCAATCTATTCACTGTCTTCGTCTCCCTTGCACATTGGTGTTCACAATCAACTTGAGCGGGCTTTTGCTAACTTCTTTTGGGGGTCTTCTCCCCTTGGAAAAAGAAGACATTGGAAATCCTGGAAGTTTTTATGTAGGCCACAAGCCAAAGGGGGTCTTGGTATCTTGTCTCTTAGAACCATGGAGATTGCTCTTCGGATTAAAATGCTGTGGAATGCTATCCATTCTGATTCTCTTTGGGCTGTTTACTTTAGAGCCAAATACTTGTACCAAGGCCATCTTTATAATGCAAACTTTAGAACTATGAAGGGCTTTGTTAGAAGTAGCTGGTTGAAGGCAAAAGACTATATCCTTCAGTTCAAGAAAGTTATTATTGGAAATGGATCACACACTAATTTCTGGTATGATAACTGGCTGGGCCAGCATTGCCTAAAGTCATTTGTCCCTGAAGATTCTATTCCTAATCCAGAAGCTACTGTTAGAGATATTATTTTGCACCCCACTGCTGAGGACTCTGCTCTGCTAAATGCTTCAATCCCCTCTGAAATTCAGCAAGCTATCAGGTCAGTTACATTGAACCAGGATTTGGATTTGGGTATATGGAGTCTTTCTCCTTCTGGACAGTGCACAGTTTCTTCATCCTACAATTCTATAGCCAACAGTCACTTACAGTCTAGCTTACCTTGGAGTCGGCTGTGGTCTAAATGGCTTCCTACTAAATTATCAGTGCACCTATGGAAGATATTACACAACTGTATTCCGACAGATGATAATATACAAAGAGTGGGAATTGTGCTTTGCTACAAATGTTTCTGCTGCAGGAATCCGACAGTGGAAGACCTTAATCACCTTTTTTTGCATAGTGATTTAGCTGTTTCAATCTGGACTGATTTAGCTGTTGCAGGCTTACAACTTGAAGGTAGAACAGCCAGGGAATTCATCTTGAATTCCATCAGTCATGGTCAGCCAGGATCGGCACATGCACTTCTTAATCTAGCCTCCATTGGATATGGAATGTGGGAAATATGGAAAGCTAGGAACACCATTAAATATGATCAAAAACATGTCAACAAAACAAGCTTCATTTATTACATCATGTCTCAAATCAGGGTGACTTGTTCGGCTGCTGCCCTAAAGGAAACTAAAATTTGCAACCAGAAATGCTTGGATCATTTGGGAATCATTTACAAAGCAACCAGTAAACATCAAATTAGAATTGTCAGATGGGTTTGCCCTCCGTGGCCTTCTTTTAAATTGAATACTGATGGGGCCAATAAGCAGTCTGGAGATACTGGGGGAGGTGGAATAATCAGGGATTCTAAAGGCAAGACTATCCTTGCCTTTTCTCATTACTATGGTCATTCGGATAGTATAATTGTAGAAGCCAGAGCTCTTCTTGATGGTATCAAGTATTTAAAGACAGTGTCTTCTACTCCATCCTTCATTGAATGTGATTCTCTTACTCTTGTCAGGATAATCAAAAAGGAAGTAAACTGTCCTTGGTCCATTCTTAGCTATGTCAGAGAACTATGGAGTATCCTTTCTCAGCATGACTCTATATCGCATATTTTCAGAGAAGCCAACACTGCTGCAGATCTTCTTGCTTCTTTAGCTTGCACTACCAAATGTAATTCTTTTTATTCTTATAGTGAGCTCCCTTGCATTATAAAAGGTGCTGCTCGACTGGACTCACTAGGCTTGCCTAGTATTCGATTGATGTAACTCTTTATTTACCTATATTGGAATAAAATCGCCTCCTAGTGGTTGGATGGTGGAGTGGCTTTCTCCTTACCTCTGGTAAGGGGTGCACTCTCCCATCTACCCCTAGGTTAGGTTTTCAATTAAAAAAGATTTCATACTTTACACTCCATGGCACACCTATAAAACAGATTTCTTATTCATCAATCTTAGGTACCCAAATCCTTTTGGGTCCTTGTGGGTTAGCAACAACATTGGCATGTAATTTTTACTTTTTAACAACATTCAAATCACATCTTTCACAAGAAAACAATCATGCTTAACATTTCCAGATTTGCCAAAGTGATGGGGGGAAACACGTGACATTATAATTTTCTTTCTCATTGGCTCTACTGGTTTGTGTATGTGAGCATGATGTGTTGAGTGAAAACTCTTTTTCTTCATGAGTAACCAGCAGTGTGACTTTGTGTGACCTCTTTTACCACAGTGATTACAATGTATGGAAGGTTTTGTGGTAAATGATTGCTTTGAATTTTTTAGACCAGCTTGGTTTCTACATGCTCTTAAGTCATCATTTTTCATAATGAAATAATTGTGCATGGCATGTTCATGTCTTCCACAGTAAAAGCATGAGAGTTTTATCATCAAAGGATGTGTGTGTGTGTCGGAATTATGCTTAACATGCATAGTGATGCTAGCAGTATTTTTAGATTTTTGATGCAAGGTGATTTTCTGATTTTTGTTTTCTTTTTGAATCTTTTGGACATTCACAATGTTTTTCGAATCTGGTAGAGTTCTTGACATGGTGTGTTGCTGGGAGTGAGATGTGGAGGTGCTGGGTGCACAAGTGGTATGAACAAATGAAGTATGTAGCTTACTTTCAAATTTCTTTTTGTTCATAGGATTAAACCCCAGCCCTTCTCTTTGAAAGTTCACTTTCATTCCCAACAATTTATCCAAGTTTTCTTGACCATTCACAAATCTAGACAATGAAGCATTCAAATCAAGGAGTTCCTTTTCAAGTGATGAAATGTGTAATTCACAGGAAGCCATCTCATTTTCACACGAATTGACTTATTCATGTAAAGTAGCATTGATGGTTCTATGGCTTTCAATTTCTTGCAACAAAGCATGCATTTTTTTAGATTCATCAATATTAATAGATTTTTCCTTTTTCAAAAGCAAGCAATCTTTCAGAAATGGTCGTGTTCAATTCCTTCAGTTCTCATTTTCTTTTTCAAGCTTTTTATCATGAGCAAATTCATTTTGGCCATTGTTCATCAGACTTATTCTCTCTCTCAGCTCTTTATTTTTATTTCTCAAAAAAGAAATTTGATCTTTATGAATTTCAAGATCGAACACATGAGACTCAATCAATTCCTCTAGATGCAAGCATTTTTTACAAGAGGAATTGCACTTATTTTGTCCAGCATCCTTTTTTAATTTTTTGTTTTCCGATTTTAACTTCTTGTATTTATCAGCAAGCTCATCATATGCATTCAACAACTCTTCATAGCTAAATTCATCTTCATTATCAGAATCAGAATTTACCTTTTCCAGTTTGCTGATCACTCCCTTGATCACTCGTGCCCGCAACAAGACATTGGTCCTCATGCTCTTCCTTGACTCCGGCCAAGCCATCCAATATGTCCTTCGTGGATCTTCAATGGGAGACAAAGGGAAAGTGATTAGAATTGACTGCAGCCGTAAATAACTTTAAGACTAAACAATTTTGATCATGTTTAAGCTTTTGATTTGCAGTCCAGACACTTTTGTCCTTAGGCAATTCATATGGACCATGTGAAATAAGCTTCCATAGCTTGGGATCGTATGAATTGACTAGACTGAGCATTCTTCCTAACCAAAAATTAAAATTAGAGCCATCAAACACTGGTGGAGAATTCAGGGTATACATATAGGTAGTCATTGATCTGGATCTCTCTAGATCGTTAGATCTCTGAAGAATTAGAGCCTTAGCTCTGATACCAATTGAGGTCCTGTGATCAATGACACCCAAGAGGGGGGTGAATTGGGTGTTTACAAATTTTAAGAAAACTTTTGGCCTATTGTAAAATATGTGATAAAACACTAATTAAGAGATTCAAATCTATTCAATCACAAATTAGATTTATCAAAGTCTATTTGGTGATGAGATAGATTATGCAAGATGAACGTGGATAAATCCTGAACAATAATGTACACTAACACTCATGTAGAATGGGGGTAGAGGAAAAGGACCAAACCACACAATTCAAAACATAATGCAGAGCGGTTTTTAAGGTGGTTTGGATGCAACGACGGCAATCCTACGTCCACCCCTCACTAAACCCGGTGAGGCTTCACTCGGGGATAAATCCCCAAACGGAGACGACGCTCCAACCACACACGCAGGACGACGCCTGCCCACACACTCGGAGACGCACCCCAACACACACACACACACACACACACACACGGAGATGAGGTCTCCAACATGATCCAACAACTGAATCAACAAGACATACACACGCTGCGACCGATGCAGCACTCCACACACACACACACACACGCATAGATCTAAGAAGATCTACGCATACACGCGAATGTAACATGATGACCACACATGACCACGGATCTGAATTGATCCACACACACACAAATGTTTCCAGATTACAATGAAAAGGACTTGAAGCATAAAAGACTAAAATGAATGAGACACAGTTTAGAAATCTCCTGATTTAGCTCCCCCTGAGTGTATCATGTGGAACTTGAATGATGCTTCCTTCTTCACTTGAATGGCTATAGATGGAGCTTGAGAAGCTTAAGAAAGGATGAAGACATCTTCTACGGATTTACTATTCACGCAGCTACACTTGTTCTTCCTTCTTCCTTGGACAGCTTCTTTGATCTTCCTTGAAGGCCTTGCTTGCTTCTTTACTTTATAAGTGCTTGTTGGCTTCAGATGTACCTTGAATGAGTTGGAGATGGATGAAGATCTTGCTGCACGAGGTACTGTTCATGGCTACAGTGCTCTTCCTTCTTCACTTGGACAGCCTCCCCTTGATCTCTTCTTGGTTCTCTTAGGGTTTATGACCCCAATGAGATCTTTTATAGATCTTGGAAGGTTAGGAGACAAGCCCCAGACCAGATCCACAAATCCCTCCTTGATTGGGGGCAATGGGATTAAAGAAATGGGTGAAGATTCCTCTCCACGAGCTTGAAATCAAAAGTTAATATTAGGGGCTTCGGGGCATTCGGTCGACCGGCGGCACTAGGTTGGTCGACCGAAAATCTGCAGACTTCATATTTTTGGATTCTGCGAAAACCGGTCGACCGACCCTCTGGCGGCTGTCGACCGAAAATCTGTAGAGATGGGACTTTTCAGTTCTGTCAATTCTGGTCGACCGCCCAAGGTCCGTTGGTCGACTGAAGTTGCCCAGACCTGCAAAAATGAATAGTTAGCCCAATGAAACATGTCCAAATGACAGTGGTCTCAAGTCCTCATTCATTTAATGCATTTTGGGATTGGATTTAACTTGGTTTATGCATTTGGAAAGTTTAACCCTTTGAGCATATGCCATTGATTGGAATGAGAATCTTATGGATTCAAACTAAATTGTTAAACTAGCAAGCCATGCAACCATCGTGAACTTCAAATACCATGAATGAAGTATATTAAGAGGAGAGGTATATAAGATACCCATGGTGAGATCGATGCTATAACAGGGTAAGAATCTTACCAATGGTTCTTGACAGTAAATGACATATACCACCTATTTTTAGATTGTAGAAAATCAAGGTGCTTATCCACACGTTTGGTTTACCAGGCGACTGCCATGAGATGTGATCCTACGAATCATTGTAGAATCAACCGTTTCAACCAAGGGTCAAGGCCATATAGCAATGCATCTAATCAACATGCTGTAGCAAGGCATCTACTCAACATGTTTGAGCCTCAAAAGCCATTTGTCATCTCAACCATATTTCAACAACATGAATGCATACAGTCATCAGGAACAATGCAATCATTCAAACATGAAGTGTAGTTATCATCAAAAGCATAACAATCAGTTTGGCTATCATCAAAAACCTAACACAACAAACACCTCTTCTGTTGGAGCTCTTGTTTGATAACATTTTCGAGTATGCTAACTTTGAGGATTTAATGTGGCTTGATAAACCATATTCATTCTATGATTATCTATGCTACTACTTTTTCATGAATGGTTTCTAATTGAACTGAACTCGAAATCTTGCACTGAACTTAAGAGTCTTGGTCTGATCATGAAACTCATGGTTAGGCTGCTTCAATCATAATTGATGTGTGAGCTTATGGAGAAAATGGTTTGAAAAGCCTTTCAACATTCTTCACTGCAGGTTGATGAGATAGTCATGTGTGTAGAAATGGATTGAAGGTTGTTCATTCACATGTATTGAATTTAAATTGGTATGATATTGAGTTTGGAAATTTTGCAGGTTCTTTAAAGCCCACAAATATTTGAAATCATGGTATGAACTCTGCTTGGTTTTTACAAAGGTAAGAATGAGCATTTGAATGTTGGGTGCTAATGGATCTTGGCTAAGCATTGCATAGAACCCTTGTCTTAATGCCCATTGGTTGATTTGAAGAAAATTCGGTTTGCATATGTCTTTAAGTATATTCTTCATGGAGGTCTTGGGGTTGCTTTTTGCTCATTTAGATCTCCATTTTCATTATTGAAACCAAGACTGAAAGATGGATTTAAGTCTCTTTAATGCATGGTATACTTTGTGTCTTTAAATGTGGATTGAATGAATTTTTTTGTGGCTAAACTTGATTTTTGCATTTACATGGTTGTTGGGGTTAATCTCATGGTTTTTGGGTTCATATTCTTCATATATTGCATTTCCAATTTTTACTCTGCAAGCATCGACTCCTTGAGTCGACTCTTGGTGTTCTGGGTCTGTGCTAGTTGCAACTAACGTTGACGCTAGTTCTATGCTACCTTGCATTGTCCAGCAACTAACATCGACGCTAGTTCAATGCTACCTTGCATTGTCCAGCAACTAATGTCGACGCTAGTCCATATGAAGTCGATGCTAGCATAGTGTAGATCATGCTACAAGGTCGATGCTAATCCATTGTCCTGCATATTAGGGTCGATGCTACCTTGTAAAGTCATGTGCATAAGGTCAATCTTAGCACGCAGGACACCTTCAGGCTAGTCTGCTTGTGATGCAGATAGAAGTCTCTCAGGTAAGTGTCGACTCTAGGAGTCGACACTCACAGGTAAGGTTGTTTTGTTTAACACTGACAGAACAATTGGGATAAAGTGTCGACTCCAAGAGTCGACATTTTCCTCTGGGTTCATTTTTCTTAAACAAGGTAGAGTGTGGTGAAGAAAGTGTCGACTCCTTGAGTCAACACTTCTTCTGGTTCGTCCGGATCGTGATTTTCGGATTGATTTCGAAATGCCCATTTTGAGATCCGATTGGCTTTAGCTTTTTACCCTTATACCCTTAAGGTTTCTCTCATCTATTGGGTGGGTTTTGAAGGGTTTTTAAAAGGGGCATTTTAGTCTTTTGCTACTGGTTTCCTTTGAGTATATGTATCCTGCGTTATCCATCGAAGGAGGTACTCCCAGGGGCTAACGTGCTTCATCTTTTGTAGGGAGAGGAAGAAAGAGAACGGCCATAAGCTGGAGTATAGAGGGATTTGAGATATTGATGAGTTTCTGATCTTTGCAGGTGCCATTGGAGCTTGGATTCGAAGATATTCATCTTGTACGAGCTACTGAAGTCGCAGACGAGCTGGGATCTTCAAGAAGAAGAACCAGCTGCTCCAATATCCTGTGGATTTGACTCCCTCTGACTTGTGCTTCAAAGAAGATATTCAACGGCCATTAAAAATCAAAGGGGAAACACTTTACATCTTCTATTCATCTATTTGTGATGTTCTTCATGGATTATATTTTCGTGTGAGCATATATTGTGTATCCTTCAGCTTTTCTGATCATCGGAATATTTTGTGTGTGGACGGAGCTGCGTCTCCGTGTGTAAAATTAGTGTGGGGTGAGTTCCCCGATTTCGTGTGGGTGTGAGTGCTACCGTGGCAGCGTTTGGGGCTAGACCCCGTGTGTGTATTACTGCGGAAGCAGCGTGTGTGGTGTTGGGGCTCATTCCCGTGTTGCTACATTAGTAGCGTGTAGTGAAGCCTCACCGGGTTTCGGTGATGGGTGGACGTAAGGAGCCCGTCGTGGTCCCGAACCACCTGAAAATCTCTGTGTTACTGTGGTGTGCCTGTGCGATTGTCCATTTCTTCTATCTCCATTGACAGGTCTATTTTGTAGATTTTTATTCACTGCACCATCACACTTTGTTAGCTCTGCTATTTGTTACTAGTAATTCTTAATCGCTTGTTGGTTGGGTGAACGTGTGAGATTAGAAAGATTGAGTGAACAATTAATCTCACTTGAGTATAGGTGATTAACGTAGTTAGTTTTAATTCCGCTGCGAATAGTTTAGATTATTTTTAAAATCTGACATCTCGTCTAGGGGGCAATTCAACCCCCCCTTCTTGTCCGCCATCTAGTCTGGGCCAACAAGTAGTGTTCTTTATCTTGCTAGGGCATGGTGTTATTTTGTTGATGCATCAACCTACCTTTGATGTGGTGTGTTGTTAGAAAGATTTATCAATATTGTAATAATAATTCTTTTAAGATTCAAAAGATCATCGTTTCATCTATGAAGTTTTTTTTTTGTTCGGCCATATTAAATAGGAAATTAACAGTAGTGAATCTATCATTCTCCTTTTATCAATAAAAAAGCTTAAGGAAGAATGTAGCAGAGAGACTGAGAGAGAGAGAGGGGTAGTCGCTGCATATGTGACATCATCATGCATACGAAGAATAAGACACCACAAAAAGGTCAAGAAGTGCAATATTCGAAATTAAAATCTCAATTGTGTAAATTATATTTTAATTTGAAAATCTTTTATCTCAATTGTATAAAAAATCTCTCTCTTTTTTCTTTTAAATAAAAACTTGCATTCTTAATTGTAATATTAGAATCAAACACACGGCCTACGTGCTTGAGAGCATGACACTTGGCTATGGTGGTCTCATCGACAAAGAAGGAAAATGGCTTGACGTGGTTAAAAGAGAGAGGGAAAGGAACTGTCAACGAAAATATCGAATGCTAGGTTCCAATCAAATGAGACCTTATTACATAATAGGATTTTAGCTTGACTTTTGCACTCTCTTTGGAATTTACTTCTACAATCAGGAACTGGAGGTAGATTAAATAATGATCAAAATATATCCATATAGACATTAACAGAAAACTGATTGATCTATTACGATAGAACCTAAAATTTAATACAAAGATTTTTGTATTAAAATAAAATAAAATTAATCGAGTAACTCCCTTAATGAGATAGATAATAATACATTGTCATCACTTCATCTCACCGAACAATCCAAAGTCACGAACCAGCAACTCCCTTGGGACGCCAATTCGGGCTCTCTCCCATCCAGGCCCGATAAAAAAACCAAACAAAAGCCCCACCCGGCCCGCTCCCCTCCGCTCCATGAACCCGTCCCCAGCCTCTCTTTCATTCGCAGTTTTTACAGATTCCCATTTCCAGGGATCGTTTCTCTTTCCTCTTCTCTCTCCTATCTACGCCATCTACAACGGGTGCTACCGGAGGAAGTGGAAGGAGAGGCGGGGGATAGTGGAGATGCTGTGGTCTCTGTCGTTCACCGGGGGCCGGAGGCTCTCCTCTCTGTGGAGGGCGGGCTCCTCCTCGCCTTCGACCAACTTGGCCGCCGCCTACATGAGTAGCAGTGCCGGACTCCTCAAGGAGCCCTCTCTCTTCGCCGACAGTCGCATTCAAGGTCGTATGATCTTTCTCTCTTCCTATTACTCGTGTCCTTCTTCTCTTCCCCATGGCTTGTCTTGGATGTTGTTCTTGGGATCAAGTTGAATCACCTCGATTCCTCTGAGAAGAGGTGGAAGAGGTTTATTTTTTTTCTTTCCCTTTTATTTTTGTTTGCTTTACTATGTCGCCATGCGAAGAGAGCTTATTAGAGTTGTTTTGGTGAATGGTTTAAGTTATAGGTGAGAATCTGTAGGCTGCTTCTTTTGTGATCCTGAACTAGAGGGCGATCTGCTTGTCTCATGTTTTCCTATGCTGCGAAACCTTGAACAAGACTCATCGTGATGGAATCTGTCCCTTGCGTGCTTATAGTTGATCTCATTTTCTCTCGTGCTTCAGAACCCGAGTTTCTTATGCTTATCGCTAATAGGTAGGCACTACGCAACTATGACACCACATGTGTCAAACGGTAAGATAGGCGGCACCAATTCTTCATTGCGTCGATGGGTGTAGGTGCGTAATTATGTAACCCTGGGAGTGATATCACAAGATTCATTCTCATTGACACTAGGAGTATGTACACAAATGGATTTATACTCTTCGACTATTTAGTAGTGTTCTTTATCTTGCTAGGGCATGGTGTTGTTTTGTTGATGCATCAACCTACCTTTGACGTGGTGTGTTGTTGGAAAGCTTTATCAATGCTGTAATAATAGTTCTTTCAAGATTCAAAAAATCATCGTGGTGCGGACACCCGAGCAGTTGAGCGGCGCGACACGCAGAGCCACCGGTACCGCACACGGAGCACGACTCGAGCCACCTCAGCATCCATCTGGCTCGGAGACAGCCTGGAGTCGTCCCCTTGAGTCCCGGTATTTATCATATTTAGTTAGACTTTATTTGTGTGATGTGTGTTTATTTCATTTTATTCGGTATGTAATTTTGATTGTAAGAGGGGTTTATTTGTAAAATGGGACCCCCGGGTCCCACGGGCCCACAGACCCCCTCCCATTGGTCCACCTCAGCTCATGGGCCCCATGTGGGGTCAGTCAACATGTCAAATGGAGGCATCTAGAAGTTTGAATGGTAAAAGGCACATGGGAGACAAGTGGACTTCAAAGTCCAAGGTGGCTACCAAACATGTCCCCCTTGCCATTCTAGTCAATAGGCCGCCCCCGCCCCCCCCTTGTTTTTTTTATTATAATTTTTTTGTGTGTGTCACACTCAATCCAGGCCACCCATTCCCATCCCCTAGATCCAACGGTGGACAATGGATTTGAGATGTAACACATAAATACTTGTAATTTCCCATTTTGGAGAATTAATGCCATTTGAATCAAACAATTTCCTAGAGCAAGGGCTGGTGTGCCCCCTCCTCTCTCCTCCCTCTCCCCCTTGAAGCTGTGAAGGCTTCCCTCTGGAGGTGTGACTCCTCCCCTTATCATTCCGGTCGCCGCCGCCGCCGCCACGAGCCGCCATCGCATCACCGCCGAGATCGCCGGAGTTCTGCCTTCATCCGACCACAGCAGCTTCCACGAAATTCACCCATCAGCAACGAGCTCAGATCGACTTGAGATTTTGAGGGGATGTTCCAGAGGTGTCAAGCACGTCCCCAAAAAATTGGTTGGTCATAAATATCCCCTTTGATATTTTTTCATTTTCGTCCAACCTTAATTTCTAGACCTATCTGCTTGCTGTTTCAATTTCCACCCGCCCTGTGTTTCAAATGTTCGGACCCCTTTCCGATTGTTGTTAGAGCTCCCAATTTTACTGGGAGTTCTGTCCATCAACCCCACCGTCCCCAAATTTTCTTGAATTTTGGTGAGGCCATCCCATATTTTTCAAAAATCGATCTCAGAGATAGCTACAGTGTTGTCCACCTGTTCCCAGATCCGACCACCCTCCAGTAAAGAAATCATAAAAAATCACAGCCACCTCCAATAAGTTCAGAAAAACTATCCCCGTTCTCCTTGTTCAAAATCCCACACGTTGGATGAAGAGCGCAGGAGCTGAATCGGCCATATTCCTCGCGGTCAAAGGCAGTCTTTAGACAACTCACCTGTAGATATGAGATTTCGGTTACTGTTCAACAGGGACTTATAAATTCAATAAAGTTCTGATCCGAGCAGATCCAGTAGATCTTTCTGGCTCTAGATTGAAGCATTTGACGAGAGCTTTCCAACGATAGCTCATGCGTCCCGATCCGATGTCGGGATTGATCGCAGCGGCCGTTTTCACCGGAGCGCGCGTCGGAAGACAGCAACCAAAATCCGTGGGAAGTTAGTTCCAGAATTGGGAATCGGGACCGATCGACCCCCGATCGGTGTTCCCGGCCGACCGCCGTCCGTTGAGGCGTGCCACCAGGGGTCCCCATCACAATGGGTCCCACCCCCACAGATCTGGAGGACAGCGTCGTCCGCAGGCCCCACGGGTCCGTAAAACCCGCCACTCGAAAAGCACGAAAACGCGGAGTTCAGCATCGCCGGGCGACATCAAGATGCTGCCCGTCAACCCAATTTACGCGATTCCCGGACCCCACATGTGACCTTTTACCTCCCTGCGTGGAGTGGGTCGACTTAGTGTATTGCTGTAATCATTGTTAACCGGGAGTCCGTAACTCGGCCGGGGTTGTCTTCGCCACGCCGGGTGCATGGAGGTAATGGTCCGAACTTCTTGGCGTTCATTTGCTTAGCTAGTATATGGTCTTTGCCGCTGTCGAGAGCGATAGGTACTAGCCCGTGTGTTCATGTCACCGCTGTGAGTGTGAGAGTGACCCGTCCCGCGACTCGATCCGAGTCCGGAAGTGAGTCTGACTACCTTGAACTCTACCGGTTCTTCAACTGCGCACGATCCGCGTTTCCCTCGCTTGGGACGACGAGTGAGCTTGCGTTCTATTAGCGACGTATAGCCCATAGGAGCTCTCCGTGTCGGGCCTAATGTCTCTCCCATCATGTGTTGCTGGTCGTGTCCGCATCTAGAGTCCGAGGTCCATACCACGTAGAGTCGGCCCCCGTTTTCGTCCCGCATCACATTGTTTCATCTATGAAGTTTTTTTTTGTTCGGCCATATTAAATAGGAAATTAACAGTAGTGAATCTATCATTCTCCTTTTATCAAAAAAAAAAAGCTTAAGGAAGAATGTAGCAGAGAGAGAGAGGGGTAGTCGCTGCATATGTGACATCATCATGCATACGGAGAATAAGACACCACAGGATGGTCAAGAAGTGCAATATTCAAAATTAAAACCTCAATTGTGTAAATTATATTTTAATTTGAAAGTCTTTTATCTCAATTGTATGAAAAATCTCTCTCTTTTTCTTTTAAATAAAAACTTGCATTCTTAATTGTAATATTAGAATCAAATACACGGCCTACGTGCTTGAGGGCATGACACTTGGCTATGGTGGTCTCATCGACAAAGAAGGAAAAGAGCTTGACGTTGTTAAAAGAGAGAGGGAAAGGAATTGTCAACGAAAATATCAAACGCTAGGTTCCAATCAAATGGGACCTTATTACATAATAGGATTTTAGCTTGACTTTTGCACTCTCTTTGGAATTTGCTTCTACAATCAGGAACTAGAGCTAGATTAAATAATGATCGAAATATATCCCTATAGACATTAACAGAAAACTGATTGATCTATTACGGTAGAACCTAATATTTAATACAAACATTTCTGTATTAAAATAAAATCAATTATTTGAGTAACTCTCTTAATGAGATAGATAATAATACATTGTTATCACTTCATCTCACCGAACAATCCAAAGTCACGAACCAGAAACTCCCTTGGGACGCCAATTCGGGCTCTCTCCCATCCAGGCCCGATAAAAAAATCGAACAAAAGCCCCGCCCGGCCCGCTATGCTCCGCTCCACGAACCTATCTCCGGTCCCTCTTTCGTTCACAGTTTTTGCACATTCGCATTTCCTGGGATCATTTCACTTTCCTCTTCTCTCTCCTATCCACGTCGTCTACAACGGGTGCTGCCGGAGGAAGTGGAAGGAGAGGTGGGGGATAGCGACGATGCTGCGGTCTCTGTCATCCGCCGGGGGCCGGAGGCTCTCCTCTCTGTAGAGGGCGGGCTCCTCCTCGCCTTCGACAAACTTGGCCGCCACCTATAGGAGTAGCCGCGGCGGACTGCTGGAGGGGCCCTCTCTCTTCGCTGACGGTCACATTCTAGGTCGTACGATCTTTCTCTCTTTCTATTACTCGTGTCCTTCTCCGCTTCCCCTTGGCTTGTCTTGGATGTTGTTCTTTGGATCAAGTTGAATCGCCTCGATTCCTCTCAGAAGAGGTGGAAGATGTTTATTTTTTTATTTCCCTTTTATTTTTGTTTGCTTTACTATGTCATCATGCGAAGAGAGCTTGTTGGAGTTGTTTTGGTGAATGGTTTAAGTTATAGGTGAGAATCTGCAAGCTGCTTCTTTCGTGATCCTCAACCAGAGGGCGATCTGCTCGTCTCGTGTTTTCCTATGCTGCGAAACCTTGAACAAGACTCAGCATGATGGAATCTGTCCCTTGCGTGCTTATAATTGATAT
Source organism: Amorphophallus konjac (assembly GCA_022559845.1). Lineage (NCBI taxonomy): Eukaryota > Viridiplantae > Streptophyta > Magnoliopsida > Alismatales > Araceae > Amorphophallus > Amorphophallus konjac. The sequence continues at coordinate 115,839,746 of CM040118.1, forward strand.
CCTTTTCTCTCACGCTTCAGAACCCGAGTTTCGTATGCTTATCGCTAACAGGCAGGCACTATGCAACTATGACACCACATGTGTCAAACGGTAAGATAGGTGGCACCAATTCTTCATTGCGTCATTGGATGTAGGTGCGTAATTATGTAACCCTGGGAGTGATATCACAAGATTCGTTCTCATTGACACCAGGTTTTGTTGATGCATCAACCTACCTTTGACGTGGTGTGTTGTTAGAAAGATTTATGAATGCTGTAATAATAATTCTTTTAAGATACAAAAGATCATTGTTTCATCTATGAAGTTTTTTTTTGTTCAACCATATTAAATAGGAAATTAACAGTAGTGAATCTATCATTCTCCTCTTATCAAAAAAAAAAGCTTAAGGAAGAATGTAGCAGAGAGAGAGAGGGGTAGTCACTGCATATGTGACATCATCATGCATATAGAGAATAAGACACCACAGAAAGGTCAAGAAGTGCAATATTAGAAATTAAAATCTCAATTGTGTAAATTATATTTTAATTTGAAACTCTTTTATCTCAATTGTATAAAAAATCTCTTCCTATTACTCGTGTCCTTCTCCTCTTCCCCTTGGCTTGTCTTGGATGTTGTTCTTGGAACAAGTTGAATCACCTCTATTCCTCTGAGAAGAGGTGGAAGAGGTTTGTTTTTTTATTTCCCTTTTATTTTTGTTTGCTTTACTATGTCATTATGGAACACGGAAAAAAATCTAATCCTTTTTTATCGTAGATAAAATGTAGATTTTTGTCCTTTTTGAAAAGGAACATCCCCCCTATGTGTAGAGGGTTATTCCGTGGGTGAGAATGACATCAGATGATTTGGATTCGAGTGCTGGACCTCTCCCCACTGACCGGTGTTAGTGTTGATTTAGATCGGCCTAACGTCCGAACACCTATGTTTGACTTTCAAAGAAATCTCAAAAGTCTTCTATGGGAGTTCTGATGTTGAGGGCAAACTCTCTTGGAGGGCTCATAATGTCCACTCACTCACCACCGACCAACAGAAACAATTGAGTTAGGGTTTCAACTGGGGCCCCTCATATTGAGGCAAAACCCTGCAATTTAGGAGTATAGATGCGAAGATGCAAAAGCCATAGGCATTGGTGAAGTAAAGGAAGGTTTTCTAGACCTCGAGGGCATTTTGGTAATTTCACCAACCCTAAGACGCAGAAGTAAAGACGTAAATATGCGGAAGCCATAGGCATTTTGATGTAGAGGGAGATTTTCTAGACCCCGATGGCATTTTGGTAATTTCACCAACCTAGTGGTATTTTGGTAATTTTCCTAGGCCAGGGGTATTTCTACAATTTCTTGGCTGTGTTGGAAGTAGAAGTAGGTTCCCGACTTCCTGAGGCGTTGAGGCTCTTTCTGAAGGGTTTTAGGGGCTACTAGGTTATTTATAGGTCATAGGGGTATTTTGATAATTTTACCATACCCTACGGAGACCTAGGGTTGGGGTGACATCTGGGTGTCGGACTGAGCTGACAACGTTCCCCAGCTGAAGGAGCGACAACGGCTTCATGGAAGACCCAAATATGTCAATCAGGCCAAAAGAGGGACATATATGCATTTCTGTAAGTAGAGGGGTTTTCTCATAATTTTTCCCCAAGGACATACATAGAGCAGGCTGAAGGCTTTCACAATTCAAATGAGTACAAGGGTTGTCGGTGAATTGTCGACTGTAAAAAAGTCCGCACTAAAGTTGGAGATTGAGGCATAGCCCCAATTACAAAAGTTGCAGGGTATAACTGTAAACAACAGGACTTTTCCGTTTCTCGGACCCCGGGGAGAACATTTATGCCATTCTCCCATTATTAGGGTAGAGGCATATAACATAGTCGTCCCGGGAGTTAGAAATAACAACACGGCCCACTGAGGGGCGAAATTACAAATATACCCTTATAGGGGCATATACACAAGACCCGGGGACTTACCCCTTGCGGGCCGAAACAAACGAACAAATGAACAAAATGCTTCGAATGCTGGATGCTCCAAGTGCGTAGCTTCTTTCTATCTCCCTTTTTTTTCTCCGCAGATCTCTTTTCTGGACCCCTGGTGGTCTATTTATAGAAGTGAGAACCTCCCCGGGGTCGTCTAGACTCGTACTGGTTAAACGGGGTGAAAATGACCCCGGGGAGCTCTTTCCCTTGGTTTCCGTGCGTGGGAGATGGGACCGGCCCGGGGTGGGAGGTCCCCGGACCCGTCTGGGGTCAAATGACCCCGGGTCGGTCCTGCCCGGGGTGGATGACCCCGTGCAGGTTCCCCCGGACCCGTCCGGGGTCATCCGACCCCGGGTAGGTCCTGCCCGGGGTGGATTGACCCAGGGCAGTTCCTGCCCAGGGTGGATCGACCCCGGGCAGGTCCCCTCAAGGTCGATTGACCCCGGGCAGGTCATGCCCAGCAGCGCACAGACCTCCCCAGGGTCAGGAGACCCCGGACGGGTCCCCCCGAGCCCGTACGGAGAGGGGGGTGAACATTCTCTTAATATCACCAAAGGCCAGGGAGGGGACCGGAATCCCCCGGGGGGGAGAAGAGTGGGGTGACCACACCCCAGAGGCTTGTCACCCCGGGGAGGTCCCTCCTCCTTACTGTTGTGCTGCGGTAGAGGTCTAAGCCTCTGTTCACCCCGGGCAAGTGCCTTCCCAGAGAGCATTGCTATCCCTGCTGCAGGCTTTCACCCCGGGGAGGTATACACTGGCCTACTGCAGGGTTCCCACCCCAGGCAAGGGGTCTTCTGCTGCTGGGCTGCTACTACTATTGGAGGGGCCTACCCCTGCTGTGGGTTTGCTGTCCCTACTGGAGGGCTGCACCCAGGGGAGGTCTGTACTACTATAGGGGGGTTCTAAAGGTAGGCAAAAATTGGTGCCAACAAATGCCACCCACAGACCGTTCGTCGAAGTCAAAGGCGGAGGCGGACGGTACGTGCCCTCCGTCGTTGCTTCCTTTTTTATCACTCCTGAGCCTTTGTGACATGGGGAGACCATTGTAGCACTGCACCTCACTACTTCGTTGCTTTCCAAAAAGCTGAGAGTTGATGCAGGCTTGCCTCCGTGAGACCCACCAGTCTAGAAGTAATGTAGGCCAACCTCGACAAAGCACTTTGCCCTGAAGTTGATGATGTTGACCAACCCTTAGGGTACATTGGCCAAAGCTAATGTGCACCATCCCCTAGGGCGTATTGGCCTGAAGTTGGATGCTGGCCAATCTTTGGGGATGCACTAGCCAACGTTGACCTGGACTGGCCCATAGGGCATATTGATCCGAAGTTGATGTAGGCCTGCCTCGTAGAGGCCTGCTGGCTTACAGTTGATGTAGGCCTGCTTCTGAGAGACTCGTTGGCCTAGAGTTGATGAAGACCTACCTCGGTGAGGCTTGCTGGTCCAGAGTTCATGTAGGCCTGCTTCTGAGAGATTTGTTGGCCTAGAGTTGATGTGGACCAGCTCTTAGAGCATATTGATCCGAAGTTGATGCGGCCTGCCTCGGCGAGGCTTGTTGGCTTGAAGTTGTTGTAGGCCTGCTTATGAGAGACTTGTTGGCCTAGAGTTGATGTAGGTCTGTCTCGAAGAGACGCCTTCATCTGAGTCATCGTTGATTGACTATTGAGCTGTGATAGCTGAAAACTGACATTGGCCGACCCTTGGGGGTGCGTTGGCCAAAAGTGGTTGTGTCGGCTGACCGCTGAGGTATGTCGCCGAAGATACACCGACTAACAGCTGAGGTGTGTAGCCGAAGGTTAAAGCTGGCTAATCGTTGACTTGAGATAGCCAGAGTTGATGTAGGCCAGCCTAGGGGGTGTGTTGGTCTAAGTTGATGTCGGCCTTCCACGGGCTGAGGTAACTCCTTTTTTTGCTTTAGCTTCAACTAGTGAGGCTTCAAAACTACTTCTGAGTTTCCTAGCCTGTGGGATGGAGTGGCCGAATGGTCCTCAACTTGGTGTAGCATTGTCAGATGCTTGCATTTGGTCTCCCTTGGGACGCCTGGATGACTGAGCTTGCGTCTTTATGAGAGGAGTTCACCCACCTTCGCGCTATTCAGGAGCAGAGGAAGAGGACTGAGCTGCTCATTCAGTAGGAGGAGCAGTAGCTTTGCAGACTTCGGGCGGCCGAGGCCGAGGTGGGTGCCCAGGACGAGGCCGCTTACGAGCACGAGCAGATGACCTCCCACAGAGTGGAGGAGCTTTTGTGAGAGTTCCGGGGGACCGAGGAGGAGCGCAGTCTTGTGCGTGCCGATGTAGTCTCTTCACCGTAGGCTTGAGGGGCTCCAGGAGGAAGCTCTTCAGAGTGAGACTCACCTTGATGACCTGAGGAAGAGGGAGTCTGGTGCTTGATGGGCTTCGGTACATTCTTGTACACATATGCAGGGCTTTTGTATTATACCCATGCTTGTCTTAGTCATCTCAAGAGCATGTCTCAGGCTCCATTTTTTGATGACATTGATGAATAAAGGACAGAGCTCAACATCATTTGTGTCTATCCACTTACATATATACTTCTTTTTTTCCTTTTTTTTTGATCACTTTACCAGGCGTACCGCCCTTTCGGGTTTACGCCAGGACTAGCCCCCTTTAGCTTTTTCCAATGCGCCCTTGCGAGTTTTCACACTGAGGGGTACCCATTTTTTCCTAAGGCGCCCTTTCGGATTTTCACCTTAGCCGGGTTAAAGCCTTTTTGCCCTTAGTTGCTTCCCTAATAGAAACAACCAAGTCCGCTGGGGTATCAATATTTTTAACCCTTTTTTTTTACCCTATGATGCCAAAAGGCACAGAGAAAGTGGCACTCCCGTAGGGATGTGTGTGCCGTATAGGTGGGACCAATGGGTGGATTCGACTGCCTAGTAGGATGCAATTAGTCAAATCCAAAGGCCGAAGGTTATACGGGTCGGCGACCCCCAAAACAGAAAGGGGTGTGCACGCGCCAAACCTGGTTGGGACAACAAAGGAATAGGTTTAACAGTCCGAAAGGGACATGTGGGTTAAACCTGGAGGCCGATAGGCGAGATGGGTTGGCAGCCCGAAAGGGATATGCATAGGCCAGACTCGAAAGGATGAAGGGATTGATTTGACAGCCCGGGTAGGACATATGAATCAAATCTGTGAGCCGATAGGCAAATAGGGTTGGCAGCCTAAGGAGCCATACATAGGCCAAACCCATAGGGACAAAAGATAGACTTGGTGATCCCGGTGGAATATACGAGTCGAGTCTAAAGGCCAAGAGGCGAGATGGGTTGACAGCCCGAAAGGGGCATGCATAGGCCAAACCCAGGAAGGGCGATAGGCATGGTGGGTTGGCAGCCCGAGAGGGCATGCTGAGGCCAAACATGGTGAGATAAAATGTGCCAAAAGACGTGATAGGTTGGCAGCTCGAGAGGGGCATACTTAGGCCAAACCCAAGGAGGCCAAAAGTGCCGGAAGGCGTGATGGGGTGGCAGCCCGAGAGGGCATGCTAACGCCAAACCCAAGGAGGTGCCGAAGGGCATGATGGGTTGGCAGCCCAAGAGGGCATGCTGACGCCAATCCCAAGAAGATAAAATGAGCCGAAAGGCATGATGGGTTGGCAGCCCGAGAGGGCATGCTGAGGCCAAACCCAAGAAGGTAGAATGAGCCGAAAGGCATGATGGGTTGGCAGCCCGAGAGGGCATGCTGAGGCCAAACCCAAGAAGATAAAAGGAGCCGAAAGGCATGATGGGTTGGCAGCCCGAGAGGGCATGTTGAGGCCAAACCCAAGAAGGTAAGTTGAGCCGAAATGCATGATGGGTTGGCAGCCCGAGAGGACATGCTGAGGCCAAACCCAAGAAGATAAAATGAGCCGAAAGGCATGATGGGTTGGAAGCCTGAGAGGGCATGCTGAGGCCAAACGCAAGTAGGTAAGTTAAGCCGAAAGGCATGATGGGTTGGCAGCCCGAGAGGGCATGCTGACGCCAATCCCAAAAGGGTAAAATGAGCCGAAAGGCATGATGGGTTGATATCCCGAGAGGGCATGCTGAGGCCAAACCTAAGAAGATAAAATGAGCCGAAAGGCATGATGGTTTGGCAGCCCGAGAGGGTCTGCTGCTGGGCTGCTACTACTATTGGAGGGGCCTGCCCCTGTTGTGGGTTTGCTGTCCCTACTGGAGGGCTGCACCCAGGGGAGGTCTGTACTACTATGGGGGGGTTCTAAAAGGTAGGCAAAAATTGGTGCCAACAAATGCCCCCCATGGACCGTTCGTCGAAGTCAAAGGCGGAGGCGGACGGTACGTGCCCTCCGTCGTTGCTTCCTTTTTTATCACTCCTGAGCCTTTGTGACATGGGGAGACCATTGTAGCACTGCACCTCACTACTTCGTTGCTTTCCAAAAAGCTGAGAGTTGATGCAGGCTTGCCTCCGTGAGACCCACCAGTCTAGAAGTAATGTAGGCCAACCTCGACAAAGCACTTTGCCCTGAAGTTGATGATGTTGACCAACCCTTAGAGTATATTGGCCAAAGCTAATGTGCACCATCCCCTAAGGCGTATTGGCCTGAAGTTGGATGCTGGCCAATCTTTGGGGATGCACTAGCCAACGTTGACATGGACTGGCCCATAGGGCATATTGATCCAAAGTTGATGTAGGCCTGCCTCGTAGAGGCCTGCTGGCTTACAGTTGATGTAGGCCTGCTTCTGAGAGACTCGTTGGCCTAGAGTTGATGAAGACCTACCTCGGTGAGGCTTGCTGGTCTAGAGTTCATGTAGGCCTGCTTCTGAGAGATTTGTTGGCCTAGAGTTGATGTAGACCAGCTCTTAGAGCATATTGATCCGAAGTTGATGCGGCCTGCCTCGGCGAGGCTTGTTGTCTTGAAGTTGTTGTAGGCCTGCTTATGAGAGACTTGTTGGCCTAGAGTTGATGTAGGTCTGTCTCAAAGAGACACCTTCATCTGAGTCATCGTTGATTGACTATTGAGCTGTGATAGCTGAAAACTGACATTGGCCGACCCTTGGGGGTGCGTTGGCCAAAAGTGGTTGTGTCGGCTGACCGCTGAGGTATGTCGCCGAAGATACACCGACTAACAGCTGAGGTGTGTAGCCGAAGGTTAAAGCTGGCTAATCGTTGACTTGAGATAGCCAGAGTTGATGTAGGCCAGCCTAGGGGGTGTGTTGGTCTAAGTTGATGTCGGCCTTGCACGGGCTGAGGTAACTCCTTTCTTTGTTTTAGCTTCAACTAGTGAGGCTTCAAAACTACTTCTGAGTTTCCTAGCCCATGGGATGGAGTGGCCGAATGGTCCTCAACTTGGTGTAGCATTGTCAAATGCTTGCATTTGGTCTCCCTTGGTATGCCTGGATGACTGAGCTTGCGTCTTTATGGGAGGAGTTCACCCACCTTCGCGCTATTCAGGAGCAGAGGAAGAGGACTGAGCTGCTCATTCAGCAGGAGGAGCAGTAGCTTTGCAGACTTCGGGCGGCCGTGGCCGAGGTGGGTGCCCAGGACGAGGCCGCTTACGAGCACGAGCAGATGACCTCCCACAGAGTGGAGGAGCTTTTGTGAGAGTTCCGGGGGACCGGGGAGGAGCGCAGTCTTGTGCGTGCCGATGTAGTCTCTTCACCGTAGGCTTGAGGGGCTCCAGAAGGAAGCTCTTCAGAGTGAGACTCGCCTTGCTGACCTGAGGAAGAGGGAGTCTGGTGCTTGATGGGCTTCGGTACATTCTTGTACACATATGCAGGGCTTTTGTATTATACCCATGCTTGTCTTAGTCGTCTCAAGAGCATGTCCCAGGCTCCATTTTTTGATGACATTGATGAAGAAAGGACAGAGCTCAACAGCATTTGTGTCTATCCACTTACATATATACTTCTTTTTTTCCTTTTTTTTGATCACTTTACCAGCCGTACCACCCTTTCGGGTTTATGCCAGGACTAGCCCCCTTTAGCTTTTTCCAATGCGCCCTTGCGAGTTTTCACACTGAGGGGTACCTATTTTTGCCTAAGGCGCCCTTTCAGATTTTCACCTTAGCCGGGTTAAAGCCTTTTTGCCCTTAGTTGCTTCCCTAATAGAAACAACCAAGTCCGCTGGGGTATCAATATTTTTAACCCTTTTTTTTACCCTATGATGCCAAAAGGCACAGAGAAAGTGGCACTCCCGTAGGGATGTGTGTGCCGTATAGGTGGGACCAATGGGTGGATTCGACTGCCTAGTAGGATGCAATTAGTCAAATCCAAAGGCCGAAGGTTATACGGGTCGGGGACCCACAAAAAGAAAGGGGTGTGCACGCGCCAAACCCGGTTGGGACAACAAAGGAGTAGGTTTAACAGTCCGAAAGGGACATGTGGGTTAAACCTGGAGGCCGATAGGCGAGATGGGTTGGCAGCCCGAAAGGGACATGCATAGGCCAGACTCGAAAGGATGAAGGGATTGATTTGACAGTCCGGGTGGGACATATGAATCAAATCCGCGAGCCGATAGGCAAATAGGGTTGGCAGCCTGAGGAGCCATACATAGGCCAAACCCATGGGGACAAAAGATAGACTTGGTGATCCCGGTGGAATATACGAGTCGAGTCTAAAGGCCAAGAGGCGAGATGGGTTGACAGCCCGAAAGGGGCATGCATAGGCCAAACCCAGGAAGGGCGATAGGCATGGTGGGTTGGCAGCCCGAGAGGGCATGCTGAGGTCAAACATGGTGAGATAAAATGTGCCGAAAGACGTGATAGGTTGGCAGCTCGAGAGGGGCATACTTAGGCCAAACCCAAGGACGTCAAAAGTGCCGGAAGGCGTGATGGGGTGGCAGCCCGAGAGGGCATGCTAATGCCAAACCCAAGGAGGTGCCGAAGGGCATGATGGGTTGGCAGCCCAAGAGGGCATGCTGACGCCAATCCCAAGAAGATAAAATGAGCCGAAAGGCATGATGGGTTGGCAGCCCGAGAGGGCATGCTGAGGCCAAACCCAAGAAGATAAAAGGAGCCGAAAGGCATGATGGGTTGGCAGCCCGAGAGGGCATGTTGAGGCCAAACCCAAGAAGGTAAGTTGAGCCGAAAGGCGTGATGGGTTGGCAGCCCAAGAGGGCATGCTGAGGCCAAACCCAAGAAAATAAATTGAGCCGAAAGGCATGATGGGTTGGAAGCCTGAGAGGGCATGCTGAGGCCAAACCCAAGTAGGTAAGTTAAGCCGAAAGGCATGATGGGTTGGCAGCCCGAGAGGGCATGCTGACGCCAATCCCAAAAGGGTAAAATGAGCCGAAAGGCATGATGGGTTGATAGCCCGAGAGGGCATGCTGAGGCCAAACCTAAGAAGATAAAATGAGCCGAAAGGCATGATGGGTTGGTAACCCGAGAGGGCATACTGAGACCAAACCCAAGAAGGTTGAATGAGCCGAAAGGCATGATGGGTTGGCAGCCCGAGAGGGCATGCTGAGGCCAAACTCAATAAGGTAAAATGAGCCGAAAGGCATGATGGGTTGGCAGCGCGAGAGGGCATGCTGAGGCCAAACCCAAGAAGATAAAATGAGTCGAAAGGCATGATGGGTTGGTAACCCGAGAGGGCATACTGAGCCCAAACCCAAGAAGGTAGAATGAGCCAAAAGGCATGATGGGTTGGTAGCCCGAGAGGGCATGCTTAGGCCAAACCAAAGAAGGTAAGTTAAGCCGAAAGGCATGATGGGTTGGCAGCTTGAGAGGGCATGCTGACGCCAATCCCAAGAGGGTAAAATGAGCCGAAAGGCGTGATGGGTTGGAAGCCTGAGAGGGCATGCTGAGGCCAAACCCAAGTAGGTAAGTTAAGCCGAAAGGCATGATGGGTTGGCAGCCTGAGAGGGCATGCTGACGCCAATCCCAAAAGGGTAAAATGAGCCTAAAGGCATGATGGGTTGATAGCCCGAGAGGGCATGCTGAGGCCAAACCTAAGAAGATAAAATGAGCCGAAAGGCATGATGGGTTGGTAACCCGAGAGGGCATACTGAGACCAAACCCAAGAAGGTAGAATGAGCCGAAAGGCATGATGGGTTGGCAGCCCGAGAGGGCATGCTGAGGCCAAACTCAATAAGGTAAAATGAGCCGAAAGGCATGATGGGTTGGCAGCGCGAGAGGGCATGCTGAGGCCAAACCCAAGAAGATAAAATGAGTCGAAAGGCATGATGGGTTGGTAACCCGAGAGGGCATACTGAGACCAAACCCAGGAAGATAGAATGAGCCAAAAGGCATGATGGGTTGGCAGCCCGAGAGGACATGCTGAGGCCAAACCAAAGAAGGTAAGTTGAGCCGAAAGGCATGATGGGTTGGCAGCCCAAGAGGGCATGCTGACGCCAATCCCAAGAAGATAAAATGAGCCGAAAGGCATGATGGGTTGGCAGCCCGAGAGGGTATACTGAGACCAAACCCAAGAAGGTAGAATGAGCCGAAAGGCATGATGGGTTGGCAGCCCGAGAGGGCATGCTGAGGCCAAACTCAATGAGGTAAAATGAGCCGAAAGGCATGATGGGTTGGCAACGCGAGAGGGCATGCTGAGGCCAAACCCAAGAAGATAAAATGAGTCGAAAGGCATGATGGGTTGGTAACCCGAGAGGGCATACTGAGACCAAACCCAAGAAGGTAGAATGAGCCAAAAGGCATGATGGGTTGGCAGCCCGAGAGGGCATGCTGAGGCCAAATCAAAGAAGGTAAGTTGAGCCGAACGGCATGATGGGTTGGCAGCCTGAGAGGGCATGCTGACGCCAATCCCAAGAGGGTAAAATGAGCCGAAAGGCATGATGGGTTGGTAGCCTGAGAGGGCATGCTAAAGCCAAACCCAAGAAGGTAAGTTGAGCAGAAAGGCATGATGGGTTGGCAGCCCAAGAGGGCATGCTGATGCCAATCCCAAGAGGGTAAAATGAGCCGAAAGGCATGATGGGTTGGTAGCCCGAGAGGGCATGCTGAGGCCAAACCCAAGAAGATAAAATGAGCCAAAAGGCATGATGGGTTGGTAACCCAATAAGGCATACTGAGACCAAACCCAAGAAGATAAATGAGTCGAAAGGCATGATGGGTTGGCAGCCGAGAGGGTATGCTGACGCCAATCCCAAGAAGATAAAAAGGGGATGGATTTGGCGTACCCGGTGGGACAATGTGTGACAATGCGAGGGTGACAGCCATAACGCCACGGGTGGGACTGAGTGTCGCAGAGCAACATGGGAGGTATGGTTAAGGCATCAGGGTGATGCTATAGCCATTATAGGGTGGAGTCGCTGATGTAGAACCACCCGTAGAGCCTGCTAAAGGAGGATTTTTTTGTTTTTTATTCACATTACCAACCTCACCGCCCTTTCAAGTTTTCACCGAGGCTGGCCCCTTTAGCTTTTTCTGGTGCGCCCTTGCGGGTTTTCACACCGTGGGGTTGCCCATTTTTACTCGAGACGCCCTTTCGGGTTTTCACCTCAACCGGGTCTTTCGCCTTTTTGCCCTTAGCCAACCGTTTAAGGGTGACTAAGTCTGTCGGGGTATCAGTATTTTTAACCCCATTTTTTTTAACTTTCACTGAGGAGAGGTAATGTCCTGTGAGGACTGCTGTAGAAACTCTTGCGGTGGCGCATAGTAGAGCTTCATATGCTTGCCGTTGAGCGGAAGAAAAGGATTGTCTCCTTTGTGGTCGATGGCTATGTAGGCTCCTCCTTTGTAAACCTTCTGGATGACATAAGGTCCACGCTAATTAGGCTGGAGTTTGTTGCTGGGTCTTCCCGCGAGAACCTCCTTTTCTTTGACCATCACGAGGTCACCCTTCTTGAATGCCCTCTGCTTGACCAGCTTATCATAAGCACGTGTCATGCGGGCCTGGTACACTTGTAAGTGCTTGTAGGCTTTGAGTCTTTCACCTTCAAGGTTGGACAACTCCTCAAGCCTTCTTTCTATCTCGGATTGGTCTTGGCTTGGCAATCCGGCGTGCACAACAACACGATAAGATGCCAGCTCGATCTCTACAGGGACCACTACCTCGGCACCGTAGATCAGAGAGAATGGGGAGCAACACGTGGGGGTTTTGTAAATGGTCCGATAGGCCCAGAGGGCTTCGTGGACTTTCTCGCCCCAATCTCATTTGCGGCCACCCACTATCTTGGACAGCAACTTGCAAAGGGTTTTGTTGAAGGCTTTGGCCAACCCGTTTGCTTGGGGGTTATAGACGGACGATGTCCTCCAATCAATATGAAATTTAGCAGCCATGGCATAAATAGTCTTGTTCCTGAATGGCGTGCCATTATCAGATACAATCCGATTGGGGGGTGCCGAACCTGTATATGATGTAGTGCCTTGCAAAGCGAGCAACTATCTCTCCTGTGACTTCCCGTAGCGGGATGGCTTCTGCCCATCTAGATAAGTAGTCGGTGGCGGCCAGTATGAACTTATGGCCTTGAGAAGATGGTGGGAATGGTCCCACAATATCCATGCCCCACTCCGCGGATGGCCAAGTTGGCGTGGTTGGATGGAGCGGGTTAGGCAGCCTCCGAGGCACTGGCCCGAATGCCTGGCACTGATGATAGGTGTGAGCATATTGGTTGCAGTCTTCACACATAGTGGGCCAATAAAACCCTTTGAGCTTGATGGAGTTTTTCATCTTAGCTCCTGCTTGATGAGCTCCGCACAGTCCGGAGTGGACCTCATGCATCACGGTCTTTGATTCCTTTGATGAAAGGCACCCTAAGAGGACCGACTGGTCCTTTTCATGGACGAGTCTAAAGAGTAGGCCGTCAATCAACTGGTAGGACGTCGCCTGCGTAGCAGTTGCACCCTCTGAGACCGACCGGGAGGGAGCTAGTCGTTCTTTATCTTTATAATTGGCTCGCGCCAATCTTCTTCTTCTGGAGCATTCTCCTCTTGAATGTTGTTGACCTCGTAGATAGTGAGGCCGGATTCTTCATCGAGCACCCTTGGCATGAGCCTTCAGTGTCTGAAAGTGATATTCAATTCTCCCTCAGGTGGGAGTTTCAGGGCTGTTGCCAACTTCGCCAACGCGTCAGCCTGGGAGTTACTGCCCCTGACGACATGTCCTATTTCGAATATGTAAAATTTCTCCTTGAGCCTCATGACGACTGTATGGTAGCGAATAAGCTCCTTTTTCGAACATCATAGATGCCCAGTACTTGTCGAATAACGAGCTAAGAATCCCCGTAGACTTTGATGCACCTGATGTCCATCTCAAGTGCCAATTGAACCCCAATAATTAGCGTCTCATACACTGCCTCATTATTAGTCAGCGACTTCATGAGAGCGCAAGAGTTGTGAAGGATGCCGCCTTGTGGAGATACAAAGACTATCCCCGCGCCCAAGACATAGTCTGTGAGGCTGCCCACCTTTTTGATTGTCTGGGAACCACCATCAAAATACAACTCCCAGTGTGGGAGGTCGAGGGTGAGGACCCTCGGCTCCATCTGTGGTGGGACTTTTTCAGAATACTCCCCAATTTCTTGAGAAGGCACTAATATCTCTTCATCAAGCAGCTCAAAGTTGAGTGGTGAGTCTTCTGGCATAGGGTGCGCTGCTAAGAACTCCGCCATTCCTTGTCCCTTGATCACCTTGTGTGGGATAAAGGTAATATCAAACTCCATGAGCATGAGTGCCCACTTGCCGAGCCTACCAGAGAGGACAGGCTGATTGAGCAGGAATTTGAGTGGGTCACATTTTGAGATGAGGTCCACTCGGTGCGCTAAAAGATACTGCCTTAGCTTCTTGATGGCAAATACCAAAGCTAGGCACACATTTTCCATAGGAGCATACCGATGCTCCGGCCCGATCAATTTTCAGCTGAGTTAGTATAATGGCTGCTCCTTGCCTTCTTCATTGATCTGGGCTAGAAGCGCCCCCAAAGAGGCATCCATGGAAGCAATATAGAGAACAAGGGGCTTCCCTCTAACATGTGCCCCTAAGACGGGAGGAGTCAACAGGTATTCCTTGACTTGCTCAAAGGCTTTCTGACAGGCTTCGTCCCATATGAAGGGTGCTCCTTTCTTCATTAACTTGCCGAAAGGTAGACATCTTCTTGAGAGGTTAGAAATAAATCACCTAATATAGGTGAGCCTCCCTTGCAGAGACCGGAGCTCTGTCAAGTTCCTAGGTGGAGGTAGTCCTCTTATGGCATTGATTTTATCAGGATCAATTTCTATGCCTCAATACCTGACGATGAAGCCAAGGAACTTGTCACTGGAGACACCGAAGGTGCACTTCATCGGGTTCATCTTGAGCTGGTACTGTCAAAGCCTTTCGAAGACTCAGCGCAAGTCAGCCAAGTGATCCTCCCGTCTTTTTGTTTTGACGACCAAATCATCGACATAGCATTCGACAAGGTCATGTAGCATCTCGTCAAAGATCTTGGTCATTGCCCTCTGATAGATTACACTGGCATTCTTTAGGCCGAACGACATCCTTTTGTAATTGAAGATCCCCTTAGGAGATCGGAAGGTCGTGTGGTCCTTGTCCTTGATGGCCATGCGGATCTGATTATAACCCGATGACCCGTCCATGAAGGACAAAGCTTCATGACCAGTGGTCATATCAACCATTGTCTCCGTGATTGGAACAGGGAAGTCATCCTTCGGGCATGCTTTGTTCAAATCCTAGAAGTCGATGCAGACTCGGACTTGGCCATTCTTCTTCTTGACAGGGACTATGTTGGCAAGCCACATAGGGTACATGCAAGGCTCAATGAAGTCCATGGCGAGCATTTTATCAACTTTAGCATTGACGTTTAATTCCAGCTCGTGGCACATATGCCTTTGAGCTTGCTTGACCGGCTTGACTGTTGGAAGTATGGCCAGCTCATGTTCAGTGATAGAGGGGTTAAGCTCTGTCATCTCCTCGTAAGTCTAGGTGAAACAATCCCTGAAGTCCTCTAGGAGCTGTCGATACGACTGCCTTTCTTTCTCACTAAGGAGAGCACTTATGAAGGTGGGACGACGGTCATCTTTGCTTCCGAGATTGATCTCGATCAGCTCGTCCATCGTTGCTTGGCCACCGTCTTCAAGCTCCGAAAGAGCCGGTTGGAGGTCAAAAAAGTAGTTGTAGCTGGTGCAATGGATTCAGAGGGGGGGTGAATGAATCTCCCCTTCAAAAATTGCCTAATTAAAGCTTGTAACTTGACACAGTTGCGGAATAAAGATCAATTGGGCTCTTTAAGAAGAGATTCCAAGAAACACTTGATCAACCAGTTGAACTGCAACAATGCAGGCACCTGAGCAAGTCTGAGCCCGTAGACAGAATCAAATCAGAACAGCGTGTGCCTTAAAGCATTCAGACAGAATACTCACTTGAAACGCACCTATCCATTCATCTAGCGACAATCAGATGAGCAATCAAACCACGGTAGACAAGAGATTTTTAGGTGCTTCGGTCTTCCAGACCTACATCCACCCCACACTCAACCCGAGTGTGGATTTCTACTGATACACAGCTTAAACCACTGGGCCTCACAGCTTGCCTACAACAGCTGACAAACAGCTTGAATAGCTGGGCCTTACAGCTTCGCCGACCAGAGGATACCACACCTCTGCAACCGCTGGGGATTACAGCTTAACCCGTCCAGAGGAATCCTCCTCTGCAAATCGCTGAGCTTCACAGCTTGCTGTCTGAGGTATCCACCTCACCCGCTGACAAACAGCTTGAAGAAAGGTTAAAAATGAAAGCAGGAAACAAGAAATAACAGCGACTGAAAGCTGTAATCAATGAAATGCAAATGTGGCTCCCATGGAGCTGACTGGATTGGATTTGATCCAGATTCCAGTGAAGACAGATCTTCTGATGGAGTCTTCTATCTTCTTCTTCACAAACTCTCTCTCTCTATTCTTCTGCAACTTCTCTTTTTCTCTCTGCTGCTCTCTTTTCTCTCTAGCTGTGCTCAGATGTCTTCTGTTCTTCTTCTTCTGCTGGCTCTCCTTTCTTTACTTCTGACGGCCTCTCTTCCAGCACCAACAACCCTTCTTCGAAAGGTGATGTGACTTTATATAGGAATAGGGGCTTCGTATGGATCAAACAACATAGCCCTACTGAAATTCCACTGGTCCACGTGTTAGGGGATAGAAGCTTCCTTTCCTCAGATCACGTGCCTATCATTTGCCTGGGATCACGTTCCAGCAGTTCTGTCAGATCAGGCTTGATTATCAGTTCGAATTAATATGAAGAACAAGGAAGGAGATGCATCGAGTAAGTTCGAGAATTGTACAGACTTAATGGCGTGGAATGCAGTATACATATAGGAAGGTATGCACATTGAAGATAAGTGCAAGGACATGCCATCAAAGAGTGTGCAGACATTGTGTGTACTGTGCAAACGATACACATATATGCTACTGAAGAATGTACAGACTTTGAATGTGTGAACTGCAGTTTGCATCTATCAAGGTATGTACAACGAACATGGATGCACTGACATGCCGTCAACAAGTGTTCAGACATTTAAATGCATGTAATGCACTTTTGCATAGATGAAAGTATGCACATTGAAGATGAATGCTCAAGCATGCTGTCAAGGAATGTACAGACTTTGCGTGCATGCGCCAAGACGATGTACAGACTTTGCGTGCATGCGCCAAGACGATGTACAGACTTTGCTACCTAGTGTTTATGCATGAATGCATCCTGTATAGACTTGATGAAGTGATGTATGAACTTAAATGCACATATCAATAACAGTTGTATAGACTTTGGGTGCTTGTGTATGCATGAGGGTGATGCACTGACTATGTATATGCGTGAAGAACACTGGCTCTAGCTATATAGACTCGATCGAATGAATCAACCGGAGGTTGTAAAGACTAGCCACTAAGGAATGTGCAGACATGCACACATGCACAATGAACATGGATTACACTAACTAAGTCACGAGCTGAGCTAACGGATGTATAGATTTGCTTAGTTATCAGCTAATGGATGTATAGACTTAGTGTACACATGAGACAGACGAGTGCACTGACTATGGCTAATATATGCAAACAGGCGTTGATAAGAAATATGCACGAATTGGTCAATGCACCGACGCACTCTATATGCTCGAACCTGATGTGTGTGGTAGAGCTTGAAACGTGCTAGATAAATGACTGAGCATGCAATCATTCAATCTTTCATGCAAACACAAACATATGGTGACTCATAGTGTTTGCTATCATCAAAATCACAGGGGCACAACAATCTCCCCCTTTTTGATGATGGCAACCCTATGAGTCGCACTAACTCATGTCAAACTATTCTCCCCCTTTGACTTCATCAAAAAAAAAATAGTCTGAGACGAGAAAGACAAACATACATGACATGATTGAATTAAACACTCCCCCTTTGACTAGATGATTTAGGCATAGAAATCACAGAGGTAGTTAAATGAAGCACCAATCAAGTCTATGTTGCAGATGCATTCTCTCCTTATGAATAATGAATGCGATTCATGGAGAAACTGATGCTTACATGATGCAGATGAGACAAGAGCCAATCAATCTATCCTCCTCCTTTGACAAGATCACAAACGAACCTCCCCCTTTAAAAAGCAATAAGTGCAATCTAGACAAGACCTAACCTCTTCTTTAAAAAAAACCCAATGTTCCCTGATCTGAATGAAGCAAGGCTTTCAAGAGTGTAAGGTGAGAGATATGTCAAGAAGACATTCAGGAAGGATGACATGGCAGCATGCAGACTACAGGATCTTTCAAGTAACAGTTCAGTAGAAAGAGTAAGTATTTTCAAGTAATGATCAGGAAACAGATGTGCAAGATGATGGAGCAATTAAGGATGTAACTGATCAGACGAAATTTTATTCCAGGTACCACTGGTATATGTCCAATTAAGGATAGACTCTCCTATCATAAGGGGTTATGAATTAATCTGCATGACAAAATGGGTTTAAGCATGATGTAAACCAAATTTGACAATTGTATACAATACTCATATCTGAAATTGAGTTTTAATAAAGGTGAACCAATTATTCATATAGCATTCTGTTGTGCCTCTGTGGTTTTGATGTCAGCAAGCACTATGAGTATGAATGTTTTTGATGTCACTATGAGTATGAATGTTTTTGATGTCACTATGAGTATAAATGTTTTTAATGTCAGCAAGCATTGTTGTCTTCGTGCATACACTGCATCGGTTCAATTTCTGTCATATGCATACTCTGCATCGGTGCATTCATCAGTTACTTCAATTTAATGTCGATGCGTGTTCATTATGCATACAAAGTCAGTGCATGGTTAACTGTCTAGGCCTGTGCATTTCATAACTGTGTTTTATGGTGGCCATAAGCTAGTGCATGCCTAGGCTCATGCATGCTCAAGGTATAAAGTCTGTACAGAGTCTTGCCTAGTCTGCATCAACTCAAGTCTGTATATTCTTTTGTAGTAAGTCTGTACAACCTCCGTTGTTTCATTCGATCAGTCAATACAGCCAGTGCTCTTCATGCATATGCATAGTTCGTGCATCATTTCACAAGTCGATACATCACCGCATGCTATCAAGTCTATACATCGCCGCATGCTATCAAGTCTATACATTCATGAGCATAGTCAGTGCATTCGGTTGTTTCATGCATACACAAAGTCTGCACATTCTCTGCTGATATGTCTGTGCATACTTTACTATATGCATACTCCATTGAATTGTCTCGCACATACACTAAGTCTGCACACGACTGCATTGATGTCTTAGCAAGTCTATACATGATGCATTCAGGCTTAAGCGTTAGGCACAGAAAGTCTGTACATCGTTTGTACATTGCACGCAAAGTCTGTACACTCGTTGATGGCATGTCTGTACATTCACTTTCAATGTGCATACTTCTCCATATGCAAAATGCATTACATGCATTCAAAGTCTGTACACTCGTCGATGACATGTCTGTGCATTCATTCTCGTTGTACATACTTTCTTATATGCACACTGCATTTTGTGGATCAAGTCTGTATAGGCTCAGTTCAAATATCAAACTTACTCGATGCATCCTTTCTTTCCTTTCAGATTAATTCACACTGATAACAAGCCTAATCTGACAGGACTGCTGCTCAAGGAGCTTAATAAGTGCACGTGATCCAAGAATGGAGATGGCTCAGGATCGTGACACATGTAATGCAGTGAGCTGAAATGCTGCCACGTGATCTAAGCTCTTGGGCGGGAATCATGGAGAGCACACGCCCTATCTATTCACTGCTCTATAAATAAGAAGCTTCTTCCAGAGGAGCTGGGCGATCGTGAGTAGAGTGATCGAAGTAGGGGAGCCCATCTGAAAGAGCAGAAGCAGAGAGAGAGAGAGCCTGCACGATCCAGAAGAAGAGAAAGAAAGAAGAAGAAAAAGAGAAAGAGAGATCAGCAGAAGAAGAAAAAGGAGAGTGAAAAGAGAGATAGAGAGTTCATGAAAAAGAAGAGAGAAGACTTCTATGAAGATGTGTTATCTGTTGGCTCTTGGATCAGATCCAGACCAACTTGCTCCTTGAGAGCTGTTTTGTGCTTTACCGTATACAGCTTTCTATTGCTGTGTCCTTTCCGTATTTTTTTTTCTTTTACCTCTATTTCAAGCTGTTTGTCAGCGGAGCAAGCTGTGTTGCTCAGCGGGTAGAGGAGGATTCCTCTGGACGGGTTAAGCTGTAAGCCCCAGCGGTTGGCAAAGCTGTAATGCCCAGCGGTCAAGCTGTTAGACAGCGGGTTGTAAGCAAGCTGTGAAGCTCAGCGGTTTAAGCTGTGTATCAGCGAAATCCACACTCTAGTTTGAGTGTGGGGTGGACGTAGGTTTGGAGGACCGAACAACCTTAAAAATCATCTGTCCATTGTGGTGTGATTGCTTGTCTTATTCCGTTAGGTGAATGCTTAGGCACGATCTATTTCTCTCTGTCTAGTAAGGTTGTTGATTGCACACTGTCTGTTCGATGACTGTTTTGAGAGTCCTTTGACATTGATCCTAAGTCACTAATCCGTTCATCTGTAAGCATTTTAGTTGACTTAGTGAAACTGTTAATTCCGCAACTGTTCATTGGCTTTCAGTTTGTATCAGGAAGTTTTAATTGGGCAAGAGTTTTATAAGGGGATTCATTCACCACCCCTCTGAATCCATCGCACCGATCCCAACAATTGGTATCAGAGCGGGTCTCTGTGCTTCCAGATCCAACGATCTGCAGAGGATCCTGCTAGTCTGTGTGGTGCTTTGCTATTTGTAGTTTGGTGCATTTCTTATCGATTGCTTTGTGCGTTGAACCTGTTTGCTATCTGTCTTAATGGCTCGTCCGCTTGTGTTTGATGGTTCTAACTTCAGTAAGTGGTTAGGCAGCCTATGCGTTTATATGAATTCCATTGACCCTAATCTATGGAGTTTGGTTTCAAAAGGCCCACACCAATTATCTCATGATGAGACCAAGTGGTCTAGAGAGGACAGAGTAAAGAACCGTGATAATGTCACAGTTCTTAATATTTTGAAAGCTATAGTTAATACTGAAAGATTTCCTTTTGTTCTTAGGTGCGCTTTTGGAAAGGAAATATTGGATAGAATAACTGCTACAAATGGAGAGCAAGAGGATCAATGCTTGATGGCCAACCGGGGTGATCACAATTCTAATCAACAGGAGGAAACTTCATCCAAGGTAAGCTCTGGATCCGAAGAGATTTCGCTTGATGATTTATGGAATATAAATGAAGAACTTACTGATAGATGTAGGAAATTAAAATCTAAAAATAAAAAGTTGAAAAAGAAATGTGATCAGATTAATTCAAATGCTCCTTGTGAAAACTGTCAAGAACTGAGAAAATCTCATGAAATCTGCTTAGCCGATGTTGATAAGAGTAAGGAACAAATTTCTTTTTTGGAAAATAAAAATCAGGATCTCACAGATAAGATCTCTGAACTGGAAGAAAAACTGAGCTCAATTAACAGTGATCAAATCTTACTAAATAAGCGAGTTCAGAATGAAGAACTAATAAAAGAAAATGAAAGAATGATGGAAGAAATGAAAATTTTGAAGGATCAAAACAAAAAGCTCATGGTCTTAAATACTGTTATGGGAGAAAAATGGTTAACCATTGAAAAGGGAAAGTGTGTTGAAAATGACTCTGAAGAAAGATTGAAACAGGAAATCAATACACTCAAAAGTCTGAATGATGCCTTACATCAACAGGTTATCAGCTGTGAATCTGACATTGCTTGTTATGATGTTGACATTATTTCTCTAAAGTCTGAAATCCATGATCTAAAAAATTCCATGTCTGAATCTGTGAAGGATAAAGGAAAAATGAAAATGCCTCTGAAAGATAATGTAAGTGGTCAAAGAAAAGGGATAGGCAACATTTCTGAAATTAAACAAGCCAAGAGAAACCAGCTGTGTACCACTTTTATTCGAAGCTCTGAAGTAGAAGGAACTTCAAGACAATCTCCAAAACAATCTACTGCGACTGAGAATCAAAAACCACTGAAAAATAAAAAGAACAATCAACATACTGAGAAAGTTCAGGTTAACAATAAATCTCATGCTATGTATGTTAATTGCTTCTACTGTGGGAAATTTGGTCATGAGATGGCTGATTGTTTTGTGATGAAGAAGGATGATCTGAAACTTAACAGAATTCATGCTAGGAATTCTCAGATTAAGAAATCTTCTTTAACTCAGGATAAAAGGATTCAGTATTTTTACTGTCACAGAATTGGTCATCTTATGCATAATTGTGAACTAAAGAAACAGGATGATCTCAATGCTAAAAAATTGCATGATAGGAATGTTCATGCTAAAAATCATGCAAATCATAAGAGAAACATTCAATGTTTTCATTGCGGCAAACTGGGCCACATTGCTGCTCAATGTTGGCACATTCAGGGGAAGAAATTTCATTCTGAATTTGTTAATTTCCATGATAACAAAGATGTTTTTGAAAGAAATAATTTTGGTTCTAAGAGAAAGCACATTGGGTGCTTCGAATGTGGAAAGCATGACCATACAGTCAAGAACTGCTGGCATATTCAGGGAAATAGATTGAATTCTAAATCTGTAAAATTCCCTGCTTTCTATGATTCTGCTAGAAATAACTTAATTGATAAAAAGAAAAACTCTTCATGCTGTGAATGTGGGAAGCCAGGCCATAGAGCTGTTGATTGTTGGCTGGCTGGTTTTAGTAAACAGAATTTTCACTTTGCTAATAAATTTCATGACAACAGTAATTTGCATAAAAAGAATTTAAAATCTGCTGCATCATGCCATTACTGTGGTCAGATAGATCATTGTATGGATAATTGCTCCTTGATGATGAGTGATGATCTAAAGTCTCAGAAAATGTGGAAAGCACCATTCAGAGGTGTCACTTTTACTTCAGGACCGAAGGCTGCTTGGGTTCCTGTTGGATAAAAATACTTTAGCCTTTACAGGTGTGCCTTGGAAGTTGATGAATAAAGGGGTTAATAATCCAAGGCACTCAAGAATGAAAACCCCAGGATCCTACGCTTCAGGTCAATTTTGAACAATCTGTTTAAATTTCATCATCCAAAAATTGAGAATTTGAAATGATTATATATCATGTTGCTCTGTTGATGCTAAGTTGAGAGTCTCTTAAATATGAATTGCGCAATCATGCTTATGGTAGTTTCCTTCTGTCAAAATTGCACGAATCATATATGAATGAAGAATTTGAAATCATGTGTTGTGCTTTTATTACATTTCATGCACTTAGTCAGGGAGAGTTTGACTGGTTATGCTTAATGTTATTGATGCTCATGATTAGCCTCATTGCATCTAGACAGGGAGAGATTTGTCAGATACATTTGTTCCTCACTTCCTGAATCCCTCTTGTTTAGTTATTTGAATCACTCTACTGCTCTCTAGTGGATAACCTGAATGTTCTGCTATTCTCATCTTGCATAGCTGATCTATTTGTATTCCAGACTCAGCTACTGAAATTGATTCTACTCTGCATATATTTGATGCTCTTCTCTACTGCTATCATTTGCTCTACCAGCTTGCACCTATCAAACATTCACATCTTTTCAAGCTGGTCTGATTAATCTGGTTCTTGTTCCAGGAATGATAAGTTGTTCAGTAGCATTGATTGGACTGATCTGAGATTCTTATGTTGTGTACCATGTTTTAGTCTGAACTCTTAAAAGAAATTCCTATCATATAGGTTTAAGAATGACCATTGATTCAGACTGATATAAGTTTAATGTATTCTCAGAGTTGCACTTGAATGATTTGAAAATATCTGAATACTAAGTTTTAATAAATTTTAACCAACTGCGTCATGAATACCCTAGTCTCACCCATCTGTAATCTGAAAATGTGATATCAAGGCTACTTTGGTAGAGATACATAGAGATAGCATTGCTTTTAAACATTAACTTGAAAAATGTTGACTAAAAAGAAAAATTATGTTCGGGGTAATGACTTGGTAACAGAGTAACTGGGTTCTCTATCAATGAAATAGAGTAAACCTATGTCATGAAGTTCCATAGTTATATCTGGTAAAAATGTATTGAAATTCTGATAGAGCAATGGCATATTTGTGTTGAGTAACTGGAGAGTTTGGCCTCTGATCAAGGTGTCTCCTCGTGTAAAAAGACACTCCTACTGCTAACTTTGTTCTCAAAGTTGAGAGGCAATGACAGTCATCACACTGAAGTAACTGGGTCACTTCACCTAAGACGTGTTGTGCCTCATGTAAAAAGGTGTTGATCAACTTAAATTGCTCAGGGAATATTGTGCTTATTGAAAGAAAATTTCTTACAAAAGCTGTCAACTCACATTTTTCTAAGTGTGTTTAATCTTGATACTATACTATGTAACTCTCAAAGTGGTCATTGAGTTCATTTGTGTAAGATGGAAGGTGGTTGTTCTTGAGTATTGCTTGATTAATTGGTTCACCTTTATTAAAACCTACCTTCAGATATGAGTATTGAATTTGATTGACAAATTTGGTATACATCATGATTAAATCAGTTGGGTCATGTCGCTTAATTCATAACCCCCTATGATAGGAGAGTCTTTCCTTGTGAGGACTTATTACTGTGGTACCTGCCATACAATTTCCTCTGATCAGGTTCACCTTTGACAACTTAATCATCATGCTATCTTACCTGTTGGAGATCCTGTACCTTCCTTGCTGTTATTTACTCCTACCCTTGGCTACATCTACTTCATTTACATCATTGTTTCACTCTCCACAATGTTGGAATCTTCCATCTTGTTTCTGTAACCAGTTCTGGTTCTGTGGGCTTTTCACCTGCATTGTTCTGTCCATACAAATATAAGGTGCCACAACCATTATTGTTTTGGATTCCTTATGGTGGCAGATTTCAGATTACTTTTGGTTAACCAGAATTCATTCATGCACTTCAGGGGGAGTTCTGGGTCATCTGCATTTAAGGGGAGAGTAGTCATTCATTCATATTGATAGGGGGAGCTCTTATATTTTATTCTTCTAGTGCTCATCTTGCTTATTTCACCTTGGGGGAGAATAGCTCTGATGTGCTTTCATGTAGTCACAGTGGGAGATGTTATGTGTGTCTCAAAATTTCTCTCTTTTTGATGAAGTCAAAGGGGGAGAATAGATGTGTTTCATAGTATCTCATAGTGCCTCATAGTGTTGCCATCATCAAAAAGGGGGAGATTGTTGTGCCTCTGTGGTTTTGATGTCAGCAAGCACTATGAGTATGAATGTTTTTGATGTCACTATGAGTATGAATGTTTTTGATGTCACTATGAGTATGAATGTTTTTAATGTCAGCAAGCATTGTTGTCTTCCTGCATACACTGCATCGGTTCAATTTCTGTCATATGCATACTCTGCATCGGTGCATTCATCAGTTACTTCAATTTAATGTCGATGTGTGTTCATTATGCATACGAAGTCAGTGCATGGTTAACTGTCTAGGCCTGTGCATTTCATAACTGTGTTTTATGGTGGCCATAAGCTAGTGCATGCCTAGGCTCATGCATGCTCAAGGTATAAAGTCCGTACAGAGTCTTGCCTAGTCTGCATCAACACAAATCTGTACATTCTTTGGTAGTAAGTCTGTACAACCTCCGTTGTTTCATTCGATCAGTCAATACAGCCAGTGCTCTTCATGCATATGCATAGTTCGTGCATCATTTCACAAGTCTATACATCGCCGCATGCTATCAAGTCTATACATCTCCGCATGCTATAAAGTCTATACATCGCCGCATGCTATCAAGTCTATACATCGCCGCATGCTATCAAGTCTATACATTCATGAGCATAGTCAGTGCATTCGGTTGTTTCATGCATACACAAAGTCTGCACATTCTCTGCTGATATGTCTGTGCATACTTTACTATATGCATACTGCATTGAATTGTCTCGCACATACACTAAGTCTGCACACGACTGCCTTGATGTCTTTGCAAGTCTATACATGATGCATTTAGGCTTAAGCGTTAGGCACAGAAAGTCTGTACATCATTTGTACATTGCACGCAAAGTCTGTACACTCATTGATGGCATGTCTGTACATTCACTTTCAATGTGCATACTTCTCCATATGCAAAATACATTACATGCATTCAAAGTCTGTACACTCGTGGATGACATGTCCGTGCATTCATTCTCGTTGTACATACTTTCTTATATGCACACTGCATTTTGTACATCAAGTCTGTACAGGCTCAGTTCAAATATCAAACTTACTCGATGCATCCTTTCTTTCCTTTCAGATTAATTCACACTGATAACAAGCCTAATCTGACAGGACTGCTGCTCGAGGAGCTTAATAAGGGCACGTTATCCATGAATGGAGATGGCTCAGGATCGTGACACGTGTAATGCAGTGAGCTGAAATGCTACCACGTGATCTAGGCTCTTGGGTAGGAATCGTGGAGAGCACACGCCCTATCTGTTCACTGCTCTATAAATAAGAAGCTTCTTCCAGAGGAGCTGGGCGATCGTGAGTAGAGTGATCGAAGTAGGGGAGCCCATCTGAAAGAGCAGAAGCAGAGAGAGAGAGATCCTGCACGATCCAGAAGAAGAGAAAGAAAGAAGAAGAAAAGGAGAAAGAAAAAGAGAAAGAGAGATCAGCAGAAGAAGAAAAAGGAGAGTGAAAAGAGAGATAGAGAGTTCGTGAAAAAGAAGAGAGAAGACTTCTTTGAAGATGTGTTATCTGTTGGCTCTTGGATCAGATCCAGACCAACTTGCTCCTTGAGAGCTGTTTTGTGCTTTACCGTATACAGCTTTCTGTTGCTATGTCCTTTCCGTATTTTGTTTTTCTTTTACCTCTGTTTCAAGCTGTTTGTCAGCGGAGCAAGCTGTGTTGCTCAGCGGGCAGAGGAGGATTCCTCTGGACGGGTTAAGCTGTAAGCCCCAGCAGTTGGCAAAGCTGTAATGCCCAGCAGTCAAGCTGTTAGTCAGCGGGTTGTAAGCAAGCTATGAAGCTCAGCGGTTTAAGCTGTGTATCAGCGGAATCCACACTCTAGTTTGAGTGTGGGGTGGACGTAGGTTTGGAGGACCGAACCACCTTAAAAATCATCTGTCCATTGTGGTGTGATTGCTTGTCTTATTCCGTTAGGTGAATGCTTAGGCACGATCTATTTCTCTCTGTCTAGTAAGGTTGTTGATTGCACACTATCTGTTCGATGACTGTTTTGAGAGTCCTTTGACATTGATCCTAAGTCACTAATTCGTTCATCTGTAAGCATTTTAGTTGACTTAGTGAATCTGTTAATTCCGCAACTGTTCATTGGCTTTCAGTTTGTATCAAGAAGTTTTAATTGGGCAAGAGTTTTATAAGGGGATTCATTCACCCCCCCTCTGAATCCATCGCACCGATCCCAACACATTCCAGTTCAATCCTCTTCCATCTTACTCAATTAATCTCAATGACTCCTTTAGGAGTTACACATTGTAGTATTGAGATTAAACATCTTTAATTGTATTTGAAGTTGACTTCGTTGGCATAAATTTTATGATATCTATGTTTAGATTTTACTTTTGAACTTCACTTTATTTTTCTTGAGCAATCTTGGTTGATTAACACCTTTTTACATGAGGAAAAACACGTCTCAGGTGAAATGACCCAGTTACTCAGTGTGATAACCGCATTGCCTCTCGAACATGAGAACAGAGTTAGCAATTGGAGTGTCTTTTTACATGAAGAAACACCTTGATCAGAGGCCGGGATCCTCAGTTACTCAACACAACCATGCCATTGCTCTGTCATACTTTTCAATTATTTTTATACCAGAGATAACTGTGGCACTTCATGACATAGGTTTACTCCATTTCTTTGAGGGAGGACCCAGTTTCTCAATGATCAAAGTCATTGCTCTAAATTTTACTTTTCTTTTTAGTCAACTTCAGACAGATTTAATGTTTAAGAACAATACTACTAACATGTATCTCAACCAAAATAATCCTTGATTTTAAATTTTCAGATTTCAGAAGGTTTTGTCTAGAGATTACATGAAACAGTTGGTTAAAGTTTATTAAAACTTGTGAATCCGATACTTTCAAGTCTTTCAAATTCAAATTCATGAATACATTAGACTTACACCAACGTAGATCAATCAGTTATTCTTAAACCTGTATAATAGGAGTTTCTTTTAAGATATTAGATTTATAGTTGAGGTACACAGATTTAAGTCTCTTCAAAATCAGTTCAAACAATATTTTGACAATAGCATTCAATAGTAGAGACATTAACAAGAATGTATAGAAAGTGAGAATTTAAACACATGCTTGTAGCAAATATGATCAATATGCATCAGACAGATTTTCAAAAAGCCAATAGCAGTGAGTTTACAAATATGCAGCAAGAGGTATGCACTTGAGCAATGCAATTTAGAAACTCATGACAGAGTCTGGAATTCAGTCAAATTAGCTTGACAAGTGACAAGGAATTTTTCAAGCAAGGCTCTCCTTCAGCAAATTAAGGAGTAATCACAGAGAACCTTCAGGTTCAAAATAAGTGAGGATTCAGATGATGAGAAGTCTCAGACAGAATAAATAACACAGAATCCTTCCAAGAGAAGCAACCTTTCAGCAATACCAATAGCAAAACACCAGGATGAGTGAATTCATGTCATAATGAGAATCAGGATAGATGCTTCCCCTGACAGGATGCACGGGATATCAAGAAGTGTATATGTGTTATCATACATGTATCATGAGTAACCATGAGCTCCCCCTGAATATATGCAATGTATGAAGATTTTAAATGCAACAAGTGCAATGACAGAATGCAGGGAGTTTTGACAAATTATGCATCATGAATGTGCAGACTATGCTCATGAGTTTCTTTTTTTTTTTTATGTGCACACTCAAGCGCCAAGGCAAAAGTGCATGAGGAATGAATTTAACATTTCTTCAATGAGCATGTGCACACATAGCTCAAAGTATGAACATCATGCGAAAGTAGTCAAACTCTCCCTAATTAAGTACATTTTATACAATGAATGTTGAGAACATATTTTTGTGCATTTTGCTTAAGAAGCAGATATGTAGTGCACTCTAAGAATCACTATCATAGGCATCATGTGCAATATTATTTTCAAAAGATTTCAATCAAGCACAGACAGATTAGCATGATATGCATTATTTAAAACACACAATATTAGATGACAGAATTTAAAGAGAGTTTGCAGAGCTGACCTGAAGTGTAGGATCTTGGGGGTTACATTCTTGAGTGCCTTGGTTTATTGACGCCCTTTATTCAATTCCAAGGCACATCTGCAGGTTAGCATTCTATTTGGCATGGGCAGGTACCCAAATAGTCTTGGGTCATGCATGGTTAATAACACCTTTGATGGGTGCTTTCCACAGTCCTTGGGCTTTTGAGTCATCAAATATCATTGAACAACAGTCATTCATGGAGTGCCCAAATTGCCTACAATAATGACAGGAAACAACATGCTTTGATTTCTTGTTATGCATACAATTATTAGCATGAAATTTTTGTGCATTAACATGAAATTTTTGTGCATTAGCATGAACATATTGTTTTCCATAACCTGCCATCCAGCAGTCAGAAGCTCGGTGGCCTAACCTTCCACATTCAAGACATGCAAGCGATTTTTCTTTAAAAGCAAAATTATTTCTACCAAAAGTATTTTCTTTTGTAGGAAGGTTAACATGTTTAGAGTTGAATTTTCCGCCTTGAGCGTGCCAACAGTTCTTGACTGTGTGGCCATGCTTTCCACAGTGAGAGCAAGCAGAAGTGTTTCTTCTATGAAAACCTGACCAGAATTCAGTAGCCATATTACCAGACTTGTCAAATAGATGGCCATGAGGTCTCCTTGGAATAGTGGTTCTCCTTGGAGCCTTAAACTCATTCTTCTTCAAGAACCAGCAATCATGGTTTGCATGACCAGATCGTCCACAATGGGAACATTTGAGTTGCCTCTTCTGGGCAAACTGATTCTTGGGTGAGCTTTTAATAAAATGCATATGTGTATTTCTTGAATTTTTAATTTTCTTCATTCTATTATGAGCATTCAATTCATCAGATTTCAGGATATAGCAGTTATGCATCATATGACCGAATCTTCCACAATAATGACATGATCCCTTTTTAAGGTGAGTGTGTGAGAGATTATGTGTCTTGTGTATAGCGTTCTTTGTACCAGCAGGAGTGTTTTTTTTCTTTTTCTGTAGATTTTCATTCCTTTTCAGTTTCTGAATTTGTTTTGCAGATTTGGAATTGACAGTGGATTTTTGATTTTTCTGAGCACTGAATTCGAAGATAGGTACACTAGATGTACTAGTTGGCTCAGAGCTACACACGAATGAAGTGTGAAGCTTACTGTCAAGGCCCTTTTTATTTGCTGGGTTAAAACCCAGACCCTCACGTTGGAAATTAATTTTGCAACCAAAGAGCTTATCCCAATTATCCTTTCCACTCACAAATTTTTCAAGAGATTTGTTCAAGTCAGAGATTTCAGATTCAAGTTTTGAAACATTAAGTTCTAGGCCAACAATTTCAGTTTCATAGGAAATGACCTGATTATGCAGTGCATCATTCAGATTTTTCAATGTTTCATTTTCCTGTTTGAGTTTGAGCTGATTTTCAAATTGATTTCCATCAACAACACATTTTCCTTTTTCTAGAGCAAGCAGTCTCTCTGACATAGCAGTGTTTAACTGCTTCAACTCTTCATTCCCTTTTTGTATCAGTTTCAATTTTTCATTTTCAGATTTCAAATTTTTGATTTGTTCAGCAGAATTTTTATCATTAGTAATGGAACTTAGCTGTTCTATTAGAACTTCTTCTCTCTGTTCATCTTTCAAACTTTTATTGAGAAATTCATTATTCTCATCTCTTAATGAGGCAACTAGATCCTTATACCATTCAAGATCAATATGAAGACTCTCGTTAACTTCTTTCAGACATGAGCAATCCTTGCAAGCAGATTCACATGTAGTTTCAGCATTGACTTTTAAGCTCTGTTTCCTAAGACATTCATTCTTAGATTTTAAGACATTCAATTCAGAGCTAACACACTCTAAATCTTTTACCAGTTTTTCATTCTGAACAACATTATTGTTATGAGCCTGATTATCATCAATCAAGCTAAGTCTTTCCTTTAGTTCAGCAATTTCACAAGCAAGCTCTTGATTTTCCTTTTTGTGCAAACCAATTTGTTTCATAAGCATTTCTTTTTCAGATTTCAAATGATCTAGATATGAAGTAACAGAATTAAAATTATTTAGTTGTCTTCTAAATATGTCATTTTCTGTTATCAGGATTTCCATGTCCTCAACTCCAGAATTAGCATTCACATGATTATTTAACTTCTTTTTCAATGATTTATTTTGTTTTTTCAACTGTTCGCAAGAACCAAGTAAATCATTGTATGCTTCAATCCAATCATCCACATTATAATTATCAAATTCAGAAGGTACCTCATCTTCATCTTCTTCTTCATTTTCTTCTTGCTGTCCATCATCGTCAACCATCAAACATGTATTGCGATTCCTTGTAAGCTTCAGTTTCTCCAGAATCTCCTTGGCAGACCTACAGGAAAAAATATATGAAATTAGAGCTCTATCAAGTGATGCTTTTAGTAAATCTAATGCTCTTGAGTTGACATTTCAATTTATCCTTATCAGTCCATCTAGATTTATCCCTCGATAATTTATGTGGACCGTGAGTTATCACCTTCCAAAGGTCAGGATCGGTTGATTTTACATACCGATGCAAGTTTTCTAGCCAAGGATCAAAATCATTACCTCTGAATATTGGGGGATGAGCCATCGAGAGATGATAAATGCACCGTAATCAGATGAGCAAAGCAATGCACTAAATCAGTGAAACAAAACACCGAGCACAAGAAACCCACTCTGAAATGCACCATAAAAGATTCAGGATCTACTGTGGATCGTTGGATCCAATGCATAGTAACCCGCTCTGATACCAATTGTTGTAGCTGGTGCTATGGATTCAGAGGGGGGGTGAATGAATCTCCCCTTCAAAAATTGCCTAATTAAAGCTTGTAACTAGACACAGTTGCGGAATAAAGATCAATTGGGCTCTTTAAGAAGAGATTCCAAGAAACACTTGATCAACCAGTTGAACTGCAACAATGCAGGCACCTGAGCAAGTCTAAGCCGTAGACAGAATCAAATCAGAACAGCGTGTGCCTTAAAGCATTCAGACAGAATACTCACTTGAAACGCACCTATCCATTCATCTAGCGAAAATTAGATGAGCAATCAAACCGCGGTAGACAAGAAATTTTTAGGTGGTTCGGTCTTCCAGACCTACATCCACCCCACACTCAACCCGAGTGTGGATTCCTGCTGATACACAGCTTAAACCGCTGGGCCTCACAGCTTGCCTACAACCGCTGACAAACAGCTTGAATAGCTGGGCATTATAGCTTCGCCGACCAGAGGATACCACACCTCTGCAACCGCTGGGGATTACAGCTTAACCCGTCCAGAGGAATCCTCCTCTGCAAACCGCTGAGCTTCACAGCTTGCTGTCCGAGGTATCCACCTCGCCCGCTGACAAAGAGCTTGAAGAAAGGTTAAAAATGAAAGCAGGAAATAAGAAATAACAGCGATTGAAAGCTGTAATCAATGAAATGCAAATGTGGCTCCCATGGAGCTGACTGGATTGGATTTGATCCAGATTCCAGTGAAGACAGATCTTCTGATGGAGTCTTCTATCTTCTTCTTCACGAACTCTCTCTCTCTATTCTTCTGCAACTTCTCTTTTTCTCTCTGCTGCTCTCTTTTCTCTCTGGCTGTGCTCAGATGTCTTCTGTTCTTCTTCTTCTGCTGGCTCTCCTTTCTTTACTTCTGACGGCCTCTCTTAGCACCAACAACCCTTCTTTGAAAGGTGATGCGACTTTATATAGGAACATGGGCTTCGTATGGATCAACCAACAGAGCCCTACTGAAATTCCACTGGTCCACGTGTTAGGGGATAGAAGTTTCCTTTCCTCGGATCACATGCCTATCATTTGCTTGGGATCACGTGCCAGCAGTTCTGTCAGATCAGGCTTGATTATTAGTTTGAATTAATCTGAAGAACAAGGAAGGAGATGCATCGAGTAAGTTCAAGAATTGTACAGACTTAATGGCATGGAATGCAGTATACATATAGGAAGGTATGCACATTGAAGATAAGTGCAAGGACATGCCATCAAGGAGTGTGTAGACATTGTGTGTACTATGCAAATGATACACAGATATGCTACTGAAGAATGTACAGACTTTGAATGTGTGAACTGTAGTTTGCATCTATCAAGGTATGTACAACGAGAATGGATGCACTGACATGCCATCAACAAGTGTTCAGACATTTAAATGCATGTAATGCACTTTTGCATAGATGAAAGTATGCACATTGAGGATGAATGCTCAGGCATGCTGTCAAGGAATGTATAGACTTTGCGTGCATGCGCCAAGACGATGTATAGACTTTGCGTGCATGCGCCAAGATGATGTACAGACTTTGCTACCTAGTGTTTATGCATGAATGCATCCTGTATATACTTGATGAAGTGATGTATGAACTTAAATGCACATATCAATAACGGTTGTACAGACTTTGGGTGCTTGTGTATGCATGAGGGTGATGCACTGACTATGTATATGCGTGAAGAACACTGGCTCTGGCTGTATAGACTTGATCGAATGAATCAACCGGAGGTTGTACAGACTAGCCACTAAGGAATGTGCAGACATGCACACATGCACAATGAACATGGATTGCACTGACTAAGTCATGAGCTGAGCTAACGGATGTATAGACTTGCTCAGTTATCAGCTAATGGATGTATAGACTTAGTGTACACATGAGACAGACGAGTGCACTGACTATGGCTAATATATGTAAATAGGCGTTGATCAGAAATATGCACGAATTGGTCAATGCACCGACGCACTCTATATGCTCGGACCTGATGTGTGTGGTAGATCTTGAAACGTGCTAGATAAATGACTGAGCATGCAATCATTCAATCTTTCATGCAAACACAAACCTATGGTGACTCATAGTGTTTGCTATCATCAAAATCACAGGGGCACAACAAAAGTCTCCCTCGTCATCAGTGTTTGCCAGGTAGACCTCAAATTCTTCGAAGCACTCTTGCTCGTGGCTTGAAGTCGAGGGATCCGTCCCGTGTTGTTGGCGGCTAGTAGGATGGGCTGCTTCTCCCTCTGAGGGGTGGTCACCACTGACTGCCGATGAAGGAGATGGTGTCATTGACACCTCGCCGGACTCCCTTACAGAGTCATCAAAATTGGGCTCAATTTCAACTTACCCGTGATAGGGAGGTGACAGTCCTATGGCATTGACTGCAAAATAGACCTTGAAGTCCCTCTCTTGGTCATAGCCGAGTCCCCGCGTGTCTTTGCGGGAGAAGGGAGGTTGCCCACGGACCTCCGGAGGACTCCATAGCTGGTGGAAGTATGCTGCTCACGCAGGGTCCTGAGCTTGCGGGATGTGTTGCTTCTTGCACATTTCTCTGACGTGCTTCGGCATGTCATCCATATCCTAAACTAGCTCTAGCGCCACATTAGTGGGAGTATCCCAACCGAAATCATCTTCGGGAGGGCACGGTGGGGCTAGGTCACCTTTGTAAAAGATGATCGACTTGTCCCTCTTTTTGTCCTTGTTACTCCTTCTCCACTGATAGATGAAGGTCTTCAACTGCTCCACCTCATACTCTTCCCGTTGGGACGAGAGTTGGAGGCACTTGGGCGCAAGGAGATACTTCAGTCAATCACCTGGCTGATGAGGTTGGCTTCAAAGTCAACACTTCGCCTCTCCGGTTGAGTCAGCTTGGAGGCGGCATGGAGGCTTAGCCAGTGCAGCTTTACCATGTCTTGATTGATAGTGAATAGTTGTCCTACCTCGACCTCATGGTCTACTTTTTGCTTCCCTTTATCCTTTAAAGGCTCAGGGATTGCTAGAGTGGGCTCCCCAAAATATAGGGCAGCATCGGCCAGGTGGCACTCATTGGGATGGAATGGAGCTTGGTCTACGAAGACAGTATGTTGCTCCCCCCTTGGCATATTTAATGCACTGGTGTAGCGATGATGGGACGACCCAATTTTCATGGAGCCAGGGTCTCCCAAGCAGCACCTTGTATGATGTGTCGGCGTTGATGATATAAAACGTCGCTTGGGTGACAAAATCACCTAACGCTAGCTTAACTTCAACCCGACCAAGCGCCTCCTCGGAATTCTAGTTAAACCCCGAAATCTTGACGACGGTCACCTTCTGCAAGTAAGGGGCCAAGTATAAAGACTTAAAAGTCTTCAAAGGCATAATGTTGACAGCTGCTCCAGTGTTGACCAGAATACGATTCACATCATGTCCATTAATTGTCCCTCGCATATATAAGGGATGGTTGTGACACGAGGAAGATAGCAACATGTCTTTGTCTATGAAGATGAAGTTGGCTGCGAGCGCTTCGTATGTTTGGGCCTACAACTCTGCAACATGGGCTTCATAGGCCTCTGGGTCTTGGAGTATTTTGACAAGAGCCTCCTTGAGGTCTTTGCTCCATGCGATAGCCTCCCAAATGGTGACATTTGTTGGGAACCGCTTCATATGATGAATGATCTTGCGGTCCGCCCGAGCACGGGCCTTATCAAATGGCGGGATAAATTCCTCTAGGGTCTTTGGCGCCTGGCGAGGCTTCTCCCATTTGGAATGGCGCTTCTCCTCGGCTTGGCCTTCCACATTTTCTTGTAATAGCGGAGCTGAAGACTCCTCCAGAGATGGTAGAGGGGCTTCATGTTGGCCCTCATTAGAGGGGCTTGCTTGGCCTTTAGGTTCGGCCCTGTTGGAAGGACCGGCTTGCTCTGATGCCTCATCCTGCACTGGCGACTTGGATGGCTCTTCTTCTTCATCGGAAGAGGCAATTACGAAAGGGACACCATCCAACTTAGCTTCT
The DNA here is from genome assembly GCA_022559845.1 of Amorphophallus konjac. Classification (NCBI taxonomy): domain Eukaryota; kingdom Viridiplantae; phylum Streptophyta; class Magnoliopsida; order Alismatales; family Araceae; genus Amorphophallus; species Amorphophallus konjac. The sequence continues at coordinate 115,875,035 of CM040118.1, forward strand.
GAGCTTGAACCTTCTGAGGGGTTGAGGATAAAAGGGATCCCGCGAACTTGGGTTTCCAGGATAGGACCCTGCTTCTCCCCTCTGAACATTATGACCAGGTCAAGGGTTAGGGGGCCTTCACGGCCACGTCCTCGTCCTTGTCCTCGGCCATGGCCCAAGCTATTTCTCATCGAACGACCTTGATATGTCGCCATGGGAGCTTTGCCCCCGGTGTTTTCCACCGCAGGAGAGTTAATGTTGTCCGACGGCGGGATCGCCACCATGTTGCAGGAGAGCTCTTACAGCATTTCCTCAAGCATCTCCACAGTGAGGTCCTCATCTTTGTAGAATAAGGAGAGCTCCTCTAGGATTGGAAACTCCTCACCCTCTTCGAGGCGGTGAGACACATCCTGAAGCCATTGAAGGAGGCGGGTTTTCCACCCAAACTTGTCCCAGGGGATGTATTTGTCTAGACTGGCGACCCTGGTGGGACAAGGGGGAGTGTACTCCCCCAGCTTGTCTATGAGCTTCTGAAGTTTTTGCAAAGGAGTTGTCTCCTTAGGGGCTTCCATAGCAGCTACTTGCTCAGCTTGCTTTTTCAACCTCCTCTTCAAGTTCTTCCGGCGGTTCTTCTCCTGCTTCTTTTGGAGGGTTGCCTCTTGAGAAGACAGGGGCTTCGATTTCGGAGGTGGGACTGGTTTGCCCCCGAAATTTTGATTTCTGCTCCGGGCCGGCTTCTTAGGAGCCTTAGCTGCGCGGCTCCTTCTGGAAGTAACCTGAGTCCAGTTGGCCTCCTCTGGCTGAACTTGGAAGGTGACATTGATCGCCTGAGCAAGAACTCTGCCAGTGCATAGTGGGGCTCTTGGAGGCTTTTCAATTCCACCAATTTCATTCTAGCTGGCGGCTTAGCCAGATCATGATGTTTAGGTCTTTCTTCAATCAATGACCTTGTTGGCTCGACAGGAGCTTTGGCTTGAGGCTCCCTCACCTTGGCTTTGCCTTTATTGTACGGCGAAGGGTTTCCCCTTATGACGATGCCGGGTTGACTTTGCCTGGACAAAGATTTGGAACCTTCTCCCTCGGCTTGGCTTTTTGGGCTCTAGGCCTTAGGCCCCTCGCCCTTAGCCTTGCCTTTGGGGTCTGGTTGAGGTTTGCCACTGCCCGTAGACTTGCCCGGTTGGGCTTGTTGAAAGGTGGGTTTGGTCCCACGCAGTTTGGCATCCTCCTGTTGAGCTTGCTGGAGAATTTTCTCAGTGGCCTCCCTTAGATGCCGCCTCATCATAGAGTTCTCCTGCGCATCGATTTCCCCTCTCTGGATGAGGCTCCCGATACAGTCTTGGACTTAGGGGCATTCCCGAGTGGGGTGAGACACCCTGCCATGATATTTACAGTAGCGGGGGTGATTCTGGGCTGTCTCATTGTAATAGGACGGCGGGTCATGTGTCAACACCCGACCATCTTCCAGGAGCTTATCAAAAATCTTCTCAGTGTCTTCCTTGGGGAAAGAACACTGGTGAGAGGGTCACCACCCTGGGTACCACAGTGTGGATTTGGGTGGTTGGGAATTGACTCCTTGGGAATTGAGTCCCTCTTCTTGCAGCTCAGAGAGTTGAAAGGCTACCGCAGCATGTATGACATTGACGGAGAAGTGAAGACTCTCCTAGACATATGGCCGTGGTGGATCAACCAGGAATTCACCCATATTGACCTTCCCATGCCTGATTAAGTCCTCAGCGAGATCCTTGAATGGCTGGCAATTGTGGATGATATGGCCTATCACCTCATGGTATGGGCAATAGTCCTGATGAAATGCAGCACCTAGTGTCTACTCCATGGACGATGGGCTTATCAATCCTGCTCGCTGACAGGCGAAGAAAAAGTTGGGGGTCTTCTCCCAAGGAAAGGAATATAACTTCTGCTTGGGCTGCCCGCCTTGGGGTGTATGTTCCTCGCCTTCAAATGAGTCCTTCTCGCCTTCAGATGAACCTGAGGATCCCTTAGAGAGCCAGCCCCTGAGCGGGGCCCGGCCGGTAGGTGATACACCTACCTCCCATATGTGGGCTTGAGCTAACCCCCCGACGAATGGGCCAAAGGGGAAAGTGGATAACTGTTGTCAATGCTCTCTAGGAACTACTGTAGATGCCTCTATTCCACTTGCAATTGGCGAATCTCCCCTCGGATCTTCTGAATGGTCCTCCACAACGCTAGACATTCTAGGAGTGAAGGAGGAGCGGCTCTAGGACCACCGTTTGGCTGTCGATTTGAAGGCCCGGTCTCGGAAGCATTGGAGCTCGAAGTTGTTGCCACCAGATAAACCACGTTAGCCGACCGGTTCGATCGACTCCAAGCATGAGGCTGTGGCGGGTCAACTTCATGGCCCAACATATTTACTAAGCCCTTTTGGATGAGCTCTTCTGCTATGTTCTTCAAACATAGCAGTCCCCAATGGCGTGACCCAACCTTCGGTGATACACACAATAGGTGGGATCATCTATTTTGTCCACCTCTGAGGGCTTCCACGGATCCGGCAAGGTGATGAGATGCTCTTTCATGCATAGATCAAAGAGCATTTTAGTGTGCTCTTTCCTAAAGGAGTAGGGCGTCTTCATGTTCTCTGCCAACCGAGACGCCTTTGTCTTGTCGTCGGGCTTTTTGCCCTTGCCTTTGGACTTTCCTTTTCCCTTTTCTCCATTTGTCAGGGAGAAGTCTATTGCATCTACCTCCTTGCCGCTAGCCAGACGGTCTTTGGAGGATTTACCGTTTGCGGGGGCTTGTGGCTGGTGGTCAGAGACGAACAACTCAATCTCCACCACCACCGTATTTAGCTGGTCGAAGCCTCTGATATTTGAGCCCAGAAGCTGCTCACTGACTTCTGCAGAGAAGTCTCTGCGACAGATGGTGATTGCATCTTCGGGTGTCGGAGGGTTGTTGTAACGCCCCGAGATCCGATCCCAATTTATGGGTATATATATTTTTTCTTTCATCGGACCTCAAGACATTACTTCGTACGTATCGCGGAAGCACGAATATATGAACATGCATTCATTCGCGTGAGAGAGAGAGAAATCACAATTACAAGGAATGTAACAGCACTTCAACCATTCATGATTTCCAAAAAGAGAACATGCCCAATATTTTAGAATAAACTTGAGTCCACAAAGGTTCACCACCCCATAACCATACATATAGGAGAGTCATTCGTCCTTAGCATACCCAGACGAACTATGCACTAGCATTACTCCTCAGCTGCAGCCTCCTCCTCAACCTTCTTCTCTATGTCTCTTGAAAAACATGTGTCACAAAGGGTGAGTGTGACACTCAGTAGACAGCCTAAACAAACCGGGGTTAACTCGCATCTATATATATCCAAACTATATACATAATTCAGATGCTAATAATAGCATCATCCATTCATTATCATCTGTTGAAAATAACTCATATGAGGAAAATACACATTCTTTAGCTAACATATAAGGTACCCCATGCATGCACAAAAATCATGATGAATGGACTATTACACATTATCACATTTTCGTTATTCATGGAAATAAACAGTTGCCGCAAACATAGGAGGCCCACACATAACGAATGAATTGTTGGAATGTATGGGTGCAAGGTAGAGATTCAGAGGGGGGTGAATGAATCCCTCTTCACAGTTATTATGGAATTAAAGTTTTGCATATACTTAATGTGGTCTAATGAGACAACTAAGCTCACTTACTCAGAAAATAGATAATGCTGAAAGTAGATTGCCCATGGAGAGGTTCAATCTCAATCACTATACGCTCAAAAGCTCTTGTCACGAGAAACACTAGAAAAAAATGCTTCTATTAAGCATCCAGTTAAACACTAATCAGCTTTATCGAATTCAAGCAGAAAACACACAGACAAGCCTCTGATATGGAATGCCCAAGCAATTTTATAAGTGGTGATAGAAGATATGAAAATATGCGCACAGATCAAACCATAATGGACAGGATATTTTTAGGTGATTCGGCCAGACCCACAGTCTACCTATGTCCACCCCTCACTCTAAACTAGAGTGAGGATTCCACTAGCAGAAGCTAGAAACCAAAGCAGATTCCGTCTGCAATAGACGCTGCCTGACAGCTTGACCCAGAGGAACACTCTCCTCTCTTCCTCCAAACAGAAGGGGAACCGCTGGTGACACCCCGTCACTAGCAACCGGAGACACCAGTCTCCCTTCCTCTAAACCAGAGGGAAAAACGTGAGTGACACCCTGCCACTCACAGTCGGAGACCCAAGTCTCCCTTCTCCTGAATCCTCAGGAGGAACACCAGTGAGCAACGTCCCGTTGCCCACCAACCAGAGGACACGTCCTCTCTTCCTCTAAAACCCAGAGGGAAACCGGATATCCCTCTCCCTTCTCTTAAATCCCAAGGAGGAACCCGAACCCAAAATAGGGTATCGGAAAAGACCAAATAGAAAGATGAACACGGTAACATTTCAAGAAAAAAAAACAAATAAAGAAAAGAAAAAAATATATCTCCCAGTAACGTGTGGAGGGCGAGGGCTCATTCTCACCTTTTCAGTGATGCCACATGTCAGGAGCAGATGAAAGGATGATCCACATGTCAGAATATCAGACCAGTCTATGCCTCGGATCACGTGCCAATCATAAGTGTCCCCCGGTAACGTGCCAGCTTCCAGCAATTCTGGAGACACGTGCCTGACTCAGTTCAGGCTCACGTGTTTACTTTAATCCTGTCAGATGAAAGAATGACATTTTGTCAAATACCTTGTGGTCATGAGTCGTAAGGGGTGCACAGACTTAGATATGGTGGAGCAAACATTCTAGCATCGACCTTGAAGTGTAAAGGGTCTAAACTAGCACAGACCTTAGTTCAGCTAGCTTGCATGCATGAACTACAACTAGCGTCAACCTTAGTTGTGTGACAACACAACTAGCACCGACCTTACATGCACCGACCTTGGCTGTGTGAAACCACAACTAGCACCAACCCTAGTTATGCATTATGCAACTGGCGTTGACATCGACCTTGGCTTTGTAAGAACACAACTAGCACCGACCATACATGCACCGACCTTGAATGCACCGACCTTGGCTGTGTGAAACCACAACTAGCACCGACCCTAGTTATGCATTATGCAACTGGCGTTGACATCGGCCTTGGCTGTGTAAGAACACAGCTAGCACCGACCTTACATGCACTAACCTTGGCTGTGTAAAACCAGAACTAGCACCGACCCTAGTTAAGCATTATGCAACTGGCGTTGACATCGACCTTGGCTGTGTAAGAGCACAACTAGCACCGACCTTACATGCACCGACCTTGCATGCACCGGCCTTGGTTGTGTGAAATCACAACTAGCACCGACCCTAGTTATGCATTATGCAACTGGCGTTGACATTGACCTTGGCTGTGTAAGAACACAACTAGCACCGACCTTACATGCATCGACCTCATGCCTTGCTACAGTGAGACATATGCACCGACCGTGTATGTGCACCGACCGTCTATGTGCACCGACCTTGGTTTGCTATGAATCAAACATGCACCGACATCATGCCTTGCTACAGTGAGACATATGCACCGACCGTGTATGTGCATCGACCTTGGTTTGCTATGAATCAAACATGCACCGACCTCATGCCTTGCTACAGTGATGTGCACGGACGTTGTGACTGACTTAAAGCATGTATGCACCGACTTCTGTCTGCGCAAGGCAAACATGCACCGACCATGTATGCAAGACATACTATAATGCAAAACCTTTACCGACCATATGCAAGCCCCATGCAGACGAGCACTGACCTTTGTATGCGTATGGCAAGTATGCACCGACCTTCATATGCATAGGTAAAGATATGCACCGACCCTTTTATATGCAGGCTTCAGAAACGTGCACCGACTTGCATCTCACAACTTGTATTGACCTATATGCAAACAAATGAGATATGCACCAATTTGAACAGTAACTGAGGTAGACTCCTAACGCATGTGCACAGACCCTTATAGAGCAAAGAACAGTGACGTGCACTGACTTTCTAAATGCAACAATAGCGAGAATGTGTGTGCATGTAACCTGTTTGATAAAATGTGTATGTTTATATGTATGAATTGAAATGTCCACAGATGAACATTAAACAATGCCTCACAATAGCATGCAATGTATCTCTGCCAAATGCAACAGCAGTGCAACAGCCAGTTCAATGCAATTCATATATGCAGCAGTAAGTTCAATACAATGCAAATTCCACAAACACGTTATGACATCATGCACGTATGATTCACAGTGTTTGACATCATTAAAACACAAGATCGCAACAGTCTCCCCCTTTTTGATGATGGCAACACTGTGAGTCATATGAACCTAGCAGTGAGATGGATCATATGAACCAAGCAATGAAACATATGAACTATCACTCAACATGCATAGTGTATGACACCATGAACTGTGCTGACACAGATATGCATGACACTCAGACAGTAAAATCCACAGATATGCATGACACTCAGACAGTAAAATCCAACTATTATTCTCCCCAAACACAACATTCTTCCCCCAAACAATGACTCAAAACATTTCTCCCCCTTTGACTTCATCAAAAAGGAAACAAGGATGTGAAGCAATGTAGAAAAAAAATGGTCACTGACGGAATCAGCTAAACTCAGAATGTAAGGTGAAGGATTTCATTATAATAGGCAGAATCAATTAATACCACTTGATAGAAATTTTCTGGTACCAATAAGTGCAGCAAGATCACAAGATTTTTCAAAGAGGTGTGCAGGGACTAATCAAGGCATCAGTTGACTGAATGTCCAAAAGAAATAATTGACCAGAGAAGATTTTTCAACAAGGTACCAATGTCATAAATCTAAGTTAGAATTTAGATTCTCCTATCATAAGGCCTTATGAAATAGGCATATTTGACAAGCATTGTTTAAGCATAATGTATACAGAATTTTTCAATCAAATTCAATACTCATATCTGAAACTAAGTTTTAATAAAAGTGAACCAATTACTCATATGACATTCCAGTTCAACCTCCTTTCATCTTACTCAGCCAATTTCAATGACCCCTTTAGGAGTTACACTGAGCAGCATTGAGATTAAACAAGTCTCACTGTTCTGATATTATTTTTAAGGTGACAACAACATATTTCTTTTTATTTGCTCACGAATTTCAGAATAGTCAAGTAGAATCCATACCTTTTTACACGAGGGTATACGTTTATCAGACGCCAATACCCCTAGTTACTCAGTAGGATTTACTATTTTGTCTTGAGGTATAGTTAACATCTTTTCACATAAGGGTACACGTTTATCAGACGCCAGTACCCCTAGTTACTCAGTGAAACTATCCTTTAAAATTTTCAAATAGAGTTATCCAAGAAACTTCATGACATAGGTTCACAAGATTTTTATAGAGAACCCAGTTTCTTAGTGCATTTGGCCATTGCTCTGCCTTCTGCATGGATGATTTTTTACTTTAATACAGCAGTCCATTTGATGTTTAGAAAAGAGTTGTTTAAAAACAATACTAATAGTGTGTATCTCAACCAAAGTAAGCCATGATTTCAAATTTTTAGATTTCAGAAAGTTTATCAAGAATTACATGAGACAGCGGTTAAAGTTTATTAAAACCAATGATTCAGATATTTTTCATGTCTTTTAAGGACAAATTCAAGAATACATTAGACTTAAACTAATTTAAATCAACAGTCATTCTTAAACATGTATAATAGGAGATTTTTCTGTGTGAATAATTGAATTTATGAAACATGGTACACAGATTGAAATCTCTTCAAGGTTAGTTCAATCAATCATTTCAATCAACAATAGAGACATCAACAAGCATGCAATGAAGCCATTTAGCATGGATGGGAGTAATTTGTGCAGCAGCTGAATTCAAGATGGCAACAGATAGAGTTTAACATGAAGCAGAATTAACAATTAAGCTCAAATCAGATGGGATTTCTGAAAGAATTTAAAACAACCATCACTAACTCAGCAAATGCAGCAGAAAATAGATTTCAAGATCATGAAGCTGATGAATTTAGAAGATTTCAAAATAGACAAGTGAAATTTAGAATTGCAAATTCAGATTTCAAGGTGCTAGGATGTATTCCACTCCACAGCAGTACAAAATGTTGATCAATTAGGATCAAAATGAAGACAACAACTCAGGCAGAAGATTGAATCACAGGTTGATCACATAAAGTAGTTTGGCCGACCAAAATCATCAAGGAGTGAAATATGAGACAAGTTATGCCATTTATATGACATGATTTATGCTCCCCCTTAATGCATGCATGGGCTGCCAATTAATTCTTAAATTACCATATGCATGTTGACAAATGCATATGAGTTAAATGTGAATTGCAGGAACTCCCCCTATGTATGTGCATCTATGTATGCATATGCATTGACTCCCCTTAACAAAATGCATTGAATCATCATGAAATGAAGACCATGCAGGGAATTAATCTAACCATATATGCATGAAACACAAGAGCTATCATGAGAGACTCCCCCTGACTTTATGCACTGTATGACTAAGTTTTGAGTGCAACACAAGCAATGAAGTCTATGCAGGGAGATTAAAGAATTATGCTCAAGAATAATCTAGACTGCTCTAAGTGCATATTTGACCCAAGGTACCTGGTAGAGGACTTGGTCTAAAGACCACCTCACGCATGGTTAGAGCTTCTAGACAGACCACATCTGCCCTTTGGCACTGTTCCATTTAATATACCTTTGGGTCATGCAAAATAATGAAGTGCATGTAGTTCTATAAGACCTATAATGAATGTGCAATTTCAATACGTGGGACAAATATGCATTGCAATCTAAGATATTCAGACTACAATCAACTTCATGTGCATTTCAGATTTTCAAAAAATTCCAATCATAAGATGCACAAGTGAATCAACATGTGAAAGAACAATTTCAAACATAACAATGCAGTAACTCATGAGGATGCAGTCGTGAACATGTATGCATGAGATTTTAATTGATAGATTAGGCATGATATTCAGCTATCTGAAGAAAAAAAATTTAGATGAACAAACCTGTAAACAGCAGAAATGGGGATTTACCAAACTTGGGTGGCTTGGCTTATTAAACCCCCTTTTTATTCTCCATCCCCAAGGCACAACTGCACAATAAATTCTCATTTTACAAATTTAGGTACCCAAGCATTCTTGGGTCCTAAGCTGTCAGTGGCACCTCTAAAGGGTGCTTTCCACATTTTCTGAGCCTTCAGATCATCAAATATCATTAAAGAACAATCATTCATAGAGTGCCCAGACTGTCCACAATAATGACATGAAACAACAGACTTTTTGTTCATATTGTGCACATTAGCATGAGTATGAAATCTATGTGCATGTGCATGAAATTTTCTGTTGTTTACATGAACATTTTATCTTTTATTATCAGCCAGCCAACAATTCACAGCTCTATGGACTGGCTTTCCACAGTTAAAACATGTAATGAATTATCCTTTACCAAGTTTGTTCCTACCAAACACAATTTGATTTTCAGGAGAATTGACATGTTTAGAATTAAATTCCTTTCTCTGAGCATGCCAACAGAATGCAGCAGTGTGGCCCAATTTGCCACAACAAATACATTGAGTTTTCTTTCTTTGAAACACATGATTCTTAACATGAGGTTTCTTAGCATTCAAGTCATCTTGTTTCATTAATTTACAATCATGCATGAGATGACCTATCTTATGATATTAGAAGCAGTGAATTCTTTTCTTTTGAACAGGAGAAGGTTTCTTAGCATAAAATCTACCACCATTTAAATTATCCTTCTTCATTATCAGAAAATCATCCATGCAATGACCATACAGGCCACATTAATGACATGTCATGATTTTCTTATGTGTATGTGTATGCACGAATGACTTTTGAGCACAATGCAGTGAAGTGGCAGGAATCTTTTTGTTCTTTTGTTTTTCAATTGGTTTCAAGGATTTTGCAGCCGTAAATTGAAAAACATGTGGGTTCTCAGAACCGTGAGAAGCAGAACTAGAAACAAAGGATGCTTGAATTTGATTTTCAAAACTCTTTTTATTTACAGGGTTATATCCCAACCCCTCCTTTTGAAAGTTAACCTTTGTTCCCAGTAATTTGTTCTGATTATCTTGCCCACTAACAAATTTAGACAAAGAATTATTCAAATCATTTATCTCAGATTTAAGGGAAGAGATCTAAAATTCATAGTCTGTTATGTCTTCTTCACAGGAAATGATTTGGTGATGCATAGCATCATTCATGGTTTTAAGATTGTGAATTTTCTGTTTCAAATTCAAGTTCTCTTAAAATTCATTACAGATCATAGATTTTCCTTTTTCAAAGGTGAGAAGCCTCTCAGAGATAGCATTGTTTAACAGTTTCAATTTTTTAATTTCTTCTTTCAATTTGATGTTTTCCTCCTCAAGCTTATCATCATCAAATAACAAATCACCTAGAAAACTCTAGTTTTCCTTAACAATTTCTTGCTGGTTCTATGTTTCAATTTTATCAAGCTTTTCTTGAAGCTTCAAATTAACAGCTTTGATAGCCTCAAACTTTTCAGTGATCAATCTATTTTCATTTTCAAGATTCACTAACCTTTGTTCAGATTCCTGAGATTGTTTTCTGAGTTTTCCGTTTTCAGATTTGACATGATCAAGTTCAGAGCTAACACACTCAAAGTCTTTCAACAGTTTTTCATTCTGAACTAAATTATTGATATGAACCTGATCATTATCAATCAAGCTAAGTTTTTCTTTTAGTTCAGAAATTTCACATGCAAGTTCTTGATTTTCTTCTTTGAATAAGCCAATTTGTTTCTTAAGCTTTTGGACATCAGACAAACATGCATCATAAGACTATTTCAGATTTATACAATTTTCACATGAAGATTTTGAATTATTCAGATCGATTTTATTTTTAAAATTTTTGTATTGTTTTCTTAATTTTTCATTTATTTTAATCAAAACAGCATAAGCATCCTGCTAATCCTCTATAGATAAGTTTTCAAAAGAGTTTACCTGATCGTCCTCCTCCTCTTCATTTTGATTGTTGCTTTGATCACTTTTATCTGCCATTAGACATTTGTCCTCGTCTGATTTTGTCTTCTTAGTTGATGTTCCGGTTGCTTTTAACTTATCCAGGATTTCTTTACCGGGCCTGCAGGTGGAGACAAAAGGAAAGATGATAGGATCAACAACACTTCTCAAAATATTGAGAGCTCTCATATTTTCATCATTTTTTATTCTATGTTTATCCGTCCATTTGGACACATCTTTAGGCAGTTTGTGAGGACCTTTGGAAACAAGGTTCCAGAGGTTGGGATTCACTGCATTAACAAACGTGCACACACTGCCTAGCCAACAAGGTTCCACCGGTCCTTGGCGCGCCACCTTTCCCTTGTCTTGCCTCCCTCCGGCCTGCATAGGCCTCTTGCCCGATGACTTCTACTCCTCGGCGAACCTACAAATGGACATTGATTAGGACTTGCCCTTATATATATCTCCTAACTTTTATGGCTTCAGCCGTTACCTTGCATTTTCTTACTTGGCTAAATGAGCAAGCCTTAACGCCATTGGGTAGGAGCCAGGGTCTTGGGTTGCGACATACCGTCAGACATTACTACGCAGCCCATTGACAAATTTCTTCACCTTTCGACGCGCGTCGTCGAATATGTGCGGAGCATATTGGCCCAAAGTTGAAAACTTGGCCTCGTAATCGGCCACTGACATGCTCCCTTGCTCGAGACTCAAAAATTCTTGCTCCTTTCCGTCTCACACATGCTCTGGAAAATACTTTTCTCGGAAGACAGCCAAGAATTCCTCCCACAGAATGTCACCGTCGTGGTAGTCCGCGAAGGTGGTTCGCATCTTGGCCTTCCACCACAAGTCGGCCTGGTCTTGCAGAACATAAGCTGCCAGATTCACCTTCTCCTCTTTGGGACACCGCATCACGCGGAACTTCTTTTCCATTTCGCTGAGCCATGACTCAGCCACTTCTAGACGGGTCTCCCCCTTAAAGATAGGAGGCGCCAACCTTAGGAATCGATCAAGTGCCGGCAGGTCGTGACGTGGTGCGACTGCAGGCGGCTGCAGCATTTGTTGCTGCATAGTCTGCATCAACCCTTGGAAGCTCTGCATGAACCCTTCTAGGTTGACTCCCGCATTGGGCACCTGCCCACCGCCAACTGCAGGGGCATGGACAGCCCCATTATTTGCTCCATTTGGGTCATCTACACCCGATCCCCTCTCATCCGCCTGGGGAAGATCTCTTTGCCTTCTTGGCGGCATGGTTCTGAAAAACATACAATTGTTTAAGTGAGAGGGTTTTAAATGGTGTCAAACATACTCTACCCTTTCTCCACTCTAACCTATCCCTTCCTCTACTATGGAACATCTGGAATGGTTGTAACCCTGGTTTGTCTCTCGTGCTCTGATACCATGTTGTAACGCCCCGGGATCCGATCCCCAAATTTTTGGAGATATTTTTTTTCTTTCTTTTTATCGGACCCCAAAGCAATCACTTCGTACGTATCGCGGAAGCACAATATTATGTAACATACATACATTTACATGAGAGAGAAACCACAGGTCACAAGAAATGTAGATAAGCATTTCCACCATTCATAATCTCCAAAAAGAGTATAGGTTCATGTTCCAGATTACACGTGAGCCCACATGGGCATTTCACCCCACACCCTACATATAGCAAGACTATTGATCGCAACATACCCACACGAACAGTGGCTAACTCTACTCTTCAGCTGCTGCCTCCTCCTCAACCTCTTTCTCTATGTCCCGTGAAAACGTGTGTCACAAGGGGTGAGTGCGACGCTCAGTAGGCAACCCAGTCAAACCGGGGTTAACTTTGCATCTATATAATCCATTATATATAGAGTTCAGATGTTAACACTAGCTTAGTTCATATCATCATCAGTTCTTAAGATAACTCATGTAAGAAAAATATAGATTCTTTGACTAATGTATAAGGTACCCAATCATGCAGTAAGAACCCAGTGATTAAGCAATTAAACATTATCACATTTCCATGAGTGTTCATATTTTTGCCATGCAGGGAACCGGACAGCTGCCGCAAACATAAGAGGCCCACACACACACACAAACGAACGAAAGAGTACCACGCAGACCTGGGCGCGAACTCCCACCTAGACTCTTGTTGCACGGGGCATTATGCATCGCCGTCCCGCGGGTTCTGTGGCGTTACGTATCGCCGTCCCACAGAATGAACCAGCCGAATCGATATGTTTTGACCAGGGCGTTAAGCACCGCCATCCCCTGGGATCTTTTACTTCTGCGGCGTTACGTATCGCCGTCCCATAGAAGGGACCGAAGTCCAACCTCACAGAATGTTGTTGTTTTCCCTTCATGGCATACACATTCTTATTTATCTTATAGTGACTAGAATGATATTTATCATAACAGACATGCTTTCATTGATTAAGGGACCAACCAAGCTCACTGTCATGCATCTCATAATTTAAACTTACTCATAGACATGCTTCTTGTCACGCCCCGAGCCGATAGCAGTGGAACGTGTCGTTTGCTCGGAACATGGTAGTTAAACAGTCATGTCAATCAGAGCATAGTCATTTCCATAAAACATAATTTGGACAAATAACAAATTTCATTTCAAATATAAGTTCTTTACATATTTGGGCCCAATGTAAACGAAAAGACTCAATAAAGAAAAACTATAAGGAGACGTAAGACGCAAGATAACCAGACTAGACGGTTCATCTAGATGTCAGAGTTCTTTTCAATCTTGCCCTTGCCCATCATGTTCGGTCTCGTCGTCACTAAGGTCATTACCTAAAAAATATTGGAAAACACAGGGTGAGCGAACGCTCAGTAGGACTTAATATCTCATGTTCCAAGCTAGCTTTAAGTCAATTACAGTTTAACATGCTCATGCAGGTCATGTAAGATATAGAAATCGAGAATTATAATGACACAAAATAAATTCAAGAACTATAAGAAACAAACGAGTAAGCAAGATGCTAGATACACTCATGAAGAGTAAGGACAATGATAATCAAGAGAGTATAGCAAGATCTTTCATGTCAGAACACCAAGTACTTCTCATAATGAGGAAATAATAACAATCATCCCTCTATGACGAACAATATCACGAGGGCGGTTAATGAAACTAGCACAATATTCTCTCTATGACGACATTATCATGAGAGCTTTCATGTAACTAGCACTGGGGAGGATTGCCAAGACACTAAGGGAATATCACGACGATATGATAACCCCTCCAATAAGGCAATTCAAGATCTTTTCATGATGAACAATAAGTTGTGGAAAGATGCACTATGATGGCAATTACTCCCGATCATCACTATCACGAGAGCGTTTGCACATCTAGCACTAAATAGGATTAGCCAATGCACTAAGGGGAAAATCACGACGATATGACCACCCCTCATGGAAATAGCACGAGGTAGTATTTGGTCGCACACTTAGGAGTTCTCACGACTGTATGATTGCCCCTAAATGCCAATAACCGAGTTGGTGAATGCCAGCACCCGATCATCGTATACCGGTAACGTTTGGACTTTGCCTCGCCCAATGAGGGTCAGATCAGGACCCGTATCATTTAAAATGTCATTTTAGTGGGACCCATAGCCCCTGACATTTAGTCTAAACTAATTCCATATTAATGGCCAAGAATTTCAAGGGTCAAGCATGTAAGAACATTAAGATAGATTTCACAGACATAGAGTTCAAGGACAGAACTTGTAATAAGGATGATATAACAATAAACCAGATGAAAACCATGACATTCTGGAAATCTAGGTGATTAGATACAACCAACTCAATCGGCCTTGAGGGAATCTAAGGCTGCGAGGAGACTTACGGAGGTCCCAATGACTAACTTGTCAATCCGAAGGAACGGAATGTCCAACGGAGGGCTCGTATGTCACCGAGAGTTGATGGGCAATCGATAAAACGTGGGACTATACTCACGGACTGGAATATAGTGCCTATATACATATAAATCCATGTTTACAGGAAAAATCATTAAAAAATCAAATGACAGCAAATTGGCGCCTTAACCAAAGTCTTCAATTTGTTAAGTAGCGCCCTGGTCACGGGCGTTATTTTACAAATTGAAGACTTCTCATGGAGTCGCTATATATATTTTAATATATATATATCAATGTATATTCATTTATCAATTTCCAGAATTCAGGTAAATGGCGACTTGACTTAAGTCTTCAATTCAGTAAATAATGCCCTTATCTGGGTCGTCAGTTCGATAAGTGACGACTGTTCACACAGTCGCCGCATCTAGATACTATTAATATTAAAATCTATAAATAATCTCGAGTTTCAGATATTATGTAAATGGCGCCCTAGGTTAAGTCGTTAATTTATTAAGTAGCATCCTAGTCAAGGGCGTCATATTTCAATTTAATGGCGGGGTGCATGTCGTCATTTCAATCTTTATGTAATTTAGTCATGAACAGTAGCACTTTTTAAATACAAGAAATTTTACAGAAATAATCACATGGTCATGTAGAGAAAATTAACAGGATTCTAGTAGTATCATCATGCATTAGATTAGATAGTAAGATTCAAAGTTATTAAATTTTGAACATTATGTAATTATTAATCATCTAACGAATTGACGGCTGTTTGCATGGTCGTTGAATCAAATAGCGCCCTATCTTGGGTCGCTATTTACTGTAATTTGCAGAAAACATAATTCTGAAATCGGTGAGTCTTCCTATTGATCACTATCATCCTACATGCATGCAGAGACTTGTTATTAACATTGTTTTGCATAGAACTTGAGAAAACCTACATGTTCTATTGATCTAGCATGATGATTATATAATATTTTACTTCGGAGATTGCCTACCTTTGGGTTACTTCAGCGGTGAAGAAGAATAAACAAGAGAATAATAATAGCAGAAGAAGAAGAAGCCTTTTCTGCAACAATGGCTGCAGCCTCCTTACAAACCTCCTCCTCAAGGAAGAAGCAGAGAAAGAGAATAGAATTCTCTTCCCCCTCGTATAGCCAACGAAGAAAATCTCTAAGAGATTAGCAAGACGTCGTTGAAGAAAAAGAGCCTAACAGGTTGGCTCGATGGAAGGGGTATTTATAGGCTAGAGAATCCTAATGAGGGTAGAAGTTTGATTAGGATCCTATTACTATCCAAACTTCCTTACGTGTTAATCTCATCTCGATGAATCACCGACCTTCATCCGAGTTTGAACGAAATACGGCAACGGGTTTCCTTATTTTCACTCTCAAGGAAATGGCGACTGAGACAAGGGCGCATTTTCAGTAAATGGCGCCTTCTTATGCAGTCTTCATTTCATTAAATAGCGCCTTAACTAGGGTCGCCTTTTACTTTTCTATATTTAGCCACTTTACTTCTAATTTTCCTTGGTATGAATTAGCGCCCACGTACATGGGCGTTGTTATTTTAAATAGTGCCCATGTGAAGGGCGTTATACTTTTATTATCCTCGCGTTATTTCCAATTATTATTACCCTTACCCTATTAACGTATGAAAATGGCGCCCATTCAAAGGGGCGTCATTGTTGGAATTAGAGCCTAAGATAGGGGCGTCAATTCATAAATTAGTGCCCATCCGTACGGTCTTCAATTAAATAACGCCTTGACGGAAGGCGCTATTCATTTTTAGGTTTTATATGTGTACGGGTGACATATAGTGGGTTGTATTGTTAAGACTCCTTTTTATAAGATATATGTGTGGGTTATTTTAGGGCCAAGGCCCATGTATAATCTATATCTATATTAACATATTTATACATATATTCCCAGCCCATTCAATATCTTTAGAGCCCATTAATTACATGTCTTATAATTATCTTAACCTTTTTAGCCTAATATTTTAATGAGACTCTATATATATATGTGTGTGTAGGTGAGCTGTTACGTGAGTTTTGTATATATATGGCCTTATGGGCTAAATGGGTTGGGTTTTGAAATTGCATGTTGGGCCTTATATCTTTACACACCTACATATGTAAGTTGTGAGCTTAGTGGGTAACATATGTGTTTAACATTTAGATCTTTAGTGAAATCCATTTAACTTAGTATTATTTGGGTTGGGTTATAATATATTTATATATATATTATGTATAACTGTTTTAATGCAAAGGCCCACTAATTATATTTAGTAGACTAATAAGTAGTTTTATCTAATTGGTAGAACTTTATATACATACTTTATTTCCTTTAACTTTATTTATTTGTATATCTTATTTATTTTGCATTGTTGTCTCGGGTATCAGAGTCGGGTTCGATCCTATGATCTTTAACTCAATTATCTATTTGTAATTTGTTAGGGTTTTAGCTTAATGGTTGGGCTTTAATGAAGGATTTATTCATAGCCTTCTAATTAATGTTTAGGCCCACTATCAATTTAGGCTATTTCCATTATCAAAATTTTATTTTCTATATTTATTTCATGACCAATATTAATATGTATCCTTTATAAATTTCGGGGTGCTACACCCTCCCCCACTTAAAAGAATTTGGTCCCCAAATTCACATAGTTTCCCTTCCAAAATTTGTGGGGTAAGATCACCATACCTAAAGCATGTATTCTGGCTAGGTCATTCACATATCATGTTAAGTACTTAAGGTCATATCCGATTCATGCAATTTTTAGATGAGATAGGTTTATAGGGTTACCTTCCGTTGCTTGCGGTGCTTCTTCCTTTAAGAGTGGACATCGAGTAATTTTATGATCTCTGCTTCCACAACGGATGCATTTTCTAAGTTTATACCAACACTCGTCCGGATTGTGTCTTCCCTTCTTGCAATGCTTGCATTTCCCCTCGGCCGGAACAATTTGTCGATCATTATTCCGGGGCTTCTTATTTTCATAGAATTTGTTACCTCCATTAAATCTCTTTTTGCCGTTCACATTTTTCTTGTTCTTGGATCCATTTGGTAAGTCCTTCTTGGCGGCCTTTCCTTTGATTCTTTCCATCATATCCATAGCATCTTCCAAGAGTTGAGCTTTTCTAACCATCTCCGTATATGTTTGAATTTCTAGTGGAGCTAGTTGAGGTATAAGTTCCACCTTCAAGCCATTCATAAATCTCTTTGCTCTCATTTTCTCTGTGCAAACCAAGTGTGGTGCATATCGGGCCAATCTAGAAAACCTCGCTTCATACTCAGCGACTGACAGACTACGTTGCTTCAAAGCTACAAATTCCATAGCCTTCTTCTCGCGAATTCTTTCTGAGAAATACTTCTCGTTAAAGAGTTCTAAATACTCGTCCCAAGAAACTTGATCGTTAGGCAAAATGGATTCCACGGATCACCACCATACTCGGGCATCCTTATCTAATTGATATGTTTCTAATAGTACATTCTCTTCATCGGTGCATTGCATCACCTTAAAGGTCCTCTCTATTTCTTGCACCCAATTCTCCGCTTCATCCGGGTCAGTCGACCCACTAAACTTAGGGGGATTTATCTTTTGGAACTTCCGATGCAAATCCCCGGCTCCATGCCGTGCTCCACCTTATGCAACTTGTTGCAAGGCTTGCGTTAAACCCAGGACAGTGCGTTGCATCTCTCTCCACTGAGCTCTCTCAGCGGCCATTCTAGCCTACAAGAATAAGGTTTGGATTAATGATATTCATATCTCGGCAGGTATCTAACACGAATGTAACATATTTTATTATTTAACCCAAAGCTCTACCCAAATCTCACAAGGTTCCTATAGGATAACTGGCAAGGAGAACTCAATCTAAGACTTGGACTAAATGACCTAGGGATTTAGAAAGCCTAGGCTCTGATACAACCTCCTGTCACGCCCCGAACCGATAGCTGCGGAACGTGTCGTTTGCTCGGAACGTGGCAATTAAACAGTCATGTCAATCAGAGCATAGTCATTTTCATAAAACACAATTTGGACAAATAACAAATTTCATTTCAAATATAAGTTCTTTACATATTTGGGCCCAATGTAAACGAAAAGACTCAATAAAGAAAAACTATAAGGAGACGTAAGACGCAAGATAACCAGACTAGACGGTTCATCTAGATGTCAGAGTTCTCTTCACTCTTGCCCTTGCCCATCATGTTCGGTCTCGTCGTCACTAAGGTCATTATCTGAAAAACATTGGAAAACGCAGGGTGAGTGAACGCTCAGTAGGACTTAATATCTCATGCTCCAAGCTAACTTTAAGTCAATTACAGTTTAACATGCTCATGCAGGTCATGTAAGATATAGAAATCGAGAATTATAATGACACGGAATAAATTCAAGAACTATAAGAAACAAACGAGTAAGCAAGATGCTAGATACACTCATGAAGAGTAAGGACAATGATAATCAAGAGAGTATAGCAAGATCTTTCATGTCAGAACACCAAGTACTTCTCATAATGAAGAAATAATAACAATCATCCCTCTATGACGAACAATATCACGAGGGCGGTTAATGAAACTAGCACAATATTCTCTCAATGACGACATTATCATGAGAGCTTTCATGTAACTAGCACTGTGGAGGATTGCCAAGACACTAAGGGAATATCATGACGATATGATAGCCCCTCCAATAAGGCAATTCAAGATCTTTTCATGATGAACAATAAGTTGTGGAAAGATGCACTATGATGGCAATTACTCCCGATCATCACTATCACGAAAGTGTTTGCACATCTAGCACTACATAGGATTGTGTACTATGATGGCAATTACTTCCGATCATCACTATCACGAGAGCGTTTGCACATCTAGCACTAAATAGGATTGGCCAATGCACTAAGGGAAAAATCACGACGATATGACCACCCCTCATGGAAATAGCACTAGGTAGTATTTGGTCGCACACTTAGGAGTTCTCACGACTGTATGATTGCCCCTAAATGCCAATAACCGAGTTGGTGAATGCCAGCACCCGATCATCGTATACCGGTAACGTTTGGACTTTGCCTCGCCCAATGAGGGTCAAATCAGGACCCGTAGCATTTAAAATGTCATTTTAGTGGGACCCATAGCCCCTGACATTTAGTCTAGACTAATTCCATATTAATGGCAAAGAATTTCAAGGGTCAAGCATGTAAGAACATTAAGATAGATTTCACAGACATAGAGTTCAAGGACAGAACTTGTAATAAGGATGATATATCAATAAACCAGATGAAAAGCATGACATTCTGGAAACCTAGGTGATTAGATACAACCAGCTCAGTCGGCCTTGAGGGAATCCAAGGCTGCGAGGAGACTTATAGAGGTCCCAATGACTAACTTGCCAATCCGAAGGAACGGAATGTCAAACGGAGGGCTCGTATGTCACCGAGAGTTGATGGGCAATCGATAAAACGTGGGACTATACTCACGGACTGGAATATAGTGCCTATATACATATAAATCCATGTTTACAGGAAAAATCATTAAAAAATCAGATGACAGCAAATTGGCACCTTAACCAAAGTCTTCAATTTGTTAAGTAGCGCCCTGGTCAGGGGCATTATTTTACAAATTGAAGACTCCTCATGGAGTCGCTATATATATTTTAATATATATATATATCAATATATATTCATTTATCAATTTCCAGAATTCAGGTAAATGGCGACTTGACTTAAGTCTTCAATTCAGTAAATAACGCCATTGTCTGGGTCGTCAGTTCGATAAGTGACGACTGTTCACACAGTCGCCGCATCTAGATACTATTAATATTAAAATCTATAAATAATCTCGAGTTTCAGATATTATGTAAATGGCGCCCTAGGTTAAGTCGTTAATTTATTAAGTAGCGTCCTAGTCAAGGGCGTCATATTTCAATTTAATGGCGGGGTGCATGTCGTCATTTCAATCTTTATGTAATTTAGTCATGAACGGTAGCACTTTTTAAATAAAAGAAATTTTACAGAAATAATCACATGGTCATGTAGAGAAAATTAACAGGATTCTAGTAGTATCATCATGCATTAGATTAGATAGTAAGATTCAAAGTTATTAAATTTTGAACATTGTGTAATTATTAATCATCTAACGAATTGACGACTGTTTGCACGGTCGTTGAATCAAATAGCGCCCTATCTTGGGTCGCTATTTACTGTAATTTGCAGAAAACATAATTCTGAAATCGGTAAGTCTTCCTATTGATCACTATCATCCTACATGCATGCAGAGACTTGTTATTAACATTGTTTTGCATAGAACTTGAGAAAACCTACATGTTCTATTGATCTAGCATGATGATTATATAATATTTTGCTTGGGAGATTGCCTACCTTTGGGTTACTTCAGCGGTGAAGAAGAATAAACAAGAGAATAATAATAGCAGAAGAAGAAGAAGCCTTTTATGCAACAACGGCTGCAGCCTCCTTACAAGCCTCCTCCTCTAGGAAGAAGCAGAGAAAGAGAATAGAATTCTCTTCCGCCACATACAGCCAACGAAGAAAATCTCTACGAGATTAGCAGGACGTCGTTGAAGAAAAAGAGCCTAGCAGGTTGGCTCGATGGAAGGGGTATTTATAGGCTAGAGAATCCTAATGAGGGTAGAAGTTTGATTAGGATCCTATTACTATCCAAACTTCCTTACATGTTAATCTCATCTCGATGAATCACCGACCTTCATCCGAGTTTGAACGAAATACGGCAACGGGTTTCCTTATTTTCACTCTCAAGGAAATGGCGACTGAGACAAGGGCGCGTTTTCAATAAATGGCGCCTTCTTATGCAGTCTTCATTTCATTAAATAGCGCCTTAACTAGGGTTGCCTTTTACTTTTCTATATTTAGCCACTTTACTTCTAATTTTCCTTGGTATGAATTAGCGCCCACGTACATGGGCGTTCTTATTTTAAATAGCGCCCATGTGAAGGGCGTTATACTCCTATTATCCTCGCGTTATTTCCAATTATTATTACCCTTACCCTATTAACATATGAAAATGGCGCCCATTCAAAGGGGCGTCATTGTTGGAATTAGCGCCTAAGATAGGGGCGTCAATTCATAAATTAGCGCCCATCCATATGGTCTTCAATTAAATAACGCCCTGACGGAAGGCGCTATTCATTTTTAGGTTTTATATGTATACGGGTGACATATAGTGGGTTGTATTGTTAAGGCTCCTTTTTATAAGATATATCTGTGGATTATTTTAGGGCCAAGGCTCATGTATAATCTATATCTATATTAATATATTTATACATATATTCCGAGCCCATTCAATATCTTTAGAGCCCATTAATTACATATGTCTTATAATTATCTTAAGCTTTTTAGCCTAATATTTTAATGAGACTCTATATATATATATGTGTGTAGGTGAGCTATTACGTGAGTTTTGTATATATATGGCCTTATGGGTTAAATGGGTTGGGTTTTGAAATTGCATGTTGGGCCTTATATCTTTACACACCTACATATGTAAGTTGTGAGCTTAGTGGGTAGCATATGTGTTTAACATTTAGATCTTTAGTGAAATCCATTTAACTTAGTATAATTTGGGTTGGGTTATAATATATTTATATATATATATTATGTATAACTGTTTTAATGCAAAGGCCCACTAATTATATTTAGTAGACTAATAAGTAGTTTTATCTAATTGATAGAACTTTATATACATACTTTATTTCCTTTAACTTTATTTATTTGTATATCTTATTTATTTTGCATTGTTGTCTCGGGTATCAGAGTCGGGTTCGATCCTATGATCTTTAACTCAATTATCTATTTGTAATTCGTTAGGGTTTTAGCTTAATGGTTGGGCTTTAATGAAGGATTTATTCATAGCCTTCTAATTAATGTTTAGGCCCACTATCAATTTAGGCTATTTCCATTATCAAAATTTTATTTTCTATATTTATTTCATGACCAATATTAATATGTATCCTTTATAAATTTTGGGGTGCTACACTTCTAATAGTTTTAAGAGGGCTAAACATACTGGCAGTCATGTTCAGGTTAGTACAGGTATATTCCTCTAGGCTACACATGCACGGAAAATAATTTATATCTGAAATTACAGAATTTCTGCGGTCATGAAAGTTTTACTGGGGGTTACTAACTTATCCTTCTACCATTTTCTAAAATTTTTAGATTTTTATGAATTAATATGCCCCCTCAAAATTCTCTTTTTTCTCAGATTCCAGAAATTGGATAGACCCACAGGTGCACCGACCTTGCTCGTGGCCATGGCCAAACATTCACCGACCTACTATGCACGGACCTTGGTTATGCTAACACAAAACATGCACAGACCTTCTATGCTCAGCCCTCACTGTGGCCAACACAAAACATGCACAGATGCAAAACACGCACCGACACAAACATGCACCGACACAAAACATGCACAGACCTTATTCTCCACAGACCTTTACCTACGCATGGACCCAATAGTGCACAGACCTTGCAACCAACGCACAGACCCCTTTTACCTACGTATGGACAAAAGTGCACAGGCCTTATAGACAATGCACGGACCCCTTTTGCCTACGTATGGGCAAAAGTACACAGACCCTGCAAACAATGCACGGACGTTACTATAACTAAAACATGCACGGACCTTAAACATGCACTGACCTTACCTATGCATGGACTAAATGTGCACCGATGCTAATACAACATGCACGGACCTTCTTGGCCTAAAACATGCACCGACCTTATGGCTTGAACTAAACACGCACCGACCTCATACGGGACCTGCTCAGACCTGATGTGTGGACTCTAACACGTATGCTCAGACTTGACTGGGCTACCCCATTGGTGCACCGACTAGGGGTTTCCTATATATGTGTTCTGACCCTCCCAAGGACTGTGGAAACTCATGAAACACAAAATTGATTTGAAAAACAAACCCTAAAATGGATATGATAGTCGTCCCCACCTGCCCTTAATCCCTCTTTAAAGTGTATGAAATACATTTGAAATCATTCTAATGCATCATTGACCCCCCCAAAGTTTGAGATTAGGCGCCTACCTTTGAGATGTTAACCGACGATCCGGGGATAATATCCACACCCCAGATCCACCTCAGCTTTACCCTTCGATCCGGGGATGAGATCCACACCCCAGACCCACCAAGACTTCTCTGTAGGTCCACCCTCTTACGTAAAGGCCAAGGTCCCTCACCTCTCTTTCTTTCACAAAAGGACCCGTAGGTGGCAGAAAAATGGAAGATGAGTGTTGCTAAAGGATGGCCACCCACGAAACCCGCTCCTTATATAGTTTTTAAGGCCTCCCAAGAGTTCACCCACGTCCCTCATGGCTATAACAAGCTCCAAGGTCGCTGGTTTTGAAGAGGAGTTAATGCTAAGCATCCCTTCGGGTTTGAACAGGTGTGACCCCTCGACCGCTGATCATAAATGTGAGTGGGCGAGTTCTCCTGTTGGGATTTGGATCCAGATGTCTTCAGATGAAATCAAGAGGGTTTCCATATCTAACTTTGGGTCATAGTTTCATTGAATTCTATTATCTCTATCAGGAGTTATGATTTTTCCATTAATTACATGTGAATTTACCCAACAGTCACACCTCTTCATGACAGCTGGTAGAAAGGGCTCAGAATCATGGGTTCTGCTGCGAATTGAGTTTCCACTTCAACATAAGAGTTTGGGATAAGGGTCCAAGCTTTCTAATGAGCCTGGTTTCATTTCATTTTGATCTTTCTACGTTAAGTTATGAATTTTCTAATGGTTCTTAGATAATCTATCTAGATTTTTGGCCCGTTTAGTTCGCGGGTCCGAATTGTGCCCGTTTGGGCTAGTGCCCAATTGATGGTCATAACATTCTTTCCCCCTTAAAATAATATCATCCTCGAAATTGAACTAGAAAGAAGAAAACTTCTCTTTAAGGAAGAATTGCTCACCGAATAGTTGGGGGTATTCTTGACGCATCTTGTCCTCCGGCTCCCAAGTTGCTTCCTCGGAATGAGAATTCCTCCACAAGACTTTCACCAGCCATATGGTTTTATTCCTCAA
Organism: Amorphophallus konjac; assembly: GCA_022559845.1. Lineage (NCBI taxonomy): Eukaryota > Viridiplantae > Streptophyta > Magnoliopsida > Alismatales > Araceae > Amorphophallus > Amorphophallus konjac. Next base: position 115,899,990 of record CM040118.1, read on the forward strand.
TACCTGTTCCTTCTAGTCGATGATTTTGATGGGCTGCTCTACGTAAGACAGATCTGCTCAAACTTCCAGGGGCTCGTATTCTATCACATGCGAGGCATCTCGGACATATTCCCTGAGCATGGAGACGTGGAAAACCGGATGCACATGTGCCAGAGCAGGCGGAAGTGAAAGTCGATACGCCACCTTGCCAACCCTTTGTAGAATCTCAAAAGGCCCGATATACCTGGGACTGAGCTTTCCCTTCTTCCCAAATCGCATGACTCCCTTAGTAGGAGACACCTTTAGGAATACATGGTCTCCTTCTGCAAATGTCAACTCTCTCCGCCGCTGGTCTGCATAACTTTTATGACGGCTTTGGGCTGTGAGGAGTCACTGTCGGATCATGGATATCTTCTCTGAGCAATCTTGCATCAATTGTGGCCCGAATAGCTACTTCTCGCCAGCTTCATACCAACATACTGGTGACCTACATGGCCGCCCATAAAGTGCCTCATAGGGTGCCATTCCGATGGTGGAGTGGTAGCTATTGCTGTATGCAAACTCTATTAGGGGTAAGTGATCATCCCGGTTGCCCCTCCATTCAATACTACACGCCGTCAGCATATCTTCTAGGGTTTGGATGGTACGCTCAGATTGCCCATCGTTCTGAGGGTGAGAGGCCGAGCTGAGCCGCAACTCTATCCCCATGGCCTGCTGCAAACTCTTCCAGAATCTCGCGGTGAATCAAGGGTCCCGATCAGAAATGATGGACAATGGTGCACCATGCAACCGAATAATCTCAGTGATGAATAATTTCACTAAGGATTCGATTAGAGTTTGCTTGTTGATGGGCAGGAAGTGTGCAGTCTTTGTGAACCTGTCCATAATTACCCAGATTGTGTCATGCCTTCTGTAGCGACCCGGATTCCGGATACCCGGTGCACCCGGTATAAATACCGAATACACGTGATACCACATGGGACCCGCGAGGCCTCCCAAGCGCGGGAAAGCGCCGAAGGGAAAAAGGATTGTGTGGGAAATACATTGAAGCCAGCAGATATAACAGTAAGCAATTAAATTTCATTAGATTGGATTGCTAAAGTAGCAGAAATAAAATTACCCATTTATTAAACATTCAAGTTTTCAATTATACACCAGAGTCTAGCCCAAGGAAAGACAACAAGTCTAGCACAGTACAGTACGACAGGAAGAAACGTACACAGAAGTCGGAAGAAGCCCGACCGCAGGTACAGCTGGCAGCTACACAGCAAGCGAGCACTCCGCCAGGAACAGCAGAGGCAGACGGCGAAAACCCACCTGAAAAGCAGCAGGGGTGAGTCTCAACAGAAACTCAGTAGGGGTCACGCGGATCCCCACTGGAAAACCGCACAAAGCGAAGGCAACGGAAGCAGCAACAAACGTAGCAAAGCAGGAAAGCTACACTACAAAGCTGTAAAGGAACAGACGGGAAGTAGGAGTAGGGAACACGCAGGAGAGGGTGAGAACCCGCACCAAACAAGCGGCTACCGAACTAACCTCGGTATCCCAAACTACTCCAAACAAAGGCAACAGATGGATGACCCTAAACTCACACAGAAGGGTACACCAGTCTGTCAACCAGCCCCAAACAAAGGCGAAGGCGAACGCCGACACCGGGAAACAGACAAAACACGACAGGGAACGTCGTGCACAAAGCCCCGCGCACGATCGGAACATCGCGCGGACGACAAACCACTGACCCCGAGTGCAGCCACGAACGGGCAACTCGCAAAGGTCACAGCGTACAGGAAAACGCCGAAAGCTACGCGTCACGTGACGGAAGCACCCCCTTAAAAGCCAGCTGCGTCCACTGACGTCTGACGCCGCACCTCAAGTGTCTCGCCTACTGCACTGCTGTAACAACAGCAGAGACAGAGACACAAGCTGAACCAAACAGTAACAGCAAAACAAGTAACTAGTCAGGGTCACGCCCGTCGACGTAAGTCCTAACCCCTGACCACGTGTGCACACACTGGCTATAGTCTAAGCCAGGTCCTCTAGCTAGTATTCTCCCTCGGCAGGACGCTACCGTTGACTAGGAGCCCGCGGAACTAACTAAAAACCGCTCACTGGGAAAAACCCTCCGCCATCCGCTAGCGGGTCGGCCCGCGGCCTTAGGCAAGAACAAGTGGAGGCTTCACACGACACAGAAGCTCAAAACACAAGTGCCGAAGTACAGACAGGCAACCATGCCCATCCACACGCACTTCGAAGCACCAAATGGCAGCACCACCACTGCCGACAACTCAGGACAAGCAACTAGACCTCCTATGTAACGATCCTGAGCCAAACGACTCAAAGGTAAGATCGTCACAACAGCGGAACAAGCCGCCAATCGGTCTAATCCTAAGCCAAAGAAACCACGCTCCGCAGAAAACGACACACGGAGACCGGAGGGAGACATCAAGAACCCTCAGCACACCTGGACACGCAAACCGAGGTAGAACAATACCTCGAAGCATCCAGAAGCAGTGTCTTAGGCAGGACAGACCGCTAAGACACGCGCAAACAAGGTCACATGTCAACCACTGGGTCAGACCAGGTTGACCGAAACCCAGACAAGCACATGCAAAGGTAGGATAAGGAACCCTACCACAAGCAAGAAGACTCCTGGCTACCTTACAACGTAGTCTTAACCCTCATAGGACGTCAAGAGACATCCACGGGACAACGGGCAGACCACAAGGCCAAGCCAAGACACACAGAATCATCGGGCGGAAAACCAAGGCACAAGGAAAGTAACGCACCAGCTCTAGACCGCTACAAGCAAACGACGGTCTAGGTTAGGGCCGTTATTTCCCAAACGACGGACGGACACCAGGCCGTCACTCACACCACCCTGATAACCTACAAACCACGCAAAAGCCAAGTAACGCACGGGAGCAGGGGCGTTACAAGCAAACGACGCACGGGGCACCCACCGTCACATTCAACGGTGCAGCAAACCCAAACCAAAGCGAAGTAACGCGCTAAGCCAGGAGCGTCACTCACGAAACAGCGCGGCAGGGGAGGGCCGTCAGAACCAAACGACGCACGGGGGGACCCATCCGTTACTCACAGACGGCATGGCCACCCTCAACCCAACACCACAGCAAACAACGGTCGGAGGCATGCGCGTTACTCACAAACGACGCACGGGGTCCCCACCGTCACACCCAACGGTGCAGTCAACCCAACCTCGACCAAAAGAGAATGTAACGGCCAGGGGCAGGCACGTCACACTCAAACAACGCATAGGGGCACGACCGCTAGAGGCACCGCCTCAACGAGTCAACGTCAGTCAATTGGCAAGTAACGGCCTGGGCAAGGCGCGCCACTTCCATCTAACGCACTGGGTCAAGCGCGTTAGACTAACCGACTCAACCCCAACATAAAACGACGAAGGCGAAGTAACGCACTAACCTAGGCGCGTTACAAGGAAGCGACGCGCCACACTAGGGCCGTCACTCACCCAGAAGCCAAAAGCGCTAAAACGATGCAGACCAAACGGCGGTCAGTCGTAGGGCCGCTAAAGACAAGTAACGGTCGCTGGCATGACCGCTACTTCGGTTACGGCGGGAAAACATAGGAATGGCCGGATCGGCCCGTTCCACGCCCCATTCACGCCGAAACGCAGGGGAAACACACCGCAACACCGAATAACAACATTCAAGGGCCAAAATGCCCACATGCAACACCAAAAACGCTCGATCCGGGCGATTTAGACAAATCCACCCTAAGTGGGTCACCGAGGTTCCCGGGCTTCTACCGGCCTCGAATGAACACCGAATCGCACGAAATCAACGTGGATGGGATTCTAACATCCCTGCGGTCATTTAGAAACTAACTGAACCGCAAACGGTCACCGTTTACCGGCCGACCCTAAAAACCACGAAAATCACGGTTTAGGCAAAACAAGCCCAAACACACTCGTTTCCTAGCCGAACGCCGTGCAATGGCAGGGAAAACGAAGGTGAAGAAGCAAGGATCCGTCACCCTACCTCCACCGAAGAAACCGTGCCCCGAAGGGACTAAACCACGCCGAAAACCACTCGCGAACCAATTTCACCGGCTTTGAATCCACCGTTCGGGATCGCGCCAGAATCGATCCGATCCTCGCCTCATCGCGCATCTCGACAGCTCCACGGCCTCGCCACCTCGCCCACCTACGCCTCCGTCTGCAGCCGGGGCCAAAGAGGGGGAGAAACGAGAGAGAACGGGAGAGAGACGGCGGCGGTGAGAAATGAGGAGGGGAGAGAGGAAAAGAAAAGAAAAAGGAAAAGAAATTAGGAAATTTTCCTAATTTCCAAAAATTCCGAAAATGCGCCGAAAATACACAAATTCAGAAAAATACACAAAAATAGTCGAAACGACCGGCTCGAAGAGTACATCGACGCTGTAGCATTCACGAGTTCGAGAATTGACAAATAAACTCACCGTAGGGTTCCGTAGCTAGTACGTGAGAAAAACCCACACGGCTCGTCAAACTCAACTCGGAAGCCACAAAAGCGAACCGAAACTCAACGAAACCAATCCGAAACAGATCCGAAAGATCCATTAAAGATCCTACGAGATCCAACGAGGTCCAGGGCATTACATCCTCCCCTCCTTCAAAGAATTTCGCCCCCGAAATTCAGGACTAACAAAGGAGAAGCAGGGAAGAATAACCCAACAGCACAAAACTCGGAAAACACAGCTCAGAGGAACACCGTCAGATCACAATTACAGGTACACACTCAGCTTCCAAGACAGCAAGTCTACAGCACGAGTATGGCACCAAAGTGAATACATCTGACACCTCCGAAGCAAGGGCAACGTCGTTTACGTCTCACAGGGCAAGAGACACGACAGCCACAACAATCGAAAACCAACACCGCAAAAAACACAATAACAACACGGCAAGCAGCAGCTCACACAAGGAACGCAGTCCCCACAGCTGACAGCTCGCAACATCATCGGCTCCAGTGCCAAAGGCAACAGGGAACACCTGGCACACAGGACACCAACGACGACAACAACACTGCTGGACCCGAAACACAATCAAGTCAGTACTCACTCAGACATCACATCTGATCAAGTCGCAAGCTAACTCCACCAGGGAAAGAGAGCACAGCAAGCCAACTGACAAGACCATGGTCCAAGGCAGAGACACAAAATCATAAAGAAACAGCGCCAAAACAACACAACGGCAACACCTGCAGAATTCCGGCTCTACTTAACACGCAGAACCACGGAACACAACTGCAAGCAGGGTCACAACAAGGCACAAAAACAGCTGAACACACGACCACAAGAGACAGGTCACGCATCAGACTGCTCACCAAGAGAAAGACCCACAACAACGAAAAACAACAACAATGATCTCGGGGAATGCAACTCAAGGACTAGCAACACGCCTCAAGAGCACAACACCCAAGAAGAAAATACAGAGTAGAGGGTACTCAATCCGCAAAGATGCCGACAAATTCCCCAATACTCGCACAATGCCGATGCCAACACAAGAAAACCACGAACAACGGCACGGCAACAATCAAAGTCAAGGCACGAGAAGCCAAGACAAAGCCACATCGAGAAAGGAACAAGACCTCTCGACAAATGGGTAGCCAGCCCACACACTCCAGCTGTACTCTCAACAACGTGCACAGGCAACAGAACAACATCGATAATCGCATCTCAGCACACACCAGGCGTCATCGCAATCAACAAAGATCGCAATTAACACGCCACGAGCACTGATCAGGCGAACAACCGATCACAAAGAGCCTAAGTGCAACAAGAGAAGAGCACCAGCTTCAGCGCAAAGCACAAGGAAAGCATCAATCTCAGCTCACCATCACGTCCTGACACAATAAATGAGCCTTCACAACACATCGGCCGTTAGACACAGCACGACAACTACGGTACACAACAGCTCTTAACACCATCATGGAGTCCAAAGCTAAGCAACCGTACCACAAGGAGCAGATCAGACTCAAAACAAAGCTGTCTACACTTAAGCAGACACAGGACAAAGGCACAACCAAGACAGCAATTCCAAGGCAAACCTCGGAAAGCTTCACCAAAGAGGGATGAGAAGCAACAAGCTCAACAACAACAGCTCACCAGGAAGGGAAAATCCAAGGCTCGCTCGAGCAACTTCTCAATCGAGGCAACACGACAATCGAAGCAACCAAAACAACGAAGCATCAGGAGCTACACAAACTCAAGCTGGGACAACCCAAGCAACGTAAGAACGTGCGTGGCTATCACACCAACGCTAAAAGTCATAAGCCACCTGAGCAAAATACAGAAAATAGCTCGAACAAGGCACTGCAGGTTCATGCCAACCGACAAACACTGCAAAGTGCACCACGATCGAGACCAACTTCAAAACCGAACGAAGCACATCGTCTCATCTAGACGAGAGCAAAACCATCTCGCACAGTGCCAACCAAGCACGTACAAGACCACACGCAAAAAGCACCGCGATAAACCATCGCAACACCTACGCCAGCAAGAGACTGTACTGGGCCTAAAGACTCTGGTAACTGTATATCTGGATTTCCATGTATCTCACACGACAATGATCTGATAGCTCAGAAAAGAACTCCGAACATCTCAGAACACTGCTCTGATACCACCTGTAGCGACCCGGATTCCGGATACCCGGTGCACCCGGTATAAATACCGAATACACGTGATACCACATGGGACCCGCGAGGCCTCCCAAGCGCGGGAAAGCGCCGAAGGGAAAAAGGATTGTGTGGGAAATACATTGAAGCCAGCAGATATAACAGTAAGCAATTAAATTTCATTAGATTGGATTGCTAAAGTAGCAGAAATAAAATTACCCATTTATTAAACATTCAAGTTTTCAATTATACACCAGAGTCTAGCCCAAGGAAAGACAACAAGTCTAGCACAGTACAGTACGACAGGAAGAAACGTACACAGAAGTCGGAAGAAGCCCGACCGCAGGTACAGCTGGCAGCTACACAGCAAGCGAGCACTCCGCCAGGAACAGCAGAGGCAGACGGCGAAAACCCACCTGAAAAGCAGCAGGGGTGAGTCTCAACAGAAACTCAGTAGGGGTCACGCGGATCCCCACTGGAAAACCGCACAAAGCGAAGGCAACGGAAGCAGCAACAAACGTAGCAAAGCAGGAAAGCTACACTACAAAGCTGTAAAGGAACAGACGGGAAGTAGGAGTAGGGAACACGCAGGAGAGGGTGAGAACCCGCACCAAACAAGCGGCTACCGAACTAACCTCGGTATCCCAAACTACTCCAAACAAAGGCAACAGATGGATGACCCTAAACTCACACAGAAGGGTACACCAGTCTGTCAACCAGCCCCAAACAAAGGCGAAGGCGAACGCCGACACCGGGAAACAGATAAAACACGACAGGGAACGTCGTGCACAAAGCCCCGCGCACGATCGGAACATCGCGCGGACGACAAACCACTGACCCCGAGTGCAGCCACGAACGGGCAACTCGCAAAGGTCACAACGTACAGGAAAACGCCGAAAGCTACGCGTCACGTGACGGAAGCACCCCCTTAAAAGCCAGCTGCGTCCACTGACGTCTGACGCCGCACCTCAAGTGTCTCGCCTACTGCACTGCTGTAACAACAGCAGAGACAGAGACACAAGCTGAACCAAACAGTAACAGCAAAACAAGTAACTAGTCAGGGTCACGCCCGTCGACGTAAGTCCTAACCCCTGACCACGTGTGCACACACTGGCTATAGTCTAAGCCAGGTCCTCTAGCTAGTATTCTCCCTCGGCAGGACGCTACCGTTGACTAGGAGCCCGCGGAACTAACTAAAAACCGCTCACTGGGAAAAACCCTCCGCCATCCGCTAGCGGGTCGGCCCGCGGCCTTAGGCAAGAACAAGTGGAGGCTTCACACGACACAGAAGCTCAAAACACAAGTGCCGAAGTACAGACAGGCAACCATGCCCATCCACACGCACTTCGAAGCACCAAATGGCAGCACCACCACTGCCGACAACTCAGGACAAGCAACTAGACCTCCTATGTAACGATCCTGAGCCAAACGACTCAAAGGTAAGATCGTCACAACAGCGGAACAAGCCGCCAATCGGTCTAATCCTAAGCCAAAGAAACCACGCTCCGCAGAAAACGACACACGGAGACCGGAGGGAGACATCAAGAACCCTCAGCACACCTGGACACGCAAACCGAGGTAGAACAATACCTCGAAGCATCCAGAAGCAGTGTCTTAGGCAGGACAGGACCGCTAAGACACGCGCAAACAAGGTCACATGTCAACCACTGGGTCAGACCAGGTTGACCGAAACCCAGACAAGCACATGCAAAGGTAGGATAAGGAACCCTACCACAAGCAAGAAGACTCCTGGCTACCTTACAACGTAGTCTTAACCCTCATAGGACGTCAAGAGACATCCACGGGACAACGGGCAGACCACAAGGCCAAGCCAAGACACACAGAATCATCGGGCGGAAAACCAAGGCACAAGGAAAGTAACGCACCAGCTCTAGACCGCTACAAGCAAACGACGGTCTAGGTTAGGGCCGTTATTTCCCAAACGACGGACGGACACCAGGCCGTCACTCACACCACCCTGATAACCTACAAACCACGCAAAAGCCAAGTAACGCACGGGAGCAGGGGCGTTACAAGCAAACGACGCACGGGGCACCCACCGTCACATTCAACGGTGCAGCAAACCCAAACCAAAGCGAAGTAACGCGCTAAGCCAGGAGCGTCACTCACGAAACAGCGCGGCAGGGGAGGGCCGTCAGAACCAAACGACGCACGGGGGGACCCATCCGTTACTCACAGACGGCATGGCCACCCTCAACCCAACACCACAGCAAACAACGGTCAGAGGCATGCGCGTTACTCACAAACGACGCACGGGGTCCCCACCGTCACACCCAACGGTGCAGTCAACCCAACCTCGACCAAAAGAGAATGTAACGGCCAGGGGCAGGCACGTCACACTCAAACAACGCATAGGGGCACGACCGCTAGAGGCACCGCCTCAACGAGTCAACGTCAGTCAATTGGCAAGTAACGGCCTGGGCAAGGCGCGCCACTTCCATCTAACGCACTGGGTCAAGCGCGTTAGACTAACCGACTCAACCCCAACATAAAACGACGAAGGCGAAGTAACGCACTAACCTAGGCGCGTTACAAGGAAGCGACGCGCCACACTAGGGCCGTCACTCACCCAGAAGCCAAAAGCGCTAAAACGATGCAGACCAAACGGCGGTCAGTCGTAGGGCCGCTAAAGACAAGTAACGGTCGCTGGCATGACCGCTACTTCGGTTACGGCGGGAAAACATAGGAATGGCCGGATCGGCCCGTTCCACGCCCCATTCACGCCGAAACGCAGGGGAAACACACCGCAACACCGAATAACAACATTCAAGGGCCAAAATGCCCACATGCAACACCAAAAACGCTCGATCCGGGCGATTTAGACAAATCCACCCTAAGTGGGTCACCGAGGTTCCCGGGCTTCTACCGGCCTCGAATGAACACCGAATCGCACGAAATCAACGTGGATGGGATTCTAACATCCCTGCGGTCATTTAGAAACTAACTGAACCGCAAACGGTCACCGTTTACCGGCCGACCCTAAAAACCACGAAAATCACGGTTTAGGCAAAACAAGCCCAAACACACTCGTTTCCTAGCCGAACGCCGTGCAATGGCAGGGAAAACGAAGGTGAAGAAGCAAGGATCCGTCACCCTACCTCCACCGAAGAAACCGTGCCCCGAAGGGACTAAACCACGCCGAAAACCACTCGCGAACCAATTTCACCGGCTTTGAATCCACCGTTCGGGATCGCGCCAGAATCGATCCGATCCTCGCCTCATCGCGCATCTCGACAGCTCCACGGCCTCGCCACCTCGCCCACCTACGCCTCCGTCTGCAGCCGGGGCCAAAGAGGGGGAGAAACGAGAGAGAACGGGAGAGAGACGGCGGCGGTGAGAAATGAGGAGGGGAGAGAGGAAAAGAAAAGAAAAAGGAAAAGAAATTAGGAAATTTTCCTAATTTCCAAAAATTCCGAAAATGCGCCGAAAATACACAAATTCAGAAAAATACACAAAAATAGTCGAAACGACCGGCTCGAAGAGTACATCGACGCTGTAGCATTCACGAGTTCGAGAATTGACAAATAAACTCACCGTAGGGTTCCGTAGCTAGTACGTGAGAAAAACCCACACGGCTCGTCAAACTCAACTCGGAAGCCACAAAAGCGAACCGAAACTCAACGAAACCAATCCGAAACAGATCCGAAAGATCCATTAAAGATCCTACGAGATCCAACGAGGTCCAGGGCATTACACCTTCTCTTAGTCATGGGTAGACCAGACACAAAGTCCATGGTGATTTGTTCCAATTTCCATTGTGCCATCTTAATGGTCTAGAGGGGACCGCCAGGTCTTTGATGCTCAATTTTTACCTACTGACATGTGAGACACTTGTACACGAACTCCGCAATGTCTCGCTTCATTCCTGGCCACTAGTACGTCCTCTTCATATCCTGGAACATCTTGGTACTTCCGGGATGGATGGAGAACTTTGACCCATGAGCCTCCCGCATCAAGTCCTTCTTCATATCCACATCATCTGGTACACAAATTCTTTCTCAGAATGTGATAAGTCCATCAATTCCCCTTTGGAAGCCCTCATTGTTCAATTGTCTCTGCAATGCCATGTCTTGCCTTTGTGCCTCAGTAATTCGATCTAAGTATGCAGGTCTTGCCGATAACTCAGCTAGGAGACCGAACTACTTCCTTTTCTCGGGTCGTGATGCGATCACTCCCTCCATCATATCCCACTCTTGATGCAAACTCAACGCCATCAACTTTCGGCTGAGAGCATCCGCCACCACATTCGCCTTGCCTGGATGGTATTGTAGGGCAAAGCCATAGTGCTTCAATAGCTCGACCCATCTCCTTTGCCTCAAATTGAGTTCCTTTTGGGTGAATATGTACTTGAGACTCTGATGGTCGGTGAAGACCTCATAACGAACCCCATATAAATAGTGCCTCCAGATACGCAAGGCGTGGACTACTGCTGCCATTTCTAGGTCATGAGTGGAGTAGTTCCTTTCATGGTCCTTCAGCTGTCTTGAGGCATAGGCGATCACCCGGCCATTTTGCATTAGTACGCAACCGAGGCCGATTCTAGAGGCGTCCGTGTAGATAGTGAAGCCATCAACCCCCTGAGGGAGTGCCAATACTGGGGTCGAAGTCAATTTTTCCTTGAGCATCTGAAAGCCATCTTCGCACTCCTTTGACCAGATAAATTTTGCTCCTTTCTTGGTCAACTTAGTCATTGGGGCTGCAATGGTGGAGAAGCCTTCGATGAACCTGTGGTAGTATCCAGCCAGGCCAAGGAAGCTTCTAATCTCCATGACTATCTTCGGTGCTTCCCACTTTGTCACTGCTTCCACCTTGCTAGGGTCCACTGATAGACCATTCCCGGATATAACATGCCCGAGAACCATAACCCGATCTAGCCAGAATTCACATTTGTTGAACTTGGCAAAAAATTTGTTCTCCCTAAGGGTCTACAGTACCACTCTCAAGTGTTGTCGGTGCTCCTCTTGACTGGCAGAATATATCAGGATGTCATCTATAAAGACCATGACAAACTGATCTAGATAAGGGCGGAAGATATGGTTCATTTGCTCCATGAACACAGCCGGAGCATTAGTTAACCCGAATGGTACTACTAGGAACTCGTAGTGGCCATACCGAGTTCTAAAGGCCGTCTTCGATACATCCTCGGGCTTGATTCTGATCTAGTGATAACCTGTCCTCAGATCAATCTTGGAGAAGACCTTGGTAGATGATAATTGGTCAAACAACTCCTCAATCCTCGGCAGGGGATACTTGTTCTTTATGGTGACCTGGTTGAGCTTGCGGTAATCAATACACAGCCACAAGGTCCCATCCTTCTTTCACATGAACAAAACTGGTGCTCCCCACGGGGACACGTTAGGCCGAATGAAGCCTTTGTCTCGTAACTCTTGTAATTGCTTCCTAAGTTCAGCAAGTTCTGCCGGAGCCATTCGGTATGGTGGAACAGAGATGGGTGCAGTGCCTGGTACGAGCTCAATAGAGAACTCTGTCTCTCGACCTGGTGGTAGTCCCGGTAGGTCCTCGAGAAACACATCAGGAAATTCTCGGACTATGTCCAAGTCTTCCAAAATCTTGACGGAGCCTTCTTCAAGCACCACACTGGCTAAGAAATAGTCGCATCCTTTGCTGATCAGCTTAGAGGCCCGGATGGCTGATACCATCATTCTTACCAACTTGTTATTGGGGCATTGGAAGAAAAATGTCTCCTCTCCTGGTTTCTGAAAAATCACTCTCTTCCGATGGCAGTCCAAGAGAGCGCAATGTTTGTCTAACCAGTCCATCCCCAGAATGAGGTCAAAGTCATTCATATCTAGGATGTATGCTTCCCCCAGTAATATCCTCCCATTGATGCTGACTTGTATAGCGGGGATCACAAGCTTGGTATGGACTTTTTTATCGGTTGGTGTGCTAACTATCATTTCGGCGAAGAATGTGGCTTGGGTTTGATTTTTAGTTGGTTGGCAAAACTAGTGGATATGAATGTGTGTGTAGCCCCCGGGTCAAACAAGACCTTTGCATAAGCATTATCCACAAGGAGCGTACCTTCAGCCACAGTCGGGGTATTGTCTGCCTCTTCTTGGATTAGCGCATGGACTCGCCCTTTGTATTGAATCTTCTCTTGTGCAGAAAATGGCTTTTGCTGAGCCTTCTTGGGGTAGTTCTTCGCAAAGTGTCCGGTCTCACTGCATTTATAACACTTGCCTTCAGTCCTCCAGCATTCCTTTCCCTGATGGTTGCGCCCACATTGGATGCAAAACGGAATCCCCGGCCCGCCTTTCGGAACCGGTCCTTGGCGCGCCACCTTTCCCTTGTCTTGCCTCCCTCTGGTCTGCATAGGCCTCGTGCCCGATGACTTCTGCTCCTCGGCGAACCTACAAATGGACGTTGATTAGGACTTGCCCTTATATATATCTCCTAACTTTTATGGCTTCAGCCGTTACCGTGCATTTTCTTGCTCGGCTAAATGAGCAAGCCTCAACGCCGTTGGGTAGGAGCCAGGGTCTTGGGTTGCAACATAGCGTCGGACATTGCTGCGCAGCCCATTAACAAATTTCTACACCTTCCGACTCGTGTCATCGAATATGTGCGGAGCATATTGGCCCAGAGCAGAAAACTTGGCCTCGTAGTCGGCCACCGACATGCTCCCTTGCTCGAGACTCAAAAATTCTTGCTCCTTTGCGTCTCGCACATGCTATGGAAAATACTTTTCTCTGAAGATAGCCAAGAATTCCTCCCACAGAATGTCGCTGTAGTGGTAGTCCACGAAGGTGGTCCGCATGTTGGCCTTCCACCACAAGTCGGCCTGGTCTTACAGAACATAAGCTGCTAGATTCACCTTCTTCTCTTCGGGACACCGCATCACGCGGAACTTCTTTTCCATTTCGCTGAGCCATGACTCAGCCACTTCTGGACAGCTCTCCCCCTTAAAGATAGGAGGCGCCAACCATAGGAACCGATCAAGTGCCGGCAGGTCGTGACGTGGTGCTGCTGCGGGCTGCTACAGCATTTGTTGCTGCATAGTCTGCATCAACCCTTGGAAGCTCTGCATGAACCCTTCCAGGTTGACTCCCGCATTGGGCACCTGCCCACCTCCAACTACAGGGGCATGGACAGCCCCATCATTCGCTCCATTTTGGTCATCTACACCTGATCCTCTCTCATCCGGCTGGGGATGATCTCTTTGCCTTCTTGGCGGCATGGTTTTGAAAAACATACAATTGTTTAAGTGAGAGGGTTTTAAATGGTGTCAAACATACTCTACCCTTTCTCCACTTTAACCTATCCCTTCCTTCACTATGGAGCATCTGGAATGGTTGTAACCTTGGTTTGTCTCTCGCGCTCTGATACCATGTTGTAACGCCCCGGGATCTGATCCCCAAATTTTTGGGGATGTTTTTTTTCTTTCTTTTTATCGGACCCCAAAGCAATCACTTCGTACGTATCGTGGAAGCACAATATTATGTAACATACATACATTTACATGAGAGAGAAACCACAGGTCACAAGAAATGTAGATAAGCATTTCCACCATTCATAATCTCCAAAAAGAGTACAAGTTCATGTTCCAGATTACACGTGAGCCCACATGGGCGTTTCACCCCACACCCTACGTATAGCAGGACTTTTGATCGCAGCATACCCAGATGAACAGTGGCTAACTCTACTCTTCAGTTGCTGCCTCCTCCTCAACCTCTTTCTCTATGTCCCCTGAAAACGTGTGTCACAAAGGGTGAGTGCGACGCTCAGTAGGCAACCCAGTCAAACCGGGGTTAACTTTGCATCTATATAATCCATTATATATAGAGTTTAGATGTTAACACTAGCTTAGTACATTTCATCATAAGTTCTTAAGATAACTCATGTAAGGAAAATACATATTCTTTGACTAATGTATAAGGTACCCAAGCATGCAGCAAGAACCCAATGATTAAGCAATTAAACCTTATCACATTTCCATGAGTGTTCATATTTTTGCCATGCAGGGAACCGGACAGCATCCGCAAACACAAGAGGCCCACACACACACACAAACGAACGAAAGAGTACTGCGCAGACCCGGGAGTGAACTCCCACCTAGACTCTTGCTGCACGGGGCGTTATGCATCGCTGTCCCCCTGGTTCTGTGGCGTTACGTATCGCCGTCCCATAGAACGAACCAGCCGAATCGATAGGTTTTGACTAGGGCGTTACGCACCGCCATCCCCTGAGATCTTTTACTTCCGCGGCGTTACGTATCGCCGTCCCGCAAAAGGGACCGAAGTCCAACCTCACAGAATGCTGCTATTTTCCTTTCATGGCATACACATTCTTATTTATCTTATAGTGACTAGAATGATATTTATCATAACATACATGCTTTCATTGATTAAGGGACCAACCAAGCTCACTGTCATGCTTCTCATAATTTAAACTTGCTCATAGACATGCTTCTAATAGTTTTAAGAGGGCTAAACATACTGGCAGTCATGTTCAAATTAGTACAGGTATATCCTTCTAGGCTACACATGCACGGAAAATAATTTATATCTGAAAGTATAGAATTTCTGCGGTCATGAAAGTTTTACTGGGGGTTATTAACTTATCCTTCTGCCATTTTCTAAAATTTTCAGATTTTTATGAATTAATATGCCCCCTCAAAATTCTCTTTTTTCTCAGTTTCCAGAAATTGGACAGACCCACAGGTGCACCGGCCTTGCTCATAGCCGGGGCCAACCTGCACCGACCTCACTAGCACATGCACCGACCTTGCTCGTGGCCAGGGCCAAACATGCACCGACCTACTATGCACGGACCTTGGTTATGCTAACACAAAACATGCACAGACCTACTATGCTCAGTCCTCACCGTGGCCAACACAAAACATGCATAGATGCAAAACATGCACCGACACAAACATGCATCGACACAAAACATGCACAGGCCTTATTCTGCACAGACCTTTACCTACGCATGGACCCAATAGTGCACAGACCGTGCAACCAACGCACAGACCCCTTTTACCTACGTATGGACAAAAGTGCACATACCTTATAGACAATGCATAGACCCCTTTTACCTACGTATGGGCAAAAGTGCACAGACCCTACAAACAATGCTGAGACCTTACTATAACTAAAACATGCCCGGACCTTAAATATGCACTGACCTTACCTATGCATGGACTAAATGTGCATAGATGCTAATACAACATGCACGGACCTTCTTGGCCTAAAACATGCACCGACCTTATGGCTTGAAATAAACACGCACCGACCTAATACGGGACCTGCTCAGACCTGATGTATGGACTCTAACACGTATGCTCAGACTTGACTGGGCTACCCCAATGGTGCACTGACTAGGGGTTTCCTATATATGTGTTCTGACCCTCCCAAGGACTGTGGAAACTCATGAAACACAAAACTGATTTGAAAAACAAACCCCCAAATGGATATGATGGTCATCCCCACTTGCCCTTAATCCTTCTTTAGAGTGTATGAAATACATTTGAAATCATTCTAATACATCATTGACCCCCCAAAGTTTGAGATTAGGTGCCTACCTTTGAGATGTTAACTGACGATCCAGGGATAATATCCACACCCCAGATCCACCTCAGCATTACCCTTCGATCCGGGGATGAGATCCACACCCTAGACCCACCAAGACTTCTCTGCATGTCCACCATCCTACGTAAAGGCCAAGGTCCCTCACCTCTCTTTCATTCACAAAAGGACCCGTAGGTGGCAGAAAAATGGAAGATGAGTGTTGCTAAAGGATGGCCATTCACGAAACCCCCTCCTTATATAGTTTTTCAGGCCTCCCAAGAGTTCACCCACGTCCCTCAAGGCTCTAACAAGCTCCAAGGTCGCTGGTTTTGAAGAGGAGATAATGCTAAACATCCCTTCGGGTTTGAACAGGTGTGACCCTTCGACCACTGATCATAAATGTGAGTAGGCGAGTTCTCTTGTTGGGATTTGGATCCAGATGTCTTCAGATGAAATCAAGAGGGTTTCCATATCTAACTTTGGGTCATAGTTTCATCGAATTCTATTATCCCTATCAGGAGTTATGATGTTTCTCTTAATTACATGTGAATTCACCCATCAGTCACACCTCTTCATGATAGCTGGCAGAAAGGGCTCAAAACCATGGGTTCTGGTGCGAATTGAGTTTCCACCTCAACATAAGAGTTTGGGCTAAGGGTCCAAGCTTTCTAATGAGCCTGGTTTCATTCCATTCTGATCTTCCTACATTGAGTTACGAATTTTCTAAGGGTTCTTAGATAATCTGTCCAGATTTTTGGCCCGTTTAGTTTGCGGGTCCGAATTGAACTAGTGCCCAATTGACGGTCATAACACGGAGACACCCGTCTCCCTTCCTCTAAACCAGAGGGAAAAATGTGAGTGACACCCATCCACTCACAACCGGAGACCCAAGTCTCCCTTCTCCTAAATCCTCAGGAGGAACACCAGTGAGCAACGTCCCATTGCCCACCAACCAGAGGACACGTCCTCTCTTCCTCTAAAACCCAGAGGGAAACCAGAGATCGCTCTCCCTTCTCCTTAATCCCAAGGAGGAACCTAAACCAAAATTGGGTATCAGAAAAGACCAAACATAAAGATGAACACAGTAACGTTGCAAGAAAAAAAAACAAACAAAGAAAAGAAAAAAATATAGCTCCAACTGGAGCAGACCAGTTGAGGATTTGATCCTCCAACTGTCAAGTACAAATCTTCAGGATTATTGCTCTCTTTGAGTATCCTTGCTCAGGCTCTCCTTGCTCTCTCAATTTTTTTCTTCTATTTTTTTTGGATGCTCTACTGCTTTTTCTATCTTTCACTCTCCTGATCTCAGCTTCTTCTTGTATTCTTTCCTTACTTTGATTTCCACCGCAAGAGAGGATTTTATAGGGGTTCCAGTCTGGGTCCCTCGAGCTCATGCTTAGGGCGTGTGGAGGGTGAGGGCTCGTTCCCACCTTTTCAGTGATGCCACGTGTCAGGAGTAGATGAAAGGATGATCCATGTGTCAAAATATCAGACCAGTCTATGCCTCAGATCACGTGCCAATCATAAGTGTCCCTAGGTCACGTGCCAGCTTCCAGCAATTATGGAGACACGTGCCTGACTCAATTCAGGCTCACGTGTTTACTTTAATCATGTCAGATGAAAGAAAAACATTTTGTCAAATACCTTGTGGTCATGAGTCATAAGGGGTGCACAGACTTAGAAATGGAGGAGCAAACATTCTAGCATCGACCTTGAAGTGCAAAGGGTCTAAACTAGCATAGAACTTAGTTCAGCTTGCACAGACCCTTGCATGCATGAACTACTACTAGCGTCGACCTTAGTTGTGTGACAACACAACTAGCACCAACCTTGCATGCACCGACCTTGGCTGTGTGAAACCACAACTAGCACCGACCCTAGTTATGCATTATGCAACTGGCGTTGACATCGACCTTGGCTGTGTAAGAACACAACTAGCATCGACCTTACATGCACCGACCTGGCATGCACTAGCCTTGGCTGTGTGAAACCACAACTAGCACCGACCCTAGTTACGCATTATGCAACTGGCGTTGACATCGACCTTGGCTGTGAAAGAACACAACTAGCACCGACCTTACATGCATCGACCTTGCATGCACCGACCTTGGCTATGTGAAACCACAACTAGCACCGACCCTAGTTATGCATTATGCAACTGGCATTGACATCGACCTTGGTTGTGTAAGAACACAACTAGCACCGACCTTACATGCACTGACCTCATGCCTTGCTACAGTGAGACATATGCACCGACCGTGTATGTGCACTGACCTCATGCCTTGCTATAGTGATGTGCACTGACGTTGTGACTAACTTAAAGCATGTATGCACCGAATTCTATCTGCGCAAGGCAAACATGCACCAACCATGTATGCAAGACATACTATAATGCAAAACCTGCACCGACTATATGCAAGCCCCATGCATACGACCACTGACCTTTGTATGCGTATGGCAAGTATGCACCGACCTTCATATGCATAGGTAAAGATATGCACCAACCCTTTTATGTGCAGGCTACAGAAACGTGCACCGAATTGCATCTGGCAACATGCATTGACCTATATGGAAGCACATGAGATATGCACCGACTTGAAATGTAACTGAGGTAGACTCCTAACGCATGTGCACAAACCCTTATAGTGTAAAGAACAGTGACATACACTGACTTTCTAAATGCAACAACAGTGAGAATGTGTGTGCATGTAACATATTTGATAAAATGTGTGTGTTTATATGTATGAACAGAAATGTCCACAGATGAACATTAAATAACGCCTCACAACATCATGCAATGTATCTCAGCCAAATGCAACAGCAGTGCAACAGCCAGTTCAATGCAATTCATATATGCAACAGTCAGTTCAATACAATGAAAATTCCATAAACACATTATGACATCATGCACATATGAGTCACAGTGTCTGACATCATCAAAACACAAGATCACTACATGAACGAATGAATCGAAGAGTACTGCGCAGACCCGAGAGTGAACTCCCACCTAGACTCATGTGGCCCACACAGTTCTGCCGTTCCATAGATCAATCGACCGAGTCATAGGTTTTTCCCTCCCAGATCGCTGAGGCCCAGTGGTGTTACGTATCGCCGTCCCACAGATGGGCCGCCCCACCTAGGGACCGAAGTCTGGATCATAGGAGGTTTGACCAGGGCGTTACATATCGCCGTCCCCCAGAAGGGCCGCCACACCTAGGGACCGAAGTCTTATTTCACAGAATGCTACTGTTTTCCATTCATAACATGTACATCGTATTCGCATTCACATTCATGCTCATTTTACAAATTTTAGTATGATACTTTATCATAACATGCATGTTTCCAATAGTTTGAGTGGGCTAAACATACTTATATGCTGACTGGTGCGGAATAGTACATGATCAGGTTACTATAAAAAGGTTGATAGTTTTACTTCTAGGCTACACATGCATAAAAAATGACTTATATCTGAAGGTACAGAATTTCTGGGCACATGAAACTTTTATAGTGGGTTACTAACTTATCCTTCTACCATTTTCTAATTTTTTAAATTTTTATGAAATAAAAGGCTCCTACCAAACTCTCCTTTTCTATGTTTTCTGGCATTCTTGATAGACCCACAGGTGCACCAACCTTGTTTTAGTCTAGGGAAAACATGCACCGACCTTGACATGCACTGGCCTTGTTTTAGTCTAGGGAAAACCTACACCGACCTTGCTTTAGTCTAGGGAAGACATCCACCGACCCTGCTTTAGTCTAGGGAAAACATGCACCGACCTTGACATGCACCGGCCTTGTTTGAGTCTAGGGAAAACATGCACCGACCTTGACATGCACCGACCTTACCTATGCATGGACCAGATGTGCACCGACCTTAGTTATGCTTGGACCAAACGTGCACTGACCTTACCTATACTTGGACCGAATGTGCACCGACCTTAATTATGCTTGGACCAAACATGCACCCACCTTAGTTATGCTTGGACCAAACATGCACCCACCTTAGTTACGCTTGGACCAAACATGCACTAACCTTACCTATACATGGACCAAATGTGCACCGACCTTAGTTATGCTTGGACCAAACATGCACTGACCTTAGTTACGCTTGGGCCAAACATGCACATACCTTGCCATGATCAACATGAAATATGCACAAACCTTGCTATGAACCATATGAGATGTGAACTGCCCTTGCCTCAAAGGCTGATCTTCCCAGGGGCTGTGCAAATCCTTAGAGACACAGAGGTAACTCGTGGAAGCCCAATATTTGATGAAACCAAAAATCAAAATGAACATGGTGGTGGTCCCCACGGTCCCTTAATCCCTTTTAAGGTGTATAAAATATATTTAAAACTATTCTAATGCATCATTGACCCCTCCTAAAGTTTGAGGTTAGGTGCCTACCTCTTGAAATGCTAGACTGATCATCTAGGGATGAAATCCACACCCCAGATCCCCCTGAAGCTTCTCCTTCGATCTGGGGATGAGGTCCAGACCCCATATCCTCCCAAGAGCCAACACGTCATCCTAGAAGTTGTAGGTTCACCCTCTTACGCAAGGCCAAGTCCCCCTATCTCCCCTTCTTGCTTAAGAGGAACCGTAGATTGTTGATAATTTAAGATAGATGGTGCTAAAGGTCTACTACTCATGGAACCGACCTCCTTTCATAGTTTTCAAGCCTTCCCAGAGCTCTTCCCACGTCCTACAAGGCTCAGTCCAGCCGCAAAGGTCATTGGTTAAAGAGGGGTTAATTCTAAGCACCCTTTCGGTTTGAACAGAGGTGAGCCTTCGTCTACCCAGTCATAGATGTGAGTGGGCGCACTTTTTGTCGGGTTTTGGGTTGGGATATTTTCATATGAAATCAAGAGGACTTTTTGATCTAACTTTGGGTCATGGTTTCATCGAATTTGCATATTCCTAGCCTGAGTTATGATTTTTGCTAGATTATCATTTATTCTTCCTCATTCAATTTGGGACCTTCCATCTACCCGAAGTAATCTAAGCATAACTTGATCTTCCAGACCGAATTTGGCCTCGACCTCAACATTGAAGTTCTATATAACATCCTCCTTAAAATTTTGGCTTTGATTTCAACTAATTCGGATCTTCCTATGATATGTTACGAATTTTATAAGGGTTCCTTAATAATCTATCTAGATTCCTAGCTTAGTGAGCTCATGGGCCGAATCGTACACTATTGGGCCAATGCCCGATTGGTGGTCATAACATCCTCTCCCCCTTAAAAATAATTTCATCCTCGAAATTAACTCAAAATTTCCCTTTTAAGAGAAATTACTCACCGTATAGTTAAGGGTATTCCTAGCGCATCCTGTCCTCCGACTCCCAAGTCGCTTCCTCGGAATGGGAATTCCTCCATAAAACATTCACCAGCCAGATGGTTTTATTCCTTAGTACCTATTCCTTCTGGTCTAGGACCTTACCGGGCTGCTGCACGTATGATAGATTTGCTCAAACTTCCAGAGGCTCGTATTCTATAGCATGCGAAGCATCTCGGACATATTTCTTGAGCATGGAGACGTGAAAGATCGGATGTACATGTGACACAGTGGGCGGAAGTGCAAGGCGATAAGTCACCTCGCCAACCCTTTTCAAGATCTCAAAAGGTCCGATATATCTAGGATTGAGCTTGCCTCTCTTTCCAAATCACATGACTCCCCTGGTGGGAGATACCTTTAAGAACACATGGTCTCCTTCGACAAATGTTAACTCTCTCCGCCGTTGGTCTGCATAGCTTTTCTGATGGCTCTGGGCTGTGAGAAGTTACTGCCTGATCATAGATATCTTCTCTAAACAGTCTATTACCAACTGTGGTCTGAACAACTGCTTCTCTCCAGCTTCATGCCAACATACTTGTGACCTACATGGCCGCCCACAGAGTGCTTCATACGGTGCCATTCCGATGGCAGAATGGTAACTATTGTTGTATGCAAATTCTATCAGGGGTAAATGATCATCTCAATTCCCCCTACATTCAATACTGCACACCCTCAGCATATCTTTTAGAGTCTGGATGGTGCGGTTAGTTTGTCCATCGGTCTGAGGGTGAAATGCCGAGCTGAGCCGCAATTCAGTCCCCAAAGCCTGTTGCAAACTCTTCCAGAACCTTGCTGTGAAACAAGGGTCCCGATCAGAGATGATGGTCAAGGGTGCACCATGCATCCAAACGATCTCGGCAATGAATAGTCTTGCTAAGGATTCAATTGAAGTCTGCTTGTTGATGGGCAGAAAATGTGCAGTCTTTGTGAATCTATCCACTATCACCCAGATGGTATCGTGCTTCCTTCTAGTCTTGGGCAGACCAGACACAAAGTCCATAGTGATTTGTTCCCAGTTCCATTATGCCATCTCAATGGCCTGGAGAGGACCGCCGGGTCTTTGATGTTCAATCTTCACTTGCTGACAAGTGAGACATTTGGACACGAACTACGCTATGTCTCACTTCATTCCTGGCCACCAATACATCCTCTTCATGTCTTCAAACATCTTGGTGCTCCCCAGGTGGATGGAGAACTTCGACATGTGAGCCTCCTGCATTAGTTCCCTTTTCAATTCTACATCATTTGGTACGCATATCCTCCCTTGGAACATGACCAGCCCATCGATCCCTACATGGAAGTCCTCTTTGTTTAGTAGCTCCTGCAATGCCATGTCCTGCCTTTGTGCCTCAGCAATTCTACCTAAGTATGCAGGTCTAGCCGACAACCCAGCCAAGAGGCCAAATTGCTCCCTTATATCGGTGTTTTAAGACGAGGATGACATCCCCTTTTTATTGTTGTACCCGAGCGACTTTGATAGAAGTCTTATATTTCAAGTTTGGGGAGGTTTCCTCTGATCATGCAATGGACTCTCTCTGAGGAGGAAAGGGTGCACATATGGAGGCTACATAGGTGGCTAGTATAGTGTCCATTTCGTGGGGTGCGCATCGTATTAGACGATGAGGATTCGAGTGTTGGACCTTTCCCCACTGACCGCAGTCAGTGTTGATTTACATCGGCATAACGTCCGAACACCCTTGTTTAATTGTCAACAATAAGGTCTAGAATTTCTATCCAAGGTTCTGATCGAGGACACATCAGCATAGGTAGCTTGCATCGCACTTTTGACTCCCAATGGGTGACCATAAAATATGTGAGGGGTAGGGCTTGGCCAAAACCAGGTTGAACTGGGTGACACCCTACTGTATCTGGGAATAAGAGTGAGCTAAGGGAGGCCAGGAGTGCACCGGAATGCCCCATTGATTATATGGATACTAGGGCATTCTAGTAATTTACCAGGTCTAGGGGTATTGCGGTAATTTTATCTTGCTTCCAGTTTTGTCACAATCTGAGGTGACCATCGGGCAGGGGTTGACTCTGGAAGGCTCAGAGGCTATTTTCGAGAGCTGTCGAAAATTATCAGGGCATCCCATGGCTGAAAGGGCATTTTTGTAATTTGGCATGACCCTATGCGGGGGGTTTATGAGAGGCGCTAGGGCCGAAGGGCCATTTGTAGGCATTTCTTGAGTGTGGAGAGGTCGTAAAAGGCAATGCTCACCCTTAGTTCTTGAAGGAAGGACAAATGTGTAATTTCCTTGTAGGAGGGGTTGATTGGCAATTTTCCTCAACTTGCACGCGCTGGGGGCAGCATCACACACCATTGCAAATTTTCATAAACTTCATTACAAAAGTTGTCAACGAGTTGTCAACTGTACACTGTATCACCGCTCTGAGGCGGGAACATGATTACAAGGACCGTGGGGGCTTAAATGTTAATCCCGCGTAAGGGTGTAACAACCATGCCCACGTAGGCTTAAATGTAAATCTCGCGTAGGGGCATAACAACCATGCCCACGTAGGGGCATAATGACAAAGCCCGCGTAGGGGCATAACAACCATGCCCGCGTAGGGGCATAATGACCAAGCTCGCGCAGGGGCATAAATACAAGACCCACGTAGGGGCACAAAGATGAAGCCCACGCAGGGGCATAAATACAAGACCCACGTAGGGGCACAAAGACGAAGCCCACGCAGGGGCATAACAACAAAGCCCACGTAGGGGCATAATGACAAGACCCACAGAGGGGCGCAAAGACAAAGCCCACACAGGGGCATACAAGGCCCACATAGGGGCACAAATACTAGCCCCGCATAGGGGCACAACAACAAAGCCCATCTAGGGGCATAATGACAAGACCCACGGAGGGGCACAAAGACGAAGCCCACAGAGGGGCACAAAGACGAAGCCCACGCAGGGGTATAAATACAAGACCCATGTAGGGGCACAAAGATGAAGCCCACGCAGGGGCATAAATACAAGACCCACATAGGGGCACAAACACGAGACCCGCATAGGGCCATAACAACAAAGCCCACGTAGGGGCATAGATATAAGCCCAGGGAGTTACATACCCCAAATAGGCCAAGACAACGAACAAGGGCTTTCTTCTCTTCTCAAGCCTTCTTCTCCTTCCCTTTTTTTTTCTCCCCCCAAAAAGCCCTCCTATGTCGACAAGTTGTCAATTGTACATGGTACCACCACCCTCAGACGGGCCCATGTTCGATTCTAATATCTTCGGGAGGGGCATTATCGTTATTTCACATTTTTTATGACTAATGGAATTTCCCCTTTGACCCGAGAGACATAAGAAGAACAAGACCCAAAGGGTTGTCATTACAAGGTCTGCATAGGGATGTAAGTGCAACTCCTGCGTAGGGGTTTAACAACGGGGCCGACGTAGGGGCATAATTACAAAGCTCGCATAGGGGTACGAACGCAAAAGCCCACATAGGGGCATAAACACAATCCCGGGGAGTTACATACCCCAAGAGAGCCAAAACAACGAACACAAGTTTTCTTCGTAGAGAAAATCCAAGTTTCCAACCCGAAAAGATTCTTCCCCTGGTGAGCCCGTAGGGTGGTATTTATAGGAGGTGAGGGACCGGCCCAAGGTGGGCTGAACCCGGGTGGATCAAAGCCACCCCAGGCAGGTCTTCCTTTTTTTTTTTTAGTGGGCGGAGGTGAGTGGGAGGTTCGGCCCGGGACCGCCCTACCCAGTGCAGGTCCGCGCGTACCTGCCCGGGGTGGGGAGGCCCCAGGCGGGTCCTCGCAGAGGCGGGCCACCACGAGCAGTCCTGCTCGAGGTTGGGGGGCCCCAGGCGGGTCCGTCCTCGGTGGGCCGACCTCGGGCAGGCCCCCCCTACCCCGAGCAGACCTGTGCGGCCGCGGGGAGACCTGCCCCGGGGTGGCTGGCCCCGGGCGGCTCCCTACTCTCCACCCCTGGCGGGTCTTGGCCACCCGGGTAGGTTTAATGTTGCTGCAGTCCATGGGGGACCTGCCCGGGGGTGGCCAGCCCCGAGCAGGTCCCTACTGTCCACCTCGGGCGGGTCTTGGCCACCCCGGGCAGGTTTGTTGCTGTCCGCCCCGGGCGGGTCTGTGTTGTCCACCCCGGGCGTGTCTTGGACACCCCGGGCAGGTCTAATGTTGCTATAGTCCACCTAAAAGAGTTCTTGATGTGACACCAAAATGCAGCAATATAATATGAACCCCTCGGACTTAAATGTGCAAGCAATACAACAAGTTGGCAGCGTCACACTAGCGGACTCACTCGCGTTGGCACACTCGGGTCCGTAGGTGGACCGGCGATGGTGGTGAGGGTCCGAAGTTGGACCTCGAGGCTCCAAGGATTTGACCAGCTAGGGATAGACCCCAATGGGCCAGGGATGCCCAATGTCAAGGGCGGCTGGCATGCCGAGGGCGTGGGATGTAATGTCACACTCACAACTCACCCGCGGTGGCACTTGACTAAACGGAATGTTGGAACGAGCTCTCTCTCACCGCCGACGGCACATCAAGGGATAATACTAAACTAAGCAATGATAATAAACCAGCAGAGGAGAGTGGACCGAAGCTCACCTGATCGGTGTGAAGACACCGATCCCGGCCGGAGACGAGGGCGAGCGGGGAAGTGTGGGTTCCCCGCACACTGCGCCGATGAAGCTTGAATCCTGCTTAATTAGTTACATTCACTACACCTCTCACAGGAGGGTGAACTTGGGGTGGGGATTTCACTGTTACAATAAAACACTACCTCCGCACAGGGAGGGGCGCTAAGCCGGCCAGGCGAGGAGGGGAGATAAGCTCGATCGCGCCGACGGAGCACCCGGCCGAATCTGCCCGGGTCTGGGACAGCAAGAGAGGGGGTCGATGTAGTCGCCGCTGTGAGCTCTCCCGGACTCAGAACTTGATGAGACTTGCGCCAAAATGTTGCTGACGTACCCAGGTATGACTGTGATTTTTGGTGGACGGTTCCAGCGTCGCCACTGGTCGGAGTGGACCCCGGAGCAGGCACTCAGCGTTCTGGTACAGACTGGTCCAGGATGTTGCAGCTGCTTGTCGAAGGTGCCACGATCACTCCCGAAGACCGAATGAGGCAAGACCAAGTCAAGGACGTCCGTGGATGAGTCTTATTCGAGCAGCAACCAAGAACAGCACCAGAGGATGTCGGGACGGTGAGGAGGAGTCCGTTGAGTGAGGCACTTCCTGGGCAGGACATAAACAGACTGTCTGCGCGCCCGGGGGAGAAAAAAATGGAAAAGGCACTTCCTGATGCTGAACGGGACGCCGCTTGTTGGTGCTGGTGGAAGACTCGTGGTAGCAGCTCTCGGTCAAGTTGCGCCTCCAGAAGTTGAAGGATGTGTCCGTGAGGGCTTCTGCACTGTGGCTCTGGTCCGGATTCTGATCCTGGTTGCGCAGTCGGACGAGAACGGGCGCCACGCACTGTGCCGAAGTCGGAACGCAGCAAGACCACCTCGGTTACGAAGAAGACTCGCAAACCTTTCCGGCGATGTATGGTGCACCTCCATACGATGTCGGATCACTCCGGAGCAGGCTCTGCAAGTCGGGCTTCTCCTGCTGGCAGCGAACCAAGGGGGCAGAACACTCTTTGGTGATTGTGGAGGGGCCTTGGGTGGAAGGTTAATGGAGGTGTTGAATGGAGGCCTAGGGAATGGGAAGGGTTGTGTTGGGGAGAGGAAGGGGTGCTTGGGAGAAGGGATTCTCCCTTGGGAAAATGAAAGGTTGTATGGGGAAGGGGAAAGGTTGCTTGGGAAGAGGGAGAGGTGCCTAGGAGAAAGGGGTTCCACCTAGGGGTTGGAGGGGGAGTAAATGGGAGGTATGGGGAAGGGGGAGGGGTCTTAAATAGAGGTGAATAGGGAGGAGAGAGAGTGAATTTCGAAATTTAAGGAGAGAGAGAGAGAATGAGAGAGCTAGAGAGAGAGAGGGGTGCACTTATGCTCAAATATTCAATACTTCATTAGCTCCAAATGGGGGGGATTGGGGTCCTATTTATAGGAAACCCACAATTTAACAAAAGACCCTGAGTTTTTGACTAATGACAATAAAGCAAGGGGGAAGGGGGGTGCCCATGGGCCTAGCCCACTTAATTGGGCCCAACTGACTCATTAACCACTCTAATGACAATTACCCTAGGTATATGACTCTTTAACCTAGGTACTTGACTCAATAAAAGGGAAATTACATAATCTATGACTCAAGAAAATATAAAAATTACAAGTCATGATTAAGAAAATGCCGCGAACATGATGACGCATAGCTGGCAAGCAACGGGACCCTCGAAAGAATGAGGAGTGGTAGGAGATGTCCTCATCATACCCCCGGGGTGCGGAGAACTCGACTCCGTCGAGTATGGGTCCACCGGGGTAGCGGTCCTCCAAAGTAGCTCCGGGCGAACCACGACCTCCAGACTCAACCCTGTGTCTGCGACCAGGGGACGGCTCTTCATCCTCTCAAGGTGGCTCAGGCGCACCCTCTTGCTGGCGATGGAACCCTGCTTGCCTAGTATTGCCTCCGTGTGCACACGTCGGGCTCTCAAGGCTATTTTGTGGGAGCTCTCCGGGGTGTCCCTCTCAAAGGAAGGTATAGGCTCAAAGCACTCACTAGGATCCACCGCGGTGCCCATATAGGGTGCCAGGTCAGCCACGTGAGAAGTGGGGAATATCCCATACCCCATTGGTAAATTCAATCCATAAGCTGTGTTGCCAAAGTCACTAGGAACAGGAAAAGGTCCAAGTCCTCGTGCCCTCGAATGGGAGGTGACCCTAAGGTAGGGCCACTCCGATGCCATCATCACCAAATTGCCTACTTGGAATTCCAAGTGGCGCTCGCGAGCTCTTATCCGCTCTTTGTGAACCTCACCGCTCATTGCGAATTGCTTGCGTGTATGCGTATGCCATGTACTATGATGCGGTGTGGGTGTGAAAAGCTTGGTGTGTAAAGGTGGACCGGGGCAACCGTAAATTGACCTATCATGTTGTGATGCCATGTGGACCTTGATGAACTTGGGTGGGCCGGGGTAGCCACAAGTGGCCCTATCATGCATGGGCTTTATAACAATGGTTGGAGGGCCATGGTATCTATAGGGGAACCTATCACACAAAGTGGTGATGAATGTCGGGGGGCCCGGACATCCGTAGATGCTCCTACCATGCATATGATCAATGATGAATGAGGTAGGGCCGTTATACCCGAATATAGACCAATCATGCATCCTACTTGGCATGTGGGTGATATGAACGAGTGGACCCGACTTAAGAATCATGCCAAGTAGTGATGTACGCCAAGACTTATGCACTTTTGTACAAAAGATGTCTCCAATGTGTGGGCTTTTAGACTTCCATTGGAATGGGTCAAAGGGGTCTAGGAAGGTGGATATCCTGAAGTGGGGCACTTCCTCACTCCCTAAGTGTATATTACCCAATGTCATGGCGATCATGGTGTAATCTGAGTCTTGGGAGAGGTGGGCTTGGTCCAACATAGTGGGTGATGGTAGGAAAAGGTGGGTGGTGGGTGAGGTGGTTAGGCCACATGGGTATCCGTACTCCCATTGGAAGCGGTCAAAGGGATCATTGTATGGGTTGCCTAGAGAGAGGAACTCCATGTCCTCAAGGTTCCCAAATAGTGAGTCATCCTCCTCCAAGGTAATTGGGCCAAGGTCTCTAGTGGGTTGGCAAATCAAATCAATTGGAACCTCAATGGGTGGGGAGTGGGCCACGATGGGTTTCTCATCCTTGGGGAGAAAGAGGAGGATTTCACTCGTATAATGGCCACAAGTGTAGATGGAGGTGATGGAACTGGTGGTGGGGTATGCTAGGAAGATGGTGCTAGACTCCAATGGTCCTATGGCTAGCATATTGGTCAGGTGGACTTGCCATTGTAAGCAGTCCACTAAGTCCCCTAAGTCTTCCACTAGATAGGAGGTTTGAAGTGTGACATGGGAAGACTGGGTGGGCACAATGTGGGCTTGATATCCCAAGGGTGAATGGTAGGGTGGTGAGCTAGGAATGGTGGGGCCCCGCTTGAGCCATTGGAGTATGGACTCATTCATGGTGACAATGTGCGGCTCATGAGGACCCGGACTAGGAGGAGTGGGTAAGTTTTGTGGCTCCTCCTCCTCAAAGGTGTAGGCTTGGGTTGGGCTTGATCGGGGAAGTTCTTGGGTTGGAATTGGGGTCGGGGGTGGAAGATAAGTTGGCTGAAGAGGTTTGGATTGGGGTGCATAGGTCTTTCTAAGATTGGCCCTTATTTCATCCCAAGATTCAATGGGTGCTTCCCCTTTGGCTTCTCTCAAACCTACAATGTCCTCCCATTCTTTCCTAGCTTGGCGCCAGAGCAAACTCTTGGCATAGTTGACTTGTATAGGCCCTGATAGAGTGAACCTCCCAAAGTGTCGATCTATGGAGTCCTCCCACTCTAGATATATACTAGGGCGGGTTCCATCAAACACAAAGGCTTCTAATGGGCCTAAGAGTGGCGAATATGCCAAGTATGAGGTAGTCATGATGGAGGACAAGGGTGATGCATGCAATGGCCCTAGGACAAGACTTAGTAGAGACAAGTCTAGAACTTGCTCTGATACCAATTTGATGTGACACCAAAATGCAGCAATATAATATGAACCCCTCGGACTTAAATGTGCAAGCAATACAACAAGTTGGCAGCGTCACACTAGCGGACTCACTCGCGTTGGCACACTCGGGTCCGTAGGTGGACCGGCGATGGTGGTGAGGGTCCGAAGTTGGACCTCGAGGCTCCAAGGATTTGACCAGCTAGGGATAGACCCCAATGGGCCAGGGATGCCCAATGTCAAGGGCGGCTGGCACGCCGAGGGCGTGGGATGTAATGTCACACTCACAACTCACCCGCGGTGGCACTTGACTAAACGGAATGTTGGAACGAGCTCTCTCTCACCGCCGACGGCACATCAAGGGATAATACTAAACTAAGCAATGATAATAAACCAGCAGAGGAGAGTGGACCGAAGCTCACCTGATCGGTGTGAAGACACCGATCCCGGCCGGAGACGAGGGCGAGCGGGGAAGTGTGGGTTCCCCGCACACTGCGCCGATGAAGCTTGAATCCTGCTTAATTAGTTACATTCACTACACCTCTCACAGGAGGGTGAACTTGGGGTGGGGATTTCACTGTTACAATAAAACACTACCTCCGCACAGGGAGGGGCGCTAAGTCGGCCAGGCGAGGAGGGGAGATAAGCTCGATCACACCGACGGAGCACCCGGCTGAATCTGCCCGGGTCTGGGACAGCAAGAGAGGGGGTCGATGTAGTCGCCGCTGTGAGCTCTCCCGGACTCAGAACTTGATGAGACTTGCGCCAAAATGTTGCTGACGTACCCAGGTATGACTGTGATTTTTGGTGGACGGTTCCAGCGTCGCCACTGGTCGAAGTGGACCCCGGAGCAGGCACTCAGCGTTCTGGTACAGACTGGTCCAGGATGTTGCAGCTGCTTGTCGAAGGTGCCACGATCACTCCCGAAGACCGAATGAGGCAAGACCAAGTCAAGGACGTCCGTGGATGAGTCTTATTCGAGCAGCAACCAAGAACAGCACCATAGGATGTCGGGACGGTGAGGAGGAGTCCGTTGAGTGAGGCACTTCCTGGGCAGGACATAAACAGACTGTCTGCGCGCCCGGGGGAGAAAAAAATGGAAAAGGCACTTCCTGATGCTGAACGGGACGCCGCTTGTTGGTGCTGGTGGAAGACTCGTGGTAGCAGCTCTCGGTCAAGTTGCGCCTCCAGAAGTTGAAGGATGTGTCCGTGAGGGCTTCTGCACTGTGGCTCTGGTCCAGATTCTGATCCTGGTTGTGCAGTCGGACGAGAACGGGTGCCACGCACTGTGCCGAAGTCGGAACACAGCAAGACCACCTCGGTTACGAAGAAGACTCGCAAACCTTTCCGGCGATGTATGGTGCACCTCCAGACGATGTCGGATCACTCCGGAGAAGGCTCTGGAAGTCGGGCTTCTCCTGTTGGCAGCGAACCAAGGGGGCAGAACACTCTTTGGTGATTGTGGAGGGGCCTTGGGTGGAAGGTTAATGGAGGTGTTGAATGGAGGCCTAGGGAATGGGAAGGGTTGTGTTGGGGAGAGGAAGGGGTGCTTGGGAGAAGGGATTCTCCCTTGGGAAAATGAAAGGTTGTATGGGGAAGGGGAAAGGTTGCTTGGGAAGAGGGAGAGGTGCCTAGGAGAAAGGGGTTCCACCTAGGGGTTGGAGGGGGAGTAAATGGGAGGTATGGGGAAGGGGGAGGGGTCTTAAATAGAGGTGAATAGGGAGGAGAGAGAGTGAATTTCGAAATTTAGAGAGAGAGAGAGAGAGAATGAGAGAGCTAGAGAGAGAGAGGGGTGCACTTATGCTCAAATATTCAATACTTCATTAGCTCCAAATGGGGGGGATTGGGGTCCTATTTATAGGAAACCCACAATTTAACAAAAGACCCTGAGTTTTTGACTAATGACAATAAAGCAAGGGGGAAGGGGGGTGCCCATGGGCCTAGCCCACTTAATTGGGCCCAACTGACTCATTAACCACTCTAATGACAATTACCCTAGGTATATGACTCTTTAACCTAGGTACTTGACTCAATAAAAGGGAAATTACATAATCTATGACTCAAGAAAATATAAAAATTACAAGTCATGATTAAGAAAATGCCGCGAACATGATGACGCATAGCTGGCAAGCAACGGGACCCTCGAAAGAATGAGGAGTGGTAGGAGATGTCCTCATCAGTTCTAGTCACCCATTTCTACAGTGGTGAGCTTAAGTAATAGTCCACCTCATATGTAGGTGGGCAAAAAATGTTGCCAACAAATGCCCCCCACGGAGCGTTCGTCAAAGCTGGAGGAGGAGGTGAGCAGTCCGTGCCCTCCGTCGTCATTTTTGCTCCTGAGTCTTTATGACACGGGGATATCATTGTAGGACGGCACCTCATTGCTTCGTTGCTTTCCATAAGGCTGAGAGTTGATGTAGGTTTTTCTCAGTGAGACCCTCTAGTATAGAAG
Organism: Amorphophallus konjac; assembly: GCA_022559845.1. NCBI lineage: Eukaryota > Viridiplantae > Streptophyta > Magnoliopsida > Alismatales > Araceae > Amorphophallus > Amorphophallus konjac. The sequence continues at coordinate 115,932,522 of CM040118.1, forward strand.
TGATGTAGGCCAACCTCAGTGAGACACTTTGATCTGGAGTTGATGTTGACCAACCCTTAGGGTATATTGGCCAAAGCTGATGTATACCACCCTCTGAGACGCGTTGGCCTGAAATCGGATGTTGGCCAACCTTTAGGGGTACATTAGCCAGGGTTGATGCGGACCGTCCCTTAGGGCATATTGATCTAAAGTTCATATAGGCATGCCTCGTAGAGGCTTGCTGGCCTGTAGTTGATGTAGACCTTCCTCGGCGAGGCTGGTTGGCCTAAAGTTGTCGTAGGCCTGCTTCTGAGAGACTTGTTAGCCTAGAGTTGATGTGGACCAGCCCTTAGGGTATATTGATCCAAAGTTGATGTGGCCTACCTCGGAGAGGCTTATTGGCCTGTAGTTGATGTAGCCCTGCCTCGGAGAGGCGCATCCGTCGGAATCCTCATTGATTGACGACTGATATTGGTCATCCCTTGGGGGTATGTCGGCCGAAAGTAGTTGCGTCAACGGACTACTGAGGTGTCGCTGGAAACATGTTGGCTGTGTGTAGCCAAATATGTTGATGTGCCGACTGACCATTAGGATGTCGCAAAAGATGCGTCGGCTAACCACTGAGGTGTGCAGCCGAAGGTTGAAGCTGGCTAACTGTTGGCTTGTGACAACTAGAGCTGATGTAGACTAGCCCTTAGGTCGTGTTGGTCGGAGTTGATGTCAATGGTACACAAGCTGAGGTAGATACCATATAGCACAAACTTGAGCACAGCACCGCCCTAGGCAAGGGTATCGCAGCTTGTGCATCAAAATTCTATACATTTTACTCTGCTTGAAATGGGCACCCATTGGATTATGTCTCTTTTCTTTGTTTTAGCTTCAACTGGTGAGGCTTCATAGCCACCTCAGAGGTTCCCAGCCATTGAGATGGAGTGTCCGAATGGTCCTCGACTTGGTGTAGCATTGCTAGATGCATGCATTTGGTCTCCCTCAGGATGCCTGGAAGATTGAGCTTGCGTCTTTATGGGAGGAGCTTGCTCACCTCCACACTATTTAGGAGCGGAGGCGAAGGACTCAACTACCGATTCAACAAGAGGAGCAACAGCTTTACAGATTTCGGTCGGCTCAGGCTGAGGTGGGCGCCCAGGTTGAGGATGCTCATGAGTGCAAGCAGGTGGCCTCCCGCAGAGTAGAGGAGCTTTTACGAGAGGTTCAAGAGACCGAAGAGAAGCGCAGTCTTGCGCATGCCGATGTAGACTCTCCGCCATAGGCTTGAGGGGCTTCGGGAGGAAGAAGAGCTTTCTAAGATTCATACCCGTCGAGACTATGTCTGAACAGGTGGAGACTGCACACAGGCACCTTTAGGTAGCTTCCCACCGCGTGGATGAGCTGGCGCGAGAGATAGAGATCCTTCTGCAGGGGGCACGAGAGGCCAAGGAGGCCTGAGACCTCGTACGGGCTGAAGTGGATAGATTCCAACGCGAGCTCAGTGGGCTTCAAGAGGTGATATTACAGCGGGAGGCTCATATTGCTGACCTGAGAGCTGAGCCTGACCTTTGATTTGGCTTTCAGTTTTTTTTTCATGGGGCTATCTGCAAAGCCCGACTTTGTACAACTTCCCCGAGGGCTTGTCTCGGGGTTCTTTTGCTTGAAATTGAAAAATAAAGAACATAGCTTATTGATTTAGCTTCCATTCTTTTACATGTACGCTTTTTTTTTCACTTTACTAGCCCTACCGCCCTTTCGGGTTTTCGCCAGGACTGTCCCCCTTTAGCTTTTTCCAGTGCGCCCTTGCGGGTTTTCACACTGAGGGGTACCCATTTTTACCTAAGGCGCCCTTTCGGGTTTTCACCTTAGCCGAGTTAAAGCCTTTTTGCCCTTGGTTGCTCCTCTGACAGAAACAACCAACGCTGGGGCATCAATATTTTTTAACCCCATTTTTTTTAGAGTACCTATGGTGTCAAAAGGCAGAGAGGGTGTGGCGTTCCCAGAGGGATATGTGTGCCACACCGGTGGGACAAGTGAGTTGATTTGACAGCCCTTGTGGGACACGCTTAGTCAAATCCAAAGACAGATTGGTTGAATGGGCTGGCAACCTGCGGAGGGTGTGCATAGGCCAAGCCCAGATGGGATAACAAATAAGTTGGTTTAACAGTCTGAAAGAGACATACGTGTCAAACCTGGAAGCCGATAGGCGAGATGGGTTGGCAGCCCGAAAGTGGCATACATAGGCCAAGCCCAGTAAGATGAAAGAGGAGATTTGACAGCCTGGGTGGGACATATGAAACAAATCCATAAGCCGATAGGCGAATAGGGTTGGCAGTCTAGGGAAGGCATGCATAGACCAAGCCCGTGGGGACAAAAGAATGAACTTGACAATCCCGATGGGATATACGAGTCAAGTCTGAAAGCCAAGAGGCAAGATGAGTTGGCAGCACGAAAGGGGCATGCATAGGCCAAACCCAGAAGAAGGAAAGGATGGATTTGATAGCCCTAGTGGGACGTGAGAGTTAAACCAGAAAGCCGATGGGTGAGGTGGGTTGGCAGCCTGAGAGGGCATACTGAGGCCAATCCTGACAGGGTGGAATGAACTAAAAGGCATGACGAGTTGACAGCCCAAGAGGGCATACTGAGGCCAATCTCGAAAAGGTGAAAAGAGTCGGAAGGCATGATGAGTTGGCAGCCCGAGAGGACATACTGAGGCCAATCTCGAGAAGGTGAAAAGAGCCAAAGGGCATGATGAGTTGGCAGCCCGAGAGGGGATACTGAGGCCAATCCCTAGAAGGTAAAATGTGTCGAAAGGCATAATGGGTTGGCAGTCCGAGAGGGCATACTGAGGCCAATCCCTAGAGGGTGAAATGAGCCCAAAGGTATGATGGGTTAGCAGCCCGAGAAGGCATCCTGAGGCCAATCTCTGGATGGTGAATGTGCCGAGAGGCAAAGTGGGTTGGCAGCCCATGAGGGCATACTGAGACCAATCCCTAGAAGGTGAAAAGTGCCGAGAGGCGGGGTGGGTCGGCAGCCCAAAAGGGCATACTAAGGTCGGCCCCGGTAGGACAAAATATGCCGAAAGGCACAGTGGGTTGGCAGCCCTAAAGGGCATACTGAGGCCGGTCCTGGGGGGACAAAATGTGCTGAAAGGCAAGTTGAATTGGCAGCCCGAGAGGGCGTACTGAGGCCGGTCTCGGTGGGACAAAATGTGCCGGAAGGCAAGTTGAATTGGCAGCCCAAGAGGGCAGACTAAGGCTGGTCCCAGTGGGACAAAATATGTCGGAAGGCAAGTTGAATTGGCAGCCCGAGTGGGCATACTTAGGCCGGTCCCGGTGGGACAAAATGTGCTAGAAGGCGAGTTGAATTAGCAGCCCGAGAGGGCGTACTGAGGCCGGTCCCGATGGGACAAAATGTGCCGGAAGGCGAGTTGAATTGGCAGCCCGAGAGGGCGTGCTGAGGCGGGTCCCGGTGGGACAAAATGTGTCAGAAGGCGAGTTGAATTGGTAGCCTGAGAGGGCTTACTTAGGCCGATCCCTAGAAGGTAAAATGTGCCGAAAGGCATAATGGGTTGGCAGCCCGAGAGGGCATCCTGAGGCTAATCTCCAGAAGGTAAAATGTGCCGAAAGGCATGATGGGTTGGCATCCCGAGAGAGCATACCGAGGCCAATCCCAAGAAGGAAAAATGTGCCGAAAGGCATAATGGGTTGGCAGCCCGAGAGGGCATCTTGAGGCCAATCTCCAGAAGGCAAAATATGCCGAAAGGCATGATGGGTTGGCAGCCCGAGAGAGCATACTGAGGCCAATCCCTAGAAGGTAAAATGTGCCGAGAGGTGGGGTGGGTTGGCAGCTTGAGAGAGCATACTGAGACCAATCCCTAGAAGGTTAAATATGCCGAAAGGCATGATGGGTTGGGAGCCCGAGAGAGCATACTGAGGCCAATCTTGATGGGACAAATATAGGCTTGACATCCCTTGTAGGACGTGAGAGTCAAAGCTAAAAATCGAAGGGCGAGATGGGTTGGCAGCCCGCAAGGGCATGCTGAGGCCAAACCCTAGAAGGTAAAATATGCCGAAAGGCGAGGTAGATTGGCAGCCCGAGAGGGCGTACTGAGGCCAAGGTAAAATGAGCCGAAAGGCAAGATGAGTTGGCAGCCCGAAAGGGGCGTACTGAGGCCAAACCTAGGAAGGTAAAAAGTGCCAGAAGGCGTGATGGGTTGGCAGCCCGAGAGGGCATGCTGAGGCCAATCCCAAGGAGGTAAAAAGTACCGAAAGACGTGATGGGTTGGCAGCCCGAGAGGGCATGCTGAGACCAAACCCAAGGAGGTAAAATGAGCCGAAAGGCATGATGGGTTGGCAGCCCGAGAGGGCATACTGAGACCAAACCCAAGTAGATAAAAAGTGCCGAAAGGCGTGATGGGTTGACAGCCCGAGAGGGAATGCTGAGACCAAACCCAAGGAGGTAAAAAGTGCCGAAAGACGTGATGGGTTGGCAGCCCGAGAGGGCATGCTAACGCCAAACCCAAGGAGGTGCCGAAGGGCATGATGGGTTGGCAGCCCGAGAGGGCATGCTGAGACCAACCCCAAGGAGATAAAAAGTGCCAAAAGGCATGATTGGTTGGCAGCCCGAGAGGGCATGCTGAGACCAAACCCAAGGAGATAAAAAGTGCTGAAAGGCGTGATAGGTTGGTAGCCCGAGAGGGCATGTTGAGACCAAACCCAAGAAGGTAAAATGTGCCGAGAGGCAAAGTGGGTTGGTAGCCCGAGAGAGCATACTGAGACCAGTCCCGATGGGACAAAAGGGTAAGTGGGTTTAACTGCCCGAAAGAGACACATGAGCTAAACCTGGAAGCCAATAGGCGAAATGGGTCAACAGCCCGAAAGGGACATCCATAGGCGGAACCCGATGGGACTGGAAGGATAGATTGGATAGCTCAGAGAGACACGGGGTCCGAACTGGGGATGTCCAAAACATAAGTAATCTCGATGGGATAGAGTATGATAATGTCGGGATGCCCTGGTGGGACTAAGTGTCAAAGAATGACATGTAAGGCATAGCCATGGCATCAATACGACGGTTTGGCCATGATGGGGTGGACTCATTGACTTAGAGCCACCCAAAGAACCCGCAGAGAGAGGATTTTTTTCACATTACCAACCTCACCGCCCTTTCGGGTTTTCACCGAGGCTGTCCCCCTTTAGCTTTTTCCAGTGCACCCTTGCGGGTTTTCGCACCGAGGGGTTGCCTATTTTTGCCCGAGGCACCCTTTTGGGTTTTCACCTCGATCGGGTCTATGGCATTTTTGCCCTTAGCCAACCTTTGAAGGATGACTAAGTCCGCCGGGGTATCAATATTTTTAACCCCATTTTTTTTGAACCTTCACTGAGGAGAGGTAATGTCCTTTGAGGACTGTTGTAGAAACTCTTGCGGTGGTGTATGGTGGAGCTTCATGTATTTTCTATTGAGAGGCGGGAATGGGCTGTTGCCTTTGTGTTCGATGACCGTGTAGACTCCCCCTTCAAAAACCTTTTGGATGACATAAGGCCCACGCCAATTTGGTTGTAGCTTGCCGCTCGACCTTCCATCTAGGACCTCTCTTTCCTTGAGCATGACCTAGTCACCCGTCTTGAACGCCCTGTGCTTGACTAGTTTGTCGTAGGCACGTGTCATACGGGCTTGATAGACTTGTAAATGCTTGTAAGCTTGGAGTCTCCTACCCTCCAGATAGAATAATTCTTCAAGCCTCCTTTCAACCTCGGATTGATCTTAGCCTGGTAGCCCAGCATGAACCGCCACCTGGTACGATGCCAGTTCAATTTCTACCGGGATAACCACTTCGGCTCCGTAAACCAAGGAGAATGGGGAGCACCCCATAGGGGTTTTATAAATGGTATGATAGGCCCAAAGAGCTTTGTGGACCTTCTCTCCCCAATCTCGTTTGCGACCATTTATTATTTTGGCCAGTAGTTTACAGAGTGTCTTGTTGAAGGTCTCAGCCAATCCGTTGGCTGAGGGTTATACACCAAAGACATCGTTAAATCAATACGAAACTTGGAAGCTAGTGCATAGACTATCTTGTTCCTGAAGGGTGCGCCGTTGTCAGAAATGATCCGACTAGGGGTGCCGAATCTGTATATAATATGATGTCTAACGAAGCGGGCGACTGTTTCGCCAGTGACTTCCTGTAGAGGAATAGCTTCAGCCCATCGAGATAAATAATCTGTGGCAGCCAAAGTAAATTTAGGCCCCTGGGATGAGGGAGGGAATGGTCCTACTATATCCATTCCCCACTCCGCAAATGGCCAAGTTGGTGCCATTGGATGAATTGGGTTAGGAGGTCTTCGAGGAACTGGCCCAAATGCTTGCCATTGATGACATGTACATGCATATTGATTGCAATCTTTGTACATGGTGGGCCAATAGAATCCCTTGAGCTTGATGTTTGTTTTCATCTTAGCTCCAGCTTGATGGGCCCCGCATAAGCCAGAGTGGACCTCCTGTATAATAGTCCAAGCTTCCTTGGGCGAGAGCCACCGCAAGAGGACCGGGTGGTCCTTTTCATGGACGAGCCTAAAGAGAACGCCATCGACCAGTTGATATGAGGTAGCCCTGTGTAGCAGTTGCACCCTTCGGGCTGCTCAGGGGGAAGCCACCCGTTCTTGATTTGTATAATTGGCTCGCACCAATCTTCTTCTTCGGGAGCATTCTCCTCCTAAACGTTGTTGACCTTATACATAATGAGGCCAGATTCTTTGTCGAGCACACTAGGCATGAGCCTCCTGTGTCTGACTGTTATATTTAGCTCTCCCTCTGTGGAGATCTTCAAGGTAGCTGCCAGTTTTGCCAGAGCGTCTGCCTAGGAGTTACTACTTCTTGGCACATGATCTATCTCAAATAGATAGAACCTTTCTTTGAGCCCGAAAACGGCTTCATGGTAGGAGATCAACTCCTTTTTCCGTACGTCATAGTCTCCTAGCACATGATGAACGACGAGTTGGGAATCCCCGTATACCTTGATACATCTAATCTCCATCTCCAGCGTGAGCTGAAGCCCGATGATCAGTGCCTCATATTCCTCCTCATTATTGGTCAATGACTTCATGAGGGCACATGAGTTGTGAAGTATACCCCCCCTGAGGAGAGACGAAGACTATGTCGGTGCCTGACACAAAGTCTGTGAGGCCGACAGCCCTTTTAATGGATCTAGATGTGCCATCAAAATATAGTTCCCAGCAAGGAGTATTAAGGGACAGCACATCATGTTCGGCCTGGGGTGAGGCCTCTGCACTACCTCCCTCCTCGCCGAGCGGCTGCACCAACCTCTCTTCGTCTGGTAGCTCGATATTAAGAGGGGAGTCCTCCGACATGGGATGTGCAGCGAGAAACTCGGCCATGCCTTGCCCCTTAATTGCCTTGCGCGGGACAAAGATGATGTCAAATTCCATGAGGATGAGTGCCCATTTTCCCAGCCTTCCAGAGAGGACAGGTTGGCTAAGGAGAAATTTGAGCGGGTCCCATTTTAAAATGAGCTCCACTCGATGCGCCAATAGATAGTGTCTCAACTTTTTTACGGTAAACACTAAAGCTGGACACATTTTCTCCATGGGCGAGTAGCGATGCTCGGGGCCGACCAACTTTCGACTGAGATAATAAAGAGGTTTCTCCTTACCCTCATCATTGATCTAGGCCAGGAGCGCCCCCAGGGAAGCATCCATGGCAGCTTATAAAGAATCAGGGGCTTTCCTTTGACAGGCGCCCCAAGAATAGGCGGAGCTAGGAGATACTCCTTGATCTGCTTGAAGGCCCTCTAACAGTCTTCATCCCATATGAAAGGTGCCCCTTTTTTCATTAGTTTGCCAAAGGGCGTGCACCTCCCGGAGAGGTTAGAGATGAATCACCTAATATAGGCGAGCCTTCCTTGGAGCGATCTGAGCTCTATTATATTTCTAGGCGGGGGTAGTTTCCTGATGGCCTTGATTTTGTCAAGATCTATCTCTATCCCTTGATACCTAACGATGAAGCCCAAGAACTTGCCACTGGAGACGCCGAAGGAACACTTCATTGGGTTCATCTTGAGTTCATAATGACGCAGTCTTTTGAAGACCCAACGTAAATCAGCTAAGTGGCCATCTCACCTTTGAGCATGGCGACCAAGTCATCAACATAGCATTCAATGATATCATGTAGCATCTTGTCAAAGATTTTGGTCATTGTCCTTTGATAAGTGGCGCTAGCATTCTTCAAGCCAAATGGCATCCTCTTATAGTTAAAGATCCCCTTAGGGGACCAGAAGGCCGTATGATCCTTATCCTTGATGGACATACGAATCTGGTTGTAGCCTGACGATCCGTCCATGAAGGACAAGGCTTCATGACCAGTGGTTACATTCACCATTGTCTCAATGATGGGGACAGGAAAGTCATCCTTTGGGCACACCTTATTCAAATCTCGAAAGTCGATGCAGATCCGGACTTCACCGTTCTTCTTCTTGACCGGGACTATATTAGCGAGCCACACAGGATACAAACATGGCTCTATAAAGTCCACGTCGAGCATCTTGTCGACTTCGGCATTGACTTTAAGCTCTATTTCATGACACATACGCCTTTGGACTTGCTTGACTGGCTTAGCTGTTGGAAGTATAGCCAGTTCATGTTCTGCCCTAGAGGGATCAAGCCCCGGCATCTCCTTATATGTCTAGGCGAAGCAATCTCTAAATTCTTCCAAGAGCTGTCGGTATGCCTACCTTTCTTCCCCGCTGAGGAGGGCACTTAAAAAAGTGGGTCGGTAGTCATTCTTGATGCCGAGATTAATCTCAATTGCTCGTCAACGGTTGCGTAGCCATCGTCTTCTAGTTCTGGGGGAGTCGATCGGAGGTCGATGAATTCTTCATCTTCCTTAGCACCGGTCTTATAAACTTCGAACTCTGCGAGATTTGCCTGCTGACAGATTGAACTCAAAGGAGCTTCATTTGCCTGTTTCCCTCCAGCGGGCGTCGTTAGAGAGATGTTGGGGCCTGCCCAACTTCACAATGGAGTTCGTCAGCCATAGGCTCCTTCTGGGCCTCCTCGTGAGGGGGAGGTAGGAGCCCTATGGCGTTGACTGGATAATGGACTTGGAAGTCTGGCTCCTGATCATATCCCAACCGTCGAGTGTCTTTACGAGAGAAAGGCGATTACCCCCTGAGCTACGGGGGATTCCAGAGATGGGAAAAATATGCCTTCTGCGTAGGGCTCTGGATCTGAGGAATTTCCTATTTTACACACACGCGCTTAAGCCGGTCTGGCATATAATCCATTGCTTGAACTGGCTCTTGCGCCTTGTCAATAGGGGTGTCTCACCCAAAATCATCCCGAGGAGGAACTGGTGGGACTAAATCTCCTTGGTAGAAGACAATCGGCCGAGTCTGTTTGCCATCCTTGCCTCGACCCTAACGCCGATAAGAGATTGTAAAAGTCTTCAGCTCCTCCACGCAGTATTCCTCTCTTAGAAAGGGAAGTTGGATGCACTTTGGAGGCATGGGGACACTCTGGTCAATAGCCCGGCTAATGAGGTTGGCTTCGAAATCCACATTGCGCCTTTCTGGTTGAGTTGGCTTGGAACCAGGCTTGAGGCTCAACTGGTGAAGCTTTAACAATTCATGGTTGACTGTGAAGAGTTGGCCATCCTCAGGCTCGGCCTCGACCTTTTGCTTGCCCTTGTCTTTGACTCTGTCGGGGATTGTTATGGTGGGCTCCCCAAAATATAGAGAGGCATCTGCCAAGTTACATTCATTAGGGTGGAAAGGAGCTTGGTCTGCAAAGACAGTATGTTGTTCTCCCCCTTTAACATATTTGAGACACTAGTGCAGAGTCGAAGGAACGACCAATTTTCATGCAACCAGGGTCTTCCCAACAACACCTTATAAGACGTGTAGACATTAATAATGTAAAATATCACTTTGGTGGCAAAATCACCCATGACCAATTTAACCTCGACCCAACCGAGGGCTTCTCCAGAGTCTTGATTGAATTCCAAAATTTTGACGGTGCTAACCTTTTGCAAATACAGCGCCAAGTATAGAGACTTGAATGTCTTCAAAGGCATAATGTTAATCATCGCACCTACATCGACCAGGATTCGGTTCACCTCATGCCCATTGATCGTCCCTTTCATGTATAGGGGGCGAATATGACAAGCAGAGGCCAGCAACATGTCCTTATCAGATAAAATAATGATTGCCGCAAGAGCTTCATATGCTTGTGCTTGCAATTCTGCTACATGGGCTTCATAGGCCCCGGCATCTTGGAGCACTTTTACCAGAGTTTCCCGCAGGTCTTTGCTCCAACCGATGGCCTCCCATATGGTGACATTAGTCGGGAATCGATTCATATGTTGAATGATTTTGCGGTCTGCCCTAGCACGAGTCTTGTCGAATGGGGGAATTATTTCCTCTAGAGTCTTCAGGGCTCCATGCAGTTTCTCCCGCTTCAAAGGGTGCTCCCCTTCATCTTGCACGCCTGCTCCATCTTGGAGAAGCGGTGCCAGAGACTCCTCCGCATCGAGTTGGACTCATCTAGACCCGACTGACCCAAGGGGCCTTCTCTTTCGCCAGCATTGGTCGAGGGGCCTGCCTTCTCCGATGTTGGAGCTAGTGACAGGGTGCTGACTGAAGTTTCCTCTTCATTGGAAGAATGAATTATGAAGGGGATGCCTCCTGACCTTTGGGCTTCTAAACCCAGGCCTGCATTCTTAGAGGATGTAGGTATGAAGGGAATACCCCACACTTGAGGTGCAGGGATGGGGCCTGGTTGCTGTCCTCTGAATATTATAACCCGGTCGAGGTTAAGGTATTTTCTCACCCTCGACCCCGACCTCGGCGATTCCTTGCCGATCGACGCTGGTATGTTGCCATAGGAGCATTGTCCTGCCCGATAGAGGCATTTATATCGTTAGGAGGTAGAATAGCTACCATGTAACATGATAGCTCCTGCAGTGCTCGTTCAAGGGCCTCCACGGAGAGCTCCTCGTCTGTGTAGAACAGTGAGAGCTCTTCCATGTTGTGCCCCTTGTGCTTTGATGATAGTGTGGTGTTTTAATGATAGCAACATGAATGAGTCACCATGTTGTTTTGCTCACATGATTGCATATGACTGATCTGTTCTGTGGAGAATGCATGAGTGTGCTATGTCTGATCTGTTCTGTGGAGAATGCATTGCATATATTTGTGCTACACTCGTAAGTCTATACATCGTACATTCATTGCTATAGTCTTTGTGTTTAGCATACACTGCATCAGTTGCTGCATGTGTCTGTTAAGAAGTCTGTACATTGCCCTGCTTCAGGCTGTGCAAGTCTATACACTGTTGCACGAACATCAAGTCTATACATTGTCTTGCACAGCATGCATTAGCAAAGTCTGTACATCGTCTTCTTGTTCATGCATTGCATCAAGTCCATACATTGTTTGTGCACAAGTCTACACATTCTTCAGGTGCATCATTTCAGCAAGCCTATACATTGGACTTGAGCATATAGGAAGTCTATACATTGGCATCTTTACCTACGGTGCACTTGCAAGTCTGTACAGCTTATGAGGTCCGTCTCACTTAGCGTCTCATTTGGCTCAAGTCTGTACAGCCAATACATTTCATGCATTTCATGCATCATGTCAAAGTCTGTACATTATTCTGGTCACTCTCAAGTCCATACAGTGTCTTGTCTGCATGTTACATAGTCTACACAATGTTGCAGGCTGAGTCTGAACACTCTTCAGTGAAGGCTGTACACACTTCAGATGGCAAGTATGTACATCGCCAGTGCTATTCATGCTTTGTCTCACTCAGCGTCTTTCTGAGTCCATACATTGCATCGCGTCTTACAAGACTATACACTGTCTAAGCATGCATCGTCTCTCTTAGCGTCTCATGCTGTGTCTTAACACAACCAACAAGTCTGTACATTCGAGCGTCTCATGTTGCGTCTCACTTTCATAGCAAGTCTGTATAGCCTTCAGTTGCATAACTCAAGTATGTACATTCCTCTGGATGCATAACGAGAAGTCCATACACTGTCTGGCTTGCACGCAGCTGCTGACTGTGTTCGTGCATTACTCTAGCAAGTCTATACATCGCTTGCTTTATCTACGTTCACAACCTTTGCACGCACACAAAGTGTGTACACTCGTTGAAGGCTGTCCAAGCATTCATGGGTGTTATGTCCATACGACAGTTCAGCAAGTCTGTACATTGGACTATGTTTGTACATCATGACAGCAAGTCTGTACATGCATCATTCAAGATAAAGTCTGCACATTCATAGCTGGTAAGTCCATACACTTGCTGCTGGCAAGTCTACACATCGCATAGCATGCATGCGTCCAAGTCAGTACATCGCATAATGCATGGGTTCAAGTCTATACATCGCTGCTTTGCCAAAGTCTATACATCGTGCTTTCTCAAGTCTGTACAGCCCTTCCTTTGCTCATGTCTGTACAGCCTTTCCTTTGGCAAGTCCACACATTGTGAGAGTCCATACATTCGTTTGCCTTGCAGTGCATCAAGTCTGCACATTCATTGGTAAAGTTTGTACAGCCCTTGCTCAGGCTAAGCCTGTACAGAGTCCTGTTGCATCACATGGACATTTCGTCAAGTCTATACATTTGCTGCATGCCTGCACATCAGTCAAGTCTATACATTGATCTGTGCATCACTATACTCAAGACACTAAGTCTGTACATTCCTTAGCGTCTTGTGCATGCATTGTTTAGCAAGTCTGTATATTGCTTACTTGCATGTTCACGAAGTCTGTACCTTGTGTGCTGCATGCTCATCAAGTCCATACACTGTCTAGTATGCACAAGTCTGCAAGTCTATACATTGGCTGCTGAATGCTCTTCAAGTCTACACATTGTAGCTTGTGGGTCATTCGTCTAAGTCTGTACAGCCTATTCCTCATACAAGTCTGTACATTGTCTTTGCTGCATGCATGACTAAGTCTATACATTGTGCATTGTTTAAAGCAGAGTCTGCACACTCATTGTCAGCAAGTCTGTACATTGATGTAGCACGCATGCAGAGTCTATACACTCATAACCTTAGCCATTGCATTCTATGCTTCAAGCCACACTAAGTCTATACAGTCTGTGTGGTTCATGCATTTGTGCATCGTTCACTCTAAGTCTATACTTTCTCTTCACTTTGCAAAGTCCATACATTGCAAAGTCTACACATTGCACATTATATACTATAAAGTCTGTACAAAGTGTCGACATTAAACTGATAATCCTATTTGACTGTCTGACAGGGACTCCTTGCAGAGCTTAATGAAAGGCACGTGATCTGAGGCTGGAAGGGCTGACAGGAAGATGACACGTGGCCAAAAACATCTGGGCGGGAAATGTGGAAGACACGCGCCCAGTGCTGCTCCTGCTGGAACTGATTATAAAAGGAAGCCTTCTTCCACAGAAGAAGACTAACCGACTAAAGCAGAGGTGATCCTGCACGATCCAGTAAGACAGAGAAGAAGAAGAAGAGAAAGAAAAAAAGAGTGAGAGATCGAGAGTAGAGAAGAAGAGAAAAAGAAAGAGGAAGAGAGCTCGTGAGTTGAGAAGAGAGAAGACTTCATCAGACAATCTGCCTCCACTGGAAGTTGGATCAAATCCAATCCAGTCAGCTCCTTGTGAGCCACATTCGTGCTTCATTGTTTACAGTTTTTCGTTGCTGTAGTTTCTTGTTTTTGCTTTCCTTTTAAACCTTTCTTCAAGCTGTCTGTCAACAGTGCAAGCTGTGATGCACAGCAGCGAGGTGGATACCTCGGACGGGTTAAGCTGTAGTCCCCAGCAGATGGCAAGCTGTGTTGCCCAGCGGACAGCAAGCTGTGAGGCTCAGCGGTTTGTAGGCAAGCTGTGATGCCCAGCGGTTCAAGCTGTGAGTCAGCGGAATCCACACTCGGGTTTGAGTGTGGGGTGGACGTAGGTCTGGAGGACCGAACCACCTAAAAACTCTTTGTGCAGTGGTTTAATTTCTTCTATGTGAGTTCGCTAGATGAATGGCTAGGAGCGCTCCAAGTGTTTGCTTACAGGTTCAATAGATGACTTGATTAGTTCTTCTTAGTTCTTCTTAGTGTTTCTATTCCGCTGTTCTGAGCACTAGATTTTTAATTGGGCGAAAGCTTTTAAGGGGAGATTCATTCACCCCCCTCTGAATGGAACGCACCGAACCCAACACTTGGTATCAGAGCGGGTCTCTGACTTAACAATCTAACAATCTGCAAAGGATCCTGCTAGTCTTTGGTGCATTTCAGAGTGTGCTTCTTGTGTTCTGTGTTTTGTTTCACCGATTTAGTGTCTTGATTTGCTCATCTGACTTCAGTGTATTCATCATATCTCGATGGCTAATCCTCTGATATTCAGAGGTAATAACTTTGATTCTTGGTTAGAAAATTTTCATCGGTATGTAAAATCTACTGATCCAAATCTGAGAAGGTAATAACTCATGGTCCACACAAATTATCAAAAGATAAATCTAGATGGACTGAGAAGGATAAATTGAAAGACTCTGTCAACACTAGAGCAGTAGTTTTAATAAAAGAATCAATTGACAGACCTCTAATTGAATGCATTTCTTCTTGTAGGTCTGCCAAAGAAATTTTGGAAAAACTAAAGCTAATCAGGAATCACAACAAATGCTTGATGGCTGATCGGAGAAATGATGATGATGAAACCTCATCTCAGGTAAGCTCTGAATCTGAAGAACTTTCGATTGATGATCTATGGAATATAAATGAGGAACTTAATGATAGATGTGAAAGATTAAAATATGAGAATAAAATATTGAAAAAGAAATGTGATCAGATAAATTTGAAAGCTTCCTGTGAAAAATGTCCAAATCTAAAACAATCTTATGATGCATGTATGTTAGATGTTCAGAACTTTAAGGAACAAAATGGTTCTCTAAAACTTGAAAATCTAACATGTTTGGACAAGATATCTGAACTGGAGAATCTGCTTATTAAGATGAAAAATGAGCATCTAAAAGGCATGCAAGAATTGATTGAGATAAATTCTGTAATGGACAAACTGAAGTCTGAAAATGTTGAGGTTCAAAAGCATAATAAAGATCTCAAGGCTAGTCTGAATAAAATAAACAAGGAAGCAATGCATATTTCATCTGTAGAGTCAATCTGCAATATGTGCTCAGCTCTAAGAGAACGCAATGAAGATCTTTTTAGTGAGAATGAATGGCTGAATAAGCAAATTGCCTCGTTTAAAGAGGATCACAAAAATCTGATTATTGAGAAAACTAAAGTGGAAGAGAAGAGGAACTAATTGAAAAGCTGGAGCTGATGTCTGGAAGAGAAAATTGTAATGAAGGAGTCAAGAAGCTGACTGAAGAAAACAAAGAACTGAGGGAACAAAACAAGAAACTGATGGTTTTAAATACTGTTTTCTCACAGAGGTTTCTGACTGTCGAAAAAGAAAAATCTGCTATTAAGGAAGCTCAACCACAAAAACTTGAGGAGGAAAACACTGAACTGAAAGCTGAAGTTAAAAAGTTAAAGTTGTTAAATACTGGCTTATCTGAAACACTTCTCACCTTAAAAAGGGGGAAGTTCACTTGTGATGGAGAATCACAAATGTTGAATAGTCTAGAATAAGAAATTGAGAAGTATAAAATTGCAAACAAAGTTCTAAGCGAATGTGTTAATTGCAGTGAACAGGAGATAGCCAGTTATAAACTTCACATTGCTAGCTTGGAAAATAAAATTCATGATCTGGAAAATTCAGCAATTGAGTCTGCTAAAATAAAAGGAAAAATGACATATGTCATGAAAAGTGAGGATAAGAATTCAAAAAGGGGGACAAGCTGTAGTTCTGATGTTAAGGAAACTACTAGAAACCAGCTATACACTACCTTTGTGAAAAGCTCTGATGTAGCTGGTACCTCAAGTCAATCCCCAAAATAAAATAAAAATATGAAATCACCTCCATCATCTGTCTTTCAATTTAAGGCACAGAAAGCTGAAAAACCAACAAGAATTGTAAACAAAGTTAAACAATTGAACAAGAATGGAAAGAAAGATGGGGTTAAAAATGTCCCTACTTGTGTCATGAAATCAGTTAGCTCGGCTAAATTTGATGGGTCAATGCAAAATGTTCATGCCTCATGTACTCATTCGCATGCATCTAGGAATTCATCTGATAGAAACCATGCCCCTAGGAAATCTGATGCTTCTTGCTATTACTGTGGTAAGCATGGTCATATCATGGATGCATGTTCCATCATGAAACAAGATGATAAACTGCATGCTAGATCTTCTGATCATCATGGGTACAACAGAAACAAACTTAAGTTTAACCAGCACATCACATGCTTCAATTGCAACAAGCCAGGTCATAAGGCTGGTGAGTGTTGGTCAGGGAATTACAGGAATAATTCTGGATCTAGAAGTAAGCATGTTAGGTGCTTTGAATGTGGTAAGTATGGGCATGCAGTCAAGGACTGCTGTTATGTTCAGGGAAATCACTTTAATTCCAAATTTGTCAAATTCCCTGCAAATAGAATTTTTTTTGGAAGAAATAAAACTACTTTTAAGGAAAAGATTCTTGCATGTGTTGAATGTGGAAAACCTGGCCACCGAGCTTCTGAATGCTGGTGGGCAGGTAATGGTAAATCAAAATCTCATGCAAGTAACAAAAATTCTCATGCTAACTCACATAGGTTACATGATTATAACAATGTTCACAAAAAGAATTCAAGGGTTGTTATATCATGTAGATATTGTGGAAAGTTTGGTCATTTCATGAATAATTGTTACCTGATGGCGAATGATGATAATGTTGCCAAGAAACTATTCAGAACACCTGTTAGAATTAACTTGGGACCCAAGGTTGTTTGGGTCCCTGCAGGATCAACTTGATTAACATGTTACAGGTGTGCCTTGGAATGAAAAAGAGGGGTAAATAAACCAAGGCACTCAACAGGAAGACCCCAGGATTCTGCTTTTCAGGTTTGTTCTGAATACTCATCTTAAATTCCATCATTTGAAATTGTGAACTTGAAATGATTGCATATCATGTTAACTCTTTTGTGCATCATCTAACTGAATCTAATTGAAAATCTGAAATGAACATGGAAATAATTGTAGTTTATTTCTGAATGCATTACATATCTATGTCATGATGCATGATATGTCAAACTCCCTGCATGTTGTATTGCACTGATTTGCATGACCATCATGGTATATTAAATGAAACATTGCTAAAGGGTAGATGGAGTATGTCTGGATGCTAATGCCATGTGTGAGGTGGTCCTTGGACCAAGTCCTCCGCCTACTACCATGGGTCAAGTCATATAGAGCAGTGTATTGCATATCATGTTGATCTGTTGGTGCTAAACTGAAGTTTTCTGAAATGTGAATTGAACAATCATGCTTATGGTAATTCGCTTCTGTCTAATTTGCATGAATCATATCTGAATGTAAAATTTGATATCATGTGATGTGCTTTCAATACATTTCATGCATATAGTCAAGGGGAGTCCAACTGTTTTTGATCAATGCATATCATAATAATCTATCTGTGCTAACTTGATTTATCTTGAAAAGTTGATTGCTCTCGCATGATGCTCTCTGAATAAAGAATGCTCTGATGTTTGAATAATCATCTTGCATAAATTGCATAAATTCAGGGGGAGTTTGTTGAGTCTTAAGTGTGTCACTGCATATAGACAGGGGGAGCATTATAATATTTTTGAAACTGTTTGAAATTCTCACTGTCTACACTCTTTCAAATCATCAATTGACTATTTTGAATTCATACTTTCTTGAATCTGAGAATTTGGCTGCTAATCCTCAATCTGTTGAAGGAGAGTTTCATTTTGTCTGTCTGAAATTCAATCTCTGCTATTGGCTTTAAACTTTTATTCTCTCTTGCTGATTGACTCTTCCACCAGCTTATACTCATCCTTCATATATCTTTTAGCTGGTGTGACGGATTTGGTTCTACTATTGATTAGTTGATCAACTAAATTTATTGATCTGATCTGAGGAACTTAATCTGCATGTCATGCAATTCAGTCTGAGAACTTTGTAGAAATTCCTATGATATAGGTTTAAGAATTGCCATTGAATCAGACTGATATAAGATTAATGTATTCTCAGATTTGTAATTAAATAAATTGAAAATATCTGAATGATAAGGTTTAATAAACTTTAACCACATGTGTCATAAAAACCTTAGACTCACTCATCAGATATCTGAAAATTTGAAATCAAGGTTTCTTTGGTTAAGATGCATAGAGTGAGTATTGTTGTTAAACATTAACTTTGAAAAATTTGACAGGAAATAAAATCAGTGAGTAATGAAAAGACTTTTTTCACTGAGAAACTGGGTCCTCCATCAAAGAAATGGAGTGAACCCAAGTCATGAAGTGTCATAGTCACTTAAAATGAAAATTTATTGAGAACCTGACAGAGCAATAGCATTTCTGTGTTGAGTAACTGGGGAGTCTGGCCTCTGATCTGTTGTGTCCCTGTGATTTTGATGATAGTAAACACTATAAGTCATCATCTATTTGAATCTGCATTTAACTGGTTGGGTTGCATATGTATGTCTCATTGAACATCTTATCTGAACTACATAACCAACGAACAGGCAGAGGCTATGTGCTGTGTGCATTGGTGCATTTCATTTATTGTTGATGCATTTCATGATTGCTATTGTTTGTTATCTGGATTGTTTCATGTTAGCCTGTTCATTCATCATCAGGTTTATACAAGTCCATACATCGGACTGTTTGAGCACTTGTACAGCGTTTCATTCATTGGATGTCTATACATTGCACAGCATCCTCCAAGTCTATACATCGCTCAATCCTTCAGCTTTCAACGTCAAGTCTGTACAATGGGCTCTTCATCAAAGTCCACACAATGCATTCTTCATCCGATCGTCTTAGCAAGTCTGTACAGTCTCGTTCCAACGTCAAGTCTGTACAGCGTGAACAGTGCGTCTTCTTCTCCAACTCTATACATCGCTCGCTCTATCAGCCTTTCATCACAGAGTCTGTACACTGTCTCTTGGCTCAAGCATCACTTCGTGAAGTCTGTACAGCGTTCAAGTCTATACATCGGTTGCTTTGAATCTGGATGATCAAGTCTGCACATTGGGGGCTTTTCCTACGTTTGGCCAAGTCTATACATTCATAGCTTTTCCTACGTTTGGCCAACTCTATACACTGCTAAAGTCTGAACATCGCAGTGTTCATGTCTCTTAAAGTCTGTACATTGGCTTCGCTTTTGCAAGTCTGTACATTGGTGTCTCATCACCAAGTCTGTACATCGGCTTCACTCATTCAAGTCTATACATCCACAGTGGATCATCAAGTCCATACATCCACAGTGGAACTTCCAAGTCTGTACAACGCTGAAGCCTTCACAAGTCTGTACACTGCTTGAACCACCAAGTCTGTACATCGCTTCAAGCGCTTCAAGTCTATACAGCCTGCCTTCACGTTCAGACTCTATACATCGTTCCTCAAAGGCTAAGTATATGCATCCGTCAAACGCCTCAAAGTCTGTACACTGGTTTTCACGAGAAGTCTATACACTGGTCTTCACTTGACGTCTGTACATTGGCTCAGACTTACCAAGTCTGTACACTGCCTTTGGGTTCCAAGTCTATACACTCCCTCAGTGTACATACTTATTCATTTGCTGTTTTAAAGTCCATACACTCGTTTCTAAGGTAAAGTCTATACAATCGTCTTTGAGCATCAAAGTCTGTACAGCCTGTCTGTCTTCATGGGCTCTGTGCTTTTAGTGCGTTGACGAACTTGGCTGACTGCGTAGACGCAATTGTGCGTCTTTCGCTTTCTGTCTTTTTCACTGCGTCGATGCTGACACTGGATGCATTGACGCATTGGCCAGTTGCCAAGGGCGTGAGCATCTCGCTTGAGGAGCTGAGGCAACGCTGCACGATGGAAGCGTTGACGCCTTGGGCTGATGTCCAAAGGTCTTTTGATCAACATCAAGTCTGTACAGCATGAAGTCTGTACATTGATTTTGTCTTGAACAGAACGCCTAAGTCTATACATTGCTATGGATTGCAGTGAACTAGTTAAGTCTATACACTCGTTCCTTCACGCCATTAAGTGTGTACACTGCCTTTCCAGGCACTCTTTCATCAAGTCTATATAGACTTAGCGAAAGCTCAACAAGTCTGTACACTGGTTTGTCTGGCACGTTAACATGAAGTCTGTACACTAGTTTCTCTGGCACGTTAACACTAAAGTCTGTACACTCACTATTTCGTTAAGTCTATACACTCGTTGTTAGCGGCCTGAACTAACTAAGTCTATACAGTCGTCTATGTGTGCCTTGCTCGCTGAATGAAGTCTGAACATTGCCTTAAGCTGATACTGTCTTTGACTGATTAACTGACAGGTTATTCAACTGATTATCTGACAGGTTTAATGGATGAGGCCATCAAGACTTGCACGTGATCCTAGAGGCTGAAATGCTGACACATGGACCACTGAAGCTTGGGCGGGAATCGAAAAGAGCATAAGCCCTAGCTGCCTGCTGCTGGTATAAATATGGAGTCTCCTCCATCGGCTGAGGGTAATCGAAATGTAGAGAGCCATCGAGAAAAGCTGAAGAGCAGAGAGTGCCTCCACGATACAGAGAATAGAGAAGAAGAAGAAAAGAAGTGAGAAGAAGGAGAAGGCTGAAGCAGTGAGAAGAAGAAGAAGAAAGAAAGAAGAAGAAGAAGAAAAGAGAGTTCGTGCTGGGAGAAAGAGAGAAGCAGAAGAAGAAGTTCCTGCTGGACCGTGGATCAAATCCAGGCCAGCCAGCTCCTGCGAGAGCCACATTTGATTTTATCTTTTCAGCTTTATGTTGCTGCGTTTTTGTTTTTCCTTTGAACTATTCACTTGCTGTTCTTCCGATCCTCTAGTGTGAGGTCGGGTTCCCTCCGGTGTAGAGGAAGAGAGACTTGCGTCTCTTGTTGCCTCTGACTGGGTGTCATTGGTTGTTTCCCACCGGTTGGGAGGAAGAGAGGTCCGAGACCTCTAGTTTGCAGGTGACTTGGTGTCACTTGTGTTTCCCTCTGTGTTTCAGAGGAAGAGAGACTTGGGTCTCTAGGTTCCCCTCCGGTTTGGAGGAAGGGAGGTTTGGTCCTCCGGTTCTGGGCTTGTGAGTAGCAAGTCTAGGGGTTCCCTCCAGGTCTGGAGGAAGAGAGACCGTGTGTCTCTGGTTTCCAAGTGGCTGGGAGTCACTTGGGGTGTCCCTCCGGTTGGGAGGAAGAGGGGAGGTTGTTCCCCTGGTCAAGCTGTGTGGCAGCTCTTGTTTGCAGACTGAGTCTGCTTTCTAGCATTGCTAGTGGAAGCCTCACTCCGGTTGGGAGTGAGGGGTGGACGTAGGTCTTTGGACCGAACCACCTAAAAATCTCTTGAGCAGTGGTTTGTTTGTGTGTTTGCTTCCGCTAGATGATTGATTAGGAGTGCTCCAAGTGTCTCTTCATTTGTTCAATTGAATTAGTTTCTATTCTGGTATTGTGTTTAGCTTCTGAGGTTTTTAATTGGGCGATATTTCTAGCAGGGTACATTCACCCCCCCCTCTGTATCCAGGGCTTGCACCCTAACAATTGATATCAGAGCGGTTCTTTGATTGATCAGATCCAACGATCTGCAGAGGATCCTGTTGTCCCTTGGTGCATTTCAGTTTCTACCCTTTGCTGCATTAATCTGGTTGCCGATTTATTCAATGGGTTCTCCACCGATTTTCAATGGCTCTAACTTTAACTCATGGATTAGCAGTCTTCACAATTATGTGAAAATGATTAATCCGGATCTGTGGAAGTTAATTTCACAAGGTCCCCACAGATTGCAAAAGGAAAAGTCTAAATGGACTAAAAGTCACAAGTCAAAATATGGAGAAAATCAGAAAGCCTTTAACCTGGTGAGAGCAGCTACTGACAAGGCTCTACATTCTTATTTTTATGACTGCAGGTCCGCTAAGGACATTCTGGATCAGCTGAAGCTAGCTCAGAGGATGAATGAGGACAACTGCATGATGGCTGACGAGAGCAACCATAGCAGTGATCAAGAGGAATTCCAAGATGCTGAAGAGGTAATCATTCCCTTCTCTAGCTTCACTTTAGATGACTGGGTAGATGCCTATGCTGATCTGTTACACTCCCATGAAAAAATGAGTAAGAGGTATAGAAGACTGAAAAAGAAGCTGGAAAAACTAGGAGGTGAAAATCTTGAAACTCTGAAAACTGAAAATGAAATATTTAGAAGACAGATAACAGAGTTTGATTCTATTAGTTCAGACTTAGATCATTTCAAATCTGAAAAATAATCTCTTATGAAACAAGTTGGTCTACACAAAAAGGAGAGTCAAGAGCTTGTTTGTGAAATTGCTGAACTAAAGGAAAGACTTAGCTTAGTTGATCAGGCTCACAATAATGATATTGTTCAAAATGAAAAATTGGTGAGAGAATTAGAATGTGTCAACTCTGAATTGGAAAAAATGAAATCTGCAAATGAAATACTCAATAATCAGCTCAAGGAATTTGAACTCAAATCAATAAATCTTGAAAAAGAAAATAGATTGATTTCTGAAAAACTAGAGACTGATAGAGTAACAAATTTAGAGATTTAGAAAAATCTTGACAAACTTGAATCTGAAAAATAACAGGAAATGTTTCATGAATGTCAGTCTCTCTCAGATGAATCGGTGCTTGATGCTGATCTCCTAGAGCAGAACAGTAAACTGAAAGATGAAATCAATGAGTTGAAACATCTAAACACCCAGCTGACAGATAGACTAATGACAATGAAAAAAGGCAAGTGTGTGAGTGTGGATAATTCTGATAGGTTGATGAATGCTGAACAAGAAATTGAGAGTCTAAAAACCATCAACTTAATGTTAAATGGAAATGTCAGTTGCAGTGAACGGAAAATAGCTGGATATGAGCTTACTATCACATCCCTTCAACAAGAAGTTGATGATCTTTATAAGTCCCTATCTGAAGCTGACAATGAAACAAAACTAAAATAGGAAGTTGAAAAACTCAAAAGTCTGAATGATGCCTTGCATCAACAAGTCATTTCCTGTGAAACAGATCTGTCCAAATATGAAGCTAATATTTGTGGCTTGAATTCTGAGATTAAAGATTTGAAAAATTCTCTATCAAAATTTGTCAAAGGAAAGGACAATCTGAATAAGCTTCTTGGAAAGAGTGATAACTTTGAGAGAAAGGGACTAGGCTATAGTCCGACAAATAAAAGGACTAATGGGAATGAAACATCTACTGTTTTTGTCAAAGCTATCAATCAGAACACAACCTATGCTCCTTCTGTCTTCCAATTCACTGCACAAAAATCCACTGTGAAACCCAAAAATGTGGAACAAAGTCAAAAACTGAAAAAGGATGAAAATTCACAGAAAAAGGAAAAACCCAAAACTGTGGAACAAAATCAAAAACTGAAAAAGGGTGAAACTTCATAGAAGAAGGATAAAGACACTCCTGTTACTATAAAGAAGGCTACACACAAATTACATGATCTCTCACACACTCATATTAAAAAGGGGTCATGTTATTATTGTGGGAAAGGAGGTCACATAATGGAAGATTGTAGATTGATGTTAAAGGATGAGCATACTAGTGGAACTTTACATTCAAGAAATCTTTCTGATAGAAACCATGCTGCTAGGAAGCCTGATGCTTCATGTTATTATTGTGGGAAGCATGGTCATCTCATGAATGAATGTTTTATCATGAAAGAAGACAATAAACTACATGCCAGGTCTTCCATGCACTTTCATGATCCATATGGATCTAAACACAATTCTAGTCAGCACATTGTGTGCTTCAACTGCAATAAGCCTGGGCACAAGGCTGCTGAGTGCTGGTTTAGATCTACTTGGGGTAAAAATGGTTTTCATAGAAGAAATTCTTTTGCTTGCTCTCACTGTGGGAAGAATGGCCATACAGTCAAGAACTGTTGGCATGTTCAGAAGAACACTGTTAACCCCTATGGTGTCAAATTCCCTGCAAAACCATTTGCAAGATTTTCATGCTATAACTGTGGGAAGCAAGGTCACAAATCTTCTGAATGTTGGCTGGTTAGGAATAAGAACCAAACTGTTCATGCATATAACAGAAAATCTTATGAACATGTTTATAAATCTTATGCTACTGTTACTATGCATCATAAAAACCAGAAACCAGTCACGTCATGTAGATATTGTGGGAAGTTTGGTCACTCTATGAAAAATTGCTATCTGATGGATCATGGTGACCATATTGCTATGAATTTGCTTAGATCACCTGTCAGGGCTAACGCAGGACCCAAAGCTATTTGGGTCCCTGCAGGATCAAGATGATCAAATACTTTGTAGGTGTGCCTTGGACTGAGGAATAAAGAGGGGTAAATTAAACCAAGGCACCCAAGATAATAAAGCCCCATTCAGGTAAATTCTGAAAACTTTGTATTCTGATTTCTGTGATCTGAATGCACTGCATATCATGATAATTCTTTTGCGCATTGTCTAACTAAAACTAATTGGAAAAATCTGAAATGCTCATGAAAATGATTGAGTTTATTTCTAAATGCATTGCACACAAATGCCATGATGAATGATATGCCAAACTTCTTGTATGTTGAATTGCACTATCATGCATGACCACCATGGTATATCTAATAGTAAGCTACTAAAAGGCAAGAAAATTTGCCTGGAGGTTCTTGCTATGTGTGAAATGGTCTTCTAGACCAAGTTCTTCACCTAGTACCATGGGTCATATCTCTTTATAGGGCAGTCTGAATGAGCATAAATTTTTAATATCATGTTCAGTGCTTTAATTGCATATCATGCACTCTGTAAGGGGGAGCTTGACTGATGTTGCATTTGAAGAGTAGTGCATTGCATGTCTTTGCATACATGTAGTTAGTTGCATTACACTTTCCTTCATTGAAAAATCTAAAAAGAAATATTTCATCGCATCTAGAAAGGGGGAGCATTCCTATTTGAAAAATCAAAAAATAAAGGGGGAAGGTAGTGTCTCACTGCATATAGATAGGGGGAGCATGCTTAAACCGTTCAGTTGTGTTTTTATCTGAACTCTTCTTATCCACCTACTTGATTCATCTTGTCAATTCTATAGTGTCAGTGATTCCATCACGAAAGTGGTATCAAAAAATCTTTCTTGACTGCTTCTGAAGTTGTTCAAAATCTGAATTCATACTTTATAGGCATCTGTCTGTCTCTCCTAAATCTGCTGAAGGAGAGATTCACTTTTTTTTTCAGTCATCTTTGAACTTCTATGCTCAAGAGAAGCTCCTTTACTATAATTTTTCAGAATCCATGCTGTCTGTTGAATATTCTCACTTGAATTACTAAGCTGAGATATGAAGTAAATCTTCAGCCTGAATACTACTTCATAAAAGTTAAAACATCTTCAATGAGGAACCTTCCATTATACATGCTTAAGAACATTTGTTAACTGGAACTGGTTTAAGTCTTATGTACTCCTATTTGGACACAAGGAACTTGGAAATATCTGATTCAATCTCTTAATAAACTTGAACTGTCTGCTTCATGTAAATTCATGTAAGAGCTTCTGACATCTGAAAAGTTGATATCCTTATCTATGTTGACTGAGATATATAGTGTATGTGATTTTTCTTAAACACTTAACTTGTTCTGAATCATGGACAGAGCAATAATTGTGGTTACTGAGAAACCTATCCAAAGGATCGTGTCATGAAGTACCATGGTTAACTCTGCTTAAAGAGATGATTGAAAATACTGTGAAAATTTGGCAGAGCAATGGCATTGTTGTATTGAGTAACTGGGGATTCTGACATCTAATCAAGGTGTATCCTCATGCCAAAGATACTTCCAATGCTACCTCTGTTCTCCAAAATGGGAGAAGCAATACGGTTGTCACACTGAGTAACTGGGGATTCGGGCCTCTGATCAAGGTGTCTCCCTATGTCAAAAGGTGTTGATAAACCAAAATTATTCATTTAAAAAGAAAATTATGAACAAGTGTAAATCAAATTCTGAAAGAACAATGTAAAATTCAGTTGCATTCTCTTATGTATCTCTTAAAACTGTCATGGAAAGTAAACTAAGTAAGATGGAAGTTGGTTGAACTAGAATTTTATATGAGCTTGAAGTTCCTTTTTATTAAGAGCTAGTTCAGATATGAGTACACTTCTTTTTGAAAAACTTGTTTACATCATTCTTAAACCATATCTAAAAATCAAGGTTTCATAAGCTTTTATAATGGAGGACTCTAGAACTTAAAAAATTCTGTTCTATGAAGTTAGTATCTTGCTGAAAAGTTCAATATCTCAATTTTCACTAACTATTGAATCTGCTCATCCTATGGCTCTTTATCACTGTGTTTTGATTCAGTGGTGTTAGACTGGTTGTCATTTTTTAGAAGCACTTCTCTCAGTTTACCATGTGTACTTGCAGTTTTTGGATAACCAGAGTTCATCCGTGTGGATTTCTCTTGCATCATAGATCATAAGGGCAAGATTCTCTGGTCTGTTTGAGAGACTATTTGCATAAGGGGACAATGTGTTAGATTGTCTGATCATGTTGTTTGTCTACATTAGCTCTATATCTTCTGCCATGTCAAAGGGGGAGTATTTATTGCATATGCATCACTGCATAAGTTGTTTGACAAAGGGGGAGAATTGATTTAATTGCTTCTGATATTGTGTTGTCCTCATCTGCTGAACTATGTTGAGTGTCTCATATGACATCTCTGGATTATTCATTTTGCTAAAGTAAAAGGGGCAGATTAGTCAAAAGGGGGAGCTTTTAATTCACTCTTTTTATACAGTCTTATTCTTCCCTCTTTAACTAATGTCTTTTTGCTGAAGTCAAAGGGGGAGAAATGTTTTTGATCAAGTCAGTATGACTCATAGTGTTGCCATCATCAAAAAGGGGGAGATTGTTGTGTCCCTGTGGTTTTGATGATAGCAAACATTATAAGTCATCATCTATTTGAATCTGCATTTAACTGGTTGGGTTGCATATGTATGTCTCATTGAACATCTTATCTGAACTACATAACCAACGAACAGGCAGAGGCTATGTGCTGTGTGCATTGGTGCATTTCATTTATTGTTGATGCATTTCATGATTGCTATTGTTTGTTATCTGGATTGTTTGTTATCTGGATTTTTTCATGTTAGCCTGTTCATTCATCATCAGGTTTATACAAGTCCATACATCGGACTGTTTGAGCACTTGTACAGCGTTTCATTCATTGGATGTCTATACATTGCACAGCATCCTCCAAGTCTATACATCGCTCAATCCTTCAGCTTTCAACGTCAAGTCTGTACATTGGGCTCTGCATCAAAGTCCACACAATGCATTCTTCATCCGATCGTCTTAGCAAGTCTGTACAGTCTCGTTCCAACGTCAAGTCTGTACAGCGTGAACAGTGCGTCTTCTTCTCCAACTCTATACATCGCTCGCTCTATCAGCCTTTCATCACAGAGTCTGTACACTGTCTCTTGGCTCAAGCATCACTTCGTGAAGTTTGTACAGCGTTCAAGTCTATACATCGGTTGCTTTGAATCTGGATGATCAAGTCTGCACATTGAGGGCTTTTCCTACGTTTGGCCAAGTCTATACATTCATAGCTTTTCCTACGTTTGGCCAACTCTATACACTGCTAAAGTCTGAACATCGCAGTGTTCATGTCTCTCAAAGTCTGTACATTGGTGTCTCATCACCAAGTCTGTACATCGGCTTCACTCATTCAAGTCTATACATCCACAGTGGATCATCAAGTCCATACATCCACAGTGGAACTTCCAAGTCTGTACAATGCTAAAGCCTTCACAAGTCTATACACTGCTTGAACCACCAAGTCTGTACATCGCTTCAAGCGCTTCAAGTCTATACAGCATGCCTTCACGTTCAGACTCTATACATCGTTCCTCAAAGGCTAAGTATATACATCCGTCAAATGCCTCAAAGTCTGTACACTGGTTTTCACGAGAAGTCTATACACTGGTCTTCACTTGACGTCTGTACATTGGCTCAGACTTACCAAGTCTGTACACTGCCTTTGGGTTCCAAGTCTATACACTCCCTCAGTGTACAGACTTATTCATTTGCTGTTTTAAAGTCCATACACTCGTTTCTAAGGCAAAGTCTATACAATCGTCCTTGAGCATCAAAGTCGTACAGCCTGTCTGTCTTCATGGGCTCTGTGCTTTTAGTGCGTTGACGCACTTGGCTGACTGCGTAGATGCAATTGTGCGTCTTTCGCTTTCTGTCTTGTTCACTGCGTCGACGCTGACACTGGATGCGTTGACGCATTGGCCAGTTGCCAAGGGCGTGAGCATCTCGCTTGAGGAGCTGAGGCGACGCTGCACGATGGAAGCGTTGACGCCTTGGGCTGATGTCCAAAGGTCTTTTGATCAACATCAAGTCTGTACAACATGAAGTCTGTACATTGGTTTTGTCTTGAACATAACGCCTAAGTCTATACATTGCTATGGATTGCACTGAACTAGTTAAGTCTATACACTCGTTCCTTCATGCCATTAAGTGTGTACACTGCCTTTCCAGGCACTCTTTCATCAAGTCTATATAGACTTAGCGAAAGCTTAGCAAGTCTGTACACTGGTTTGTCTGGCACGTTAACATGAAGTATGTACACTGGTTTCTCTAGCACGTTAACACTAAAGTCTGTACACTGACTATTTCGTTAAGTCTATACACTCGTTGTTAGCGACCTGAACTAACTAAGTCTATACAGCCGTCTATGTGTGCCTTGCTCGTTGAATGAAGTCTGAACATTGCCTTAAGCTGATACTGTCTTTGACTGATTAACTGACAGGTTATTCAACTGATTATCTGACAGGTTTAATGGATGAGGCCATCAAGACTTGCACGTGATCCTAGAGGCTGAAATGCTGACACGTGGACCACTGAAGCTTGGGCGGGAATCGAAAAGAGCATAAGCCCTAGCTGCCTACTGCTGGTATAAATATGGAGTCTCCTCCATCGGCTGAGGGTAATCGAAATGCAGAGAGCCATCGAGAAAAGCTGAAGAGCAGAGAGTGCCTCCACGATACAGAGAATAGAGAAGAAGAAGAAAAGAAGTGAGAAGAAGGAGAAGGCTGAAGCAGTGAGAAGAAGAAGAAGAAAGAAAGAAGAAGAAGAAGAAAAGAGAGTTTGTGCTGGGAGAAAGAGAGAAGCAGAAGAAGAAGTTCCTGCTGGACCATGGATCAAATCCAGGCCAGCCAGCTCCTGCGAGTGCCACATTTGATTTTATCTTTTCAGCTTTCTGTTGCTACGTTTTTGTTTTTCCTTTGAAATATTCACTTGCTGTTCTTCTGATCCTCTAGTGTGAGGTCGGGTTCCCTCCGGTGTGGAGGAAGAGAGACTTGCGTCTCTGGTTGCCTTTGACTGGGTGTCATTAGTTGTTTCCCTCCGGTTGGGAGGAAGAGAGGTCTGAGACCTCTAGTTTGTCGGTGACTTGGTGTCACTTGTGTTTCCCTCTGTGTTTCAGAGGAAGAGAGACTTGGGTCTCTAGGTTCCCCTCCGGTTTGGAGGAAGGGAGGTTTGGTCCTCCGGTTATGGGCTTGTGGGTAGCAAGTCCAGGGGTTCCCTCCAGGTCTGGAGGAAGAGAGACCGTGTGTCTCTGGTTTCCAAGTGGCTGGGAGTCACTTGGGGTGTCCCTCCGGTTGGGAGGAAGAGGGGAGGTTGTTCCCCTGGTCAAGCTGTGTGGCAGCTCTTGTTTGCAGACTGAGTCTGCTTTCTAGCATTGCTAGTGGAAGCCTCACTCCGGTTGGGAGTGAGGAGTGGACGTAGGTCTTTGGACCGATCCACCTAAAAATCTCTTGAGTAGTGGTTTGTTTGTGTGTTTGCTTCCGCTAGATGATTGATTAGGAGCGCTCCAAGTGTCTCTTCATTTGTTCAATTGAATTAGTTTCTATTCTGGTATTGTGTTTAGCTTCTGAGGTTTTTAATTGGGCGATATTTCTAGCAGGGTACATTCACCCCCCCCCTCTGTATCCAGGGCTTGCACCCTAACATGATCAAGGTGTCTTCTCATGTAAAAAGACACTTATATTGCTAACTCTATTCTCGAAGTTGAGAGGCAATGATAGTTATCACACTGAGTAACTGGGTCACTTCACCTGAGACGTGTTGTGCCTCATATAAAAAGGTGTTGATCAACCTAAATTACTCAGGAAAAATAAAATGTGCTTCAAATGAAAATATTTTGAAAATTCTGTCAACTCATGCTCTTAGAAAAGTGTTTAACCTCAGTACTACTCTGTGTATTTTTCAAAGGTGCTATTGAGATCATATGTGTAAGATAAAGACGATTGTTTTTGAGTGTTATCTGACTATTTGGTTCACCTTTATTAAAACTTGATTTCAGATATGAGTATTGAGTTTAATTTGACAAATTTGGTATACATCATAATTAAATCAGATTGGTTAAGTTGCCACTTCATAACCCTTTATGATAGAAGAGTCTATTCGTCTTAAGACTTATTGTAGTGGTGCAAGCATTAAAATCCCTCATGATCAGATTCATTCATGATCAACAGAAACTGTATTGACAAATCCTCTCTTATCAGTTGACTGATTCCATCTGCATTTTTCTGACCATACAAATGTGAGGTGCCACTCCCATTATTACCTTGTTCACTTGCAGCCTTCTGAACTTCAGAATCCTTATGGTGGTGGATTTTAGATTGCTTCCTGAGATGTACTCCTCTCCACACTGTTGGAATCTTCCATCTTGTTTTGCAATCAGTTCTGGTTCTGTGGATTTTTCACTTGTTTCATTCTGTTCAGGGGGAGTTATGGGTCATCTGCTTTTAAGGGGAGAGTAGTCAATCATGCATGTTGATAGGGGGAGAGTTGTTTTATTGTCATAAGGGGGAACTCTATTTCAGTGAACTTTGCTTCATTCTGTGTATTTGTGTGCTGAAGTTTGTCTCTCAAACCATCTTCTTTTTTATTATGTCAAAGGGGGAGAATAGTTTGTCGAGTCAGTGTGACTCATCATGTTGCCATCATCAAAAAGGGGGAGATTGTTGTGCCCCTTGTGCTTTGATGTTAGTGTGGTGTTTTAATGATAGCAATATGAATGAGTCACCATGTTATTTTGCTCACATGATTGCATATGACTGATCTGTTCTATGGAGAATGCATGAGTGTGCTATGTCTGATCTGTTCTGTGGAGAATGCATTGCATATATTTGTGCTGCACTCGTAAGTCTATACATCGTACATTCATTGCTATAGTCTTTGTGTTTAGCATACACTGCATCAGTTGCTGCATGTGTCTGTTAAGAAGTCTATACATTGCCCTGCTTCAGGCTGTGCAAGTCTATACACTGCTACACGAACATCAAGTCTATACATTGTCTTGCACAGCATGCATTAGCAAAGTCTGTACATCATCTTCTTGTTCATGCATTGCATCAAGTCCATACATTGTTTGTGCACAAGTCTACACATTCTTCAGGTGCATCATTTCAGCAAGACTATACATTAGACTTGAGCATATAGGAAGTCTATACATTGGCATCTTTACCTACGGTGCACTTGCAAGTCTGTACAGCCTGTGAGGTCCATCTCACTTAGCGTCTCATTTGGCTCAAGTCTGTACAGCCAATACATTTCATGCATTTCATGCATCATGTCAAAGTCTGTACATTGTTCTGGTCGCTCTCAAGTCCATACAGTGTATTGTCTGCACGTTACATAGTCTACACAATGTTGCAGGCTGAGTCTGAACACTCTTCAGTGAAGGCTGTACACACTTCAGATGGCAAGTATGTACATCGCCAGTGCTATTCATGCTTTGTCTCACTCAGCGTCTTTCTGAGTCCATACATTGCATCGCGTCTTACAAGACTATACACTATCTAAGCATGCATCATCTCTCTCAGCATCTCATGCTGTGTCTTAACACAACCAGCAAGTCTGTACATTCGAGCGTCTCATGTTGCGTCTCACTTTCATAGCAAGTCTGTACAGCCTTCAGTTGCATAACTCAAGTCTGTACATTTGTCTGGATGCATAACGAGAAGTCCATACACTGTCTGGCTTGCACACAGCTGTTGATTGTGTTCGTGCATTACTCTAGCAAGTCTATACATCGCTTTCTTTATCTACGTTCACAGCCTTTGCACGCACACAAAGTGTGTACACTCATTGAAGGCTGTCCAAGCATTCATGGGTGTTATGTCCATACGACAGTTCAGCAAGTCTGTACATTGGACTATGTTTGTACATCATGACAGCAAGTCTGTACATGCATCATTCAAGATAAAGTCTGCATATTCATAGCTGGTAAATCCATACACTTGCTGTTGGCAAGTCTACACATCGCATCACATGCATGCGTCCAAGTCAGTACATCGCATAATGCATGTGTTCAAGTCTATACATTGCTGCTTTGCCAAAGTCTATACATAGTCTGTATAGCCCTTGCTTTGCTCAAGTCTGTACAGCCTTTCCTTTGGTAAGTCCACACATTGTGAGAGTCCATACATTCGTTTGCCTTGCATTGCATCAAGTCTGCACATTCATTGCTAAAGTCTGTACAGCCCTTGCTCAGGCTAAGTTTGTACAAAGTCCTGTTGCATCACATGGCCATTTCATCAAGTCTATACATTTGTTGCATGCCTGCACATCAGTCAAGTCTATACATTGATTTGTGCATCACTATACTCAAGACACTAAGTCTGTACATTCCTTAGCATCTTGTGCATGCATTGTTTAGCAAGTCTGTATATTGCTCACTTGCATGTTCACGAAGTTTGCACCTTGTGTGCTACATGCTCATCAAGTCTATACACTGCCTAGTCTGCACAAGTCTGCAAGTCTATACATTGGCTGCTGAATGCTCTTCAAGTCTACACATTGCAGCTTGTGGGTCATTCGTCTAAGTCTGTACAGCCTGTTCCTCATACAAGTCTGTACATTGTCTTTGCTGCACGCATGACTAAGTCTATACATTGTGCATTGTTCAAAGCAGAGTCTGCACACTCACTGTCAGTAAGTCTGTACATTGATGTAGCTCGCATGCAGAGTCTATACACTCATAACCTTAGCCATTGCATTCTGTGCTTCAAGCCACACTAAGTCTATACAGTCTGTGTGGTTCATGCATTTGTGCATCGTTCACTCTAAGTCTATACTTTGTCTTCGCTTTACAAAGTCTATACATTACAAAGTCTACACATTGCACATTATATACTATAAAGTCTGTACTAGGTGTCGACATTAAACTGATAATCCTATTCGACTGTCTGATAGGGACTCCTTGCATAGCTTAATGAAAGGCACGTGATCCAAGGCTGGAAGGGCTGACAGGAAGATGACACGTGGCCAAAAACATATGGGCGGGAAATGTGGAAGACACGCGCCCAGTGCTGCTCCTGCTGGAACTAATTATAAAAGGAAGCTTTCTTCCACAGAAGAAGACTGATCGACTGAAGCAGAGGAGAGCCTGCACGATCCAGTAAGACAGAGAAGAAGAAGAAGAGAAAGAAAAAGAGAGTGAGAGATCGAGAGT
Source organism: Amorphophallus konjac (assembly GCA_022559845.1). Classification (NCBI taxonomy): domain Eukaryota; kingdom Viridiplantae; phylum Streptophyta; class Magnoliopsida; order Alismatales; family Araceae; genus Amorphophallus; species Amorphophallus konjac. The sequence goes on from CM040118.1 coordinate 115,966,063, forward strand.
AGAGAAGAAGAAGAAATAGAAAGAGGAAGAGAGATCGTGAGTTGAGAAGAGAGAAGACTTCATCAGACAATCTGTCTCCACTGGAAGTTGGATCAAATCCAATCCAGTCAGCTCCTTGTGAGCCACATTTGTGCTTCATTGTTTACAGTTTTTTGTTGCTGTAGTTTCTTGTTTTTTCTTTCCTTTTAAACCTTTCTTCAAGCTGTCTATCAGTAGTGCAAGATGTGATGCACAGCGGTGAGGTGGATACCTCGGACGGGTTAAGCTGTAGTCCCCAACGGATGGCAAGCTGTGTTGCCCAGCAGACAGCAAGCTGTGAGGCTCAGCGGTTTGTAGGCAAGCTATGATGCCCAGCGGTTCAAGCTGTGAGTCAGCGGAATCCACACTCGGGTTTGAGTGTGGGGTGGACGTAGGTCTGGAGGACCGAACCACCTAAAAACTCTTTGTGCAGTGGTTTGATTTCTTCTATGTGAGTTCGCTAGATGAATGGCTAGGAGCGCTCCAAGTGTTTACTTACAGGTTCAATAGATGACTTGATTAGTTCTTCTTAGTGTTTCTATTCCGCTGTTCTGAGCACTAGATTTTTAATTGGGCGAAAGCTTTTAAGGGGAGATTCATTCACCCCCTTCTGAATCGAACGCACCGAACCCAACATTCCGGAGTGAGAATTCTTTCACCCTCCTTGAGACGATGAAGGATCTTTCAGAGCCAGCCAAGGAGGTGGGCTTTCTACCCTAACCTTTCCCAGAGAATATATTTGTCGAGTGTGACCACCCTGGTAGGGCAAGGAGGCACATATTCGTCCAACTCATTTATGAGCTTTTGTAACCGATGCAGGGGGGTGAGCTCCTTGTCTCATGAGAGGTTGAAGACTCACCTTGTTGGTGAGTAGCCCAGCTCCGCGCTTACTGCAACTCAAATTGGCGGAGAGCCTTTTCTTATCTGGCCCATCTTATGGCTCAGGCCTCCTCCTTAGTGACCCAAATCTTCTTCATTTGGAGCTGTCGCTCCTCAGTTGAGTCACCTCCAGATCGGACTCTGGAGGTTGCCACCTTTCGGAGCGGTCATTCCTCAATTGAGTTGCCTCCAGATCTAACTCTGGAGGTTGCCGCCTTTGAAAGAGGCACGACGTAGCTCTTCAGTTTCACCCCGGCTTCCCGAACTTTTTGAAGAAGTTTGAAGTGGTTGGAAGTAGGAATGGTTGGGGCCTGTCGATCCTGAGGCACAATCGGCTCGCCTCCATTGAGCCGAATGCGGAAGTCTCCGACAAGTATGGTCTTGCAAGAGCGTGAGGTGGCAGCTGCAGGGTGTGCTTCGCTGTGCACACGGCGTTGCCCCCGTTGAGTAGGGGAGGCTATCTCAGAATGGCTTTCGTTACGATGACGACAGTGTTGTCCCCGTTGGGGAGGAGCGGCGTCGGCAGTAATTTGGTTGACCGAGAATATCCGGCCCACTGGGAGAGCTGAAGGCCTGACACCTCCAGTTATGGGCTTCTCGATGGCTGACCTGACTCGGCCTACAGTTGACGTCAAGGGCCTGGCACCCCCAGATGTAGTGTTGTAATTGGCCGACCTGGCTTGTTGCATAAATAGAGGGCCTGACACCCCCGGATGCAGACTTCCTCGTGGCCGACCTGACTCGGCCAACGGCGGAAGTTGAGGGCCTGACACCCCCAAACGCTATCTTCTTAACCGGGCGGACCTGGCTAGCAGTAGGAGCGGAGGGCCTAGCACCCTCAGCAGATGTCTTCTTGGCCGGGGAAACCCAACCAGTGGTGACAGGGGTGACTGTATTGCCCCTGGTGACCGGCACTACCCCTAGGAAGAAGGGCGAGCCGAAAACCGAAGGGAAGTGGCCGAAAGTGATGGGAGATGCCAGGTATCCAAACCTGATATGCCTAGTGACAACTTGCGAGCCGTAGGTCACATCAGCCATCGTTCGAATTGCGGTGCAAGAGTTGTGCTTGAAACAACAAAAGTAGGAAGCTGGTCTCCTCTTCTTCTCGTCCACTAAGAGGAAGAGGGGTGATAAGAACCTCGGAGAGGTTTAGGCCTTCTGTTCACAAGAAGAGAAAAGGCGGGAAAGGTCCCACCGGGCATGCCAGTCTGTTTTAAGATGAGGTTGACATCCCCTTTTTATTGATGTACCTGGGTGACTTTGATAGAAGTCTTATATTTCGGGTTTGGGGAGGTTTCCTCTAATCATGCAATGGACTCCCTCTGAGGAGGAAAGGGTGCACATATGGAGGCTACATAGGTGGCCAGTACAGTGTCCATTTCATGGGGTGCGCATCGTATCAGATGATGAGGATTCGAGTGCTGGACCTTTCCCCATTGACCGCAGTCAGTGTTGATTTACATCGGCATAATGTCCGAACACCCTTGTTTAATTGTCAACAATAAGACCTAGAATGTAACGACCCGGAGATCCAGATACCGGTAAACCAATACCACGAACTCGGAGACGCCACCCAATAGGCTGGTGAGGCCCCGTAAGGGTTGGGAGGATTGGTTGAGGAGATGCATAATGAATTGGAATTACAAGCGCAATATAAACATGAGTAGTGATTTGAAATTTATGCGCAAGCAATTTACAATATCAGAGTGATAAATATGTACAATAGTCCAGATCCATAATTACAAGTCCAACACAACTGTACAGGAGTCAAAATAAACAACTACACGAGGCATACCCCAGCCAAAAGGAAAAGAAGACAAACTGACGAACAGACGGACCACTGACAGACCACTGTTGGCCTTAAGACTTCTCGCCAAAAGCACGAGAGAAACCTGCGGGCTGTTGCTCCGTCTCACCTAAAAAGAAAGGGTGAGTCTCACAACATAGACTCAGTAGGGTTCAACCTGGCAACTAAATGCATAAAAATAATTAATCATGCAATGGCAAGGAAATAACAATTAATAAAGCTGTGCAGTAAATGAACTATTTAAAGATAGCTAAACTAACTGCCATTCAATATTTAACACGTAATTAAACACGAGAGTCATAATCTACCAATAGAATAAAATTCAACATTTCCAAGTGATAGGAGAGAGAAAGGACCACTAGAAAGAAGACCAGACGCGTCCACTGATGACTTATACTGCGTCTCAAGTATCTCTATAAGCTTGGAACGTAGCAAGTGAGACACGTAATAGTAACCAAAGTCAAGAACTAGTTAGGGTCATGCCCGTCGGCGCCAGTCCAAGCCCCTAACCACGTGTGCACACACAAGCTCAATGCCTTGAGTCAGGCCTCTAGCTAGTTTTCCCCCCCAGTAGGACGCTACTGCCAAGCAAGGGGGCCCACGGAAACTAGCTTAAAAACTGTACACCGGGACTACCCCGCCACTTCTCCCAAGTGGGTCGACACTAAAGGTCATCGGGCTATGACTAGTGGTTCCATCACAAGGAATAAAGTAATTCTACTGGGATATAAGAAGGTGGCATCGTTTATATAAAATAATTAAACATCGTGAACATGCAAGAATAAGCGCATAATTAAATGAATGAAATGAAATGCATATTCTACAGGAAATAACGTTCTAACACATGGCCGCTTGGGTCAATAAATGGTTCGCACGACTGACCGCTACTAGGGACTAAACGGTCTCCCATATGGCCCCTTGACCCCGGTCATTTCATATATCTAGAAATATTTGACAGAATTAATAAAACGGTCGAACGATTGACCGCGTCTAGGGTGAAAACGGTCATGTCAAAGACCACTACTCTTAACCACCTTACTTGGTCAAAGGGTATAAACGGTCATATACTGGGCCGCTCAATGTTACAAACGGTCTAGAGAAGGACCGCCGTTATATGAAACGGTCTGAATGGGACCGCTAATTCAACCGCCCTAAGAAAATGGTTTCTGTGGAACCGTTACTATTCCATAGCACCTAAAACCGTGGGTAGCTCAACCGAGATCCCTCCCAATCGATCCAAATCGATGGGATTACAATTTTAACATGTTCCCTGCCTGGCCTCGACCATTCCACATCAGTTTGTCATCCAAAAATTAAGGACGATGGCTGTGAGTGGATTAAAACATAAATTCGGTGTGCATGCTGTTTAAGACATAAAGACGATGGGCATGGAGGGGAAATCGATCCTAAGGAGGTAAGGAAGCCATCCCCCTACCTATTTCAAGCCGAGAACACCGATCTCTCACCGTTCAACCTGAGGAAGTTGCGTCCTTCTTTCGGGTTTCCCACCTCCACGCTCCACTGTCGGCTTCACGACGGCAACTCCAGTCCTTACGCGTCCTGGGCTTGCCAAAGACGCCTCCCGCAGTTCCTGCAGCGCTCCGGGGTGGTTGATCCACCGAGAGGGCAAGAGAGGGGAAGAGAGGGCGATGGATAGAAAGAGAGAGTGAGTGAGAGGGGGGTCCTTTGTGGGTTTGGGAAAAAAAATGGGTATTACATATATATTTTTTTGTTTTTAAATCTTTAATTGCTAATTAACCCCCAAAGGAGCAAAATTGGATAAATACCCAAATTGATTTCTAAAATTACATATAAATGGGTTAATTCACATGAAATGGCCCATTAAGCACATTAAAATTTGCTAAATTCATGGATTATTTTATATTTTGATACCAATAAGGATCCGTTAACTAACGGGTCTTACAGTCCCTCTCTCCTAATGGAAATTTCATCCTCGAAATTGAAAAGGAAGCACCAGGAGAGAACTGAAAGAAATATACCTTACTCAAATACGAAAGGAAAATGCTGACACATCTCATCCTCACATTTCCAAGTAGCCTCATTACCCGAGTGACGTTGTCATACTACCTTAACCAGAGGGATTACCTTATTCCTCAGTCGTTGTTCATGACGATCATCAATTCATATTGGATACTCTAGTGTGGATAGATCCGCTGTCACCTCAGGCCATACTAAATCATCTAACATGTGCGATGCATCAGAAATATATTTTCTTAACTGAGAAACATGAAAGACATCGTGGATTGCTTGCATCGCCGATGGCAACTGAAGTCGATAAGCCACTTGGCCCACATGTTCCAAGATAGGAAATGGATCAATATATCGGGGACTAAGCTTTCCACACTTTCCAAATCTCATCACACCTTTCATCGGAGATACCTTCACAAAAATAGAATCTCCAGGCTCAAACTACAAAGGTCTTCTACGTCGATCTGCGTAACTTTCGTGTCGACTTTGAGCTGTCAACATTTTCTGTCTGATCAGGCACACCACATCAACACATTGCTGAATCATATCTGGTCCTGTCAATAACCTGTCACTAGTCTCAAACCAGTTCAACGGTGTACTACAAGGACGCCCATACAAAGCTTCATACGGTGCCATATCAATACTAGAATGATAACTGTTATTATACGAGAATTCCACCAATGGCAAGTGTTGACTCCACGAACCCTGCCAATCCAAACAACATGATTGCAGCATATCTTCTAATGTCTAAATAGTCCTTTCAGACTGACCATCAGACTGAGGATGATACGCTGAACTGAATGCCAATTCTATACCCAATGCTTTTTGGAAACTCTACCAGAAGCTAGAAGTAAAATGCGGGTCACGATCTAACACAATGGATATTGTAATTCCATGCAATGACACAATCTTTGCAACATAAAGCTCAGCTAATTTCTGAACATTCCATGTCACCTTGATCGGCAACATTCTCGCGCTTTTGGTTAGACATGATCATAGCCTTGTGAAGTGCGGGGTAAAGTCACAATAAAATCAGTAGTGACATGATCCCATTTCCACATCAGAATCTCCAAAGGTTGAAGCATTCCTCCAGGCCTTTGATGCTCAACTTTAACTTGTTGACATGTCAAGCATTTAGACACAAAATCAGCTACATCTTTCTTCATACCTGGCCACCAAAATTGTCTTTTCACATTATGATACATTTTCGTGATGCCGGGATGAATAACATAGCAAGATCCATGCGCCTCACACAAAATAACATTTCCTAACAAATCATCAGCTGGAACATAAAGTCTACCTTGAAATCTGACCACTGAATCATCACTGAACTCCACACATGGCATTAGCACAATACGAGGAAACTCAGAATCTACCTACTGTGCCTCCCTGATCTATGGATAAATAGCTGGAGTCATTACTAGACTAGCAAGAATAGCTACCATCGGATCACGAGGAATTTTCAATCTGAACGTCTCACAAGGAAACTGTTCGCATAAGTTCCATTCTTGAATCAATATATGACTGATCTGTACTTTCCTGCTTAGCGCATCAGCCACTACATTCATCTTGCTAGGTTGATAGGACAGAGTAAAGTCATAATCCTTCATATACTCCATCTATCTATGCTGACAAAGATTTAAATCTTTTTGAGTGAACACATATTTCAAGCTTTGATGATCTGTAAAGATCTCAAACTGTTCACCATACAAGTAGTGCCTCCAGATTTTTAATCCAAAAATCACCGCCGCCAACTCTAAATCATGAGTGGGATAATTTTCTTCATGTTGCTTTAATTGCTAGGACGCATATGCCACAACTTTACCATGTTGCATAAGCACTGCACCCAAACCTACGCGAGAAGCATCCGTACACACAACGAATCCACCCGAGCCAGAAGGTAAAACAAGCACTAGAGAAGTAGTGAGCAGCCTTTTTAATTCATTAAAGCTCTGTTCACATTTATCTGATCATACAAATGGCACATCCTTGCGAGTCAATTTAGTCATTGGCGTGGCAATCCGTGCAAAATCTTGAACAAATCTTCTGTAATATCAAGCAAGACCCAGAAAGCTTTTGATCTCTGTCACAGTCTTAGGACTTTGCCATTGAAAAATAGCTTCAATCTTAACAGGATCAACTGCAACTCCGTCACCAGAAATCACATGGCCTAGAAAATGAACTTCCCGAAGCCAAAACTCACATTTGCTAAATTTAGCATAGATCTCGTGATATCATAGAGTCTGCAACACTATCCTCAGATGCTGAACATGCTCATCCTTAGAAGCAGAATAGACCAAAATATCATCCACACAGATCACCACAAATTGGTCCACATATGGACGAAAGACACGATGCATTAAGTCCATAAATGCTGCTGGAGCATTGGTTAGCCCAAATGGCATAACCAAAAATTCATAATGACCATACCTCATGCTAAAGGCAGTTTTCTCCACATCAGATTCTCGAATCCTCAATTGGTAATAACCCGATCGAAGATCAATCTGTGAAAAGACACTTGCCGACTGAAGTTGGTCAAATAAATCATCAATCATGGGTAAAGGATATTTATTCTTGACAGTTACCTGATTTAATTGCTTATAATCAATACATAGCCTCAGGCTTCCATCTTTCTTCTTCACAAATAATACAGGAGCACCCCATGGAGAAAAGTTAGGATAGATATAGCCTTTTTCCAATAAATCTAGCAACTGTGCTCTTAACTCTTTCAATTCCGCTAGGGCCATACAGTAAGGTGCCTTTGCTAAAGGTGCCGTACCTGGAATTAGTTCAATTACCATCTCAATTTGTAGCAACCCTGATAAAATATTAATAATAATAAAGATTTTAAAATAAATCAAATAAATAGATAAATAAAACAAAATAAAATAACGCCTCGGATAAAGGCGCTATTCAAATTAGAAACGCCTCTGGATAAGGCGTTATTCAATAAGTGACGCCCTGACCACACGGCGTCAAAATTCTAAACGCCAAAAAAGGTAAGGCAAAGTAATGCCCCTATCTTGGGCGTGTTTTAAAACCAGGAACGCCCTTACACAAGGCACGTCTTAAGAAACGACCTGCACCAGGTCGTCAATTCAAGAATCGACGCCCTGACCGAAGTCGTTAATTCCATTTGTGAACCGTTCGAACCCAGAGCTTATCCAGGGAAAGATTAACCTAATCCAGTAAGTGTCTACTAGGGTAAGGACTCTATTAGGGATATATTACCCTCACACGAACACTAACTCTAATAGGATTTCCATAACCCTATAAATAATCTACTATCTAACCCTAAAACGCTATTTGGACGTTCGAACTGCAGGTGCGTGAAGAACATATGATCTTCTTCTTCTTCTGATTCCTTTCATTATGAACGTAGTATGTGAAGAACTAATGTTCTTCATCTATCTCTATTCTTACAGGTTAAGAAGCTCCTACGCTCTGAAGAAAAACAGAGTTCTTTCATCCGGGTAAAAGTTATTTACCTTCGTATGATGTTCAGATCACAAAGAAACTGATATAGTTTCTTTATTTTCTTATAGGGAAACTGCAGTTCTTTTTCTACAATTTTTTCATCCAAGCCAAACAGGCCATCATCCAGTAGCCGTTGTTGTCTTCAGGAGCATAACAGAGCATCATCTTCTTCTAGTCAAAACCCCTCACGGTTGTCTTCAAATCAAACTTTAAGGTAGGTTTTCTCAAGTTACTGTAGCCCAAATGAAATTAATGCAAGATATATATATATATATAAGCATGTCATGCATACGGTAATTATAGTTTCCATGCGTTTTCTGAAATATTTTGAAAGAGACGCCCCTGTCAAGGGCGCTAATTTACAAGACACGACCCTTCCCAGGTCGTCAATTTAATATTTGACGCCCTGTACTCAGGCGTTAATTTCACTTAATCATGAATTAACCATGTTAAGAACTGATTATGTATGAAATCCTGATTACATTAATGCATGATCCTCTGTCCTCAACCCTACTGATTTTATTATCAAGATTATATGATTGTTATCCTTGATTATCGTGCAAATCGTGCTTTCTGATATTTATTGAATTCACGACCTGTACAAAGTCATTTTTCAACTGTTAACGCCCCATCATAGGGCGTGAATTGAAAGGAAACGCCTCCTCCTAGGGCGCGTTCTGTTAAATTCCTGAAAAACATATTCTGTAAAAATAAGAATCTGAGAGTAACGCCCCTGCCCAGGGTGCGTTTTTGATAATTCCTGAAATTAATTATATCCTGTTCAATATTGTGAATAAAAAGGACGCCTTCTGGTATAGTCGTCAAATCGTGAAGAAACGCCCCTGCCCAGGGCGCGTTTTAGATAAATTATTGAAATATTAAAATTTTACAAATATGGAAAATATATAAACGCCCTTCTGTTAGGTGTTAATTACTTGATAAACGACTCTGCTTAAGTCGTTACTTTACTGTAAAACTGATTTTCCACTGTTTCTGTTAACCGATGGTTTCATATGTTATATAATATATATATCGGCACTATTCTCTATTCCGTGAGTATAGTCCCACGTTTCACGATTGTTTTATCGATCACACTCAATTCTCATTGACATACAAGCTCTCCATTAGACATTCCGTTCCTTTGGACTAGCGAGTTAATCATAGAGACCTCCGTAAGACTCCTCGTAGCCTTGGATTCCCTCAAGGCCGACTGAGCTGGTTGTACCCTAAAAACCCATTACACCATTGATGCCATGTCACTCTAAAGAAACATGGTATACCGGCCCTTATGATTATACAAAGAGTATATCATAAGCAATTCTTAATGGGATGATGATATCATGTCATATCATGTCATTCTTGTAAACCTCAATTCTATGACAAGAATGAGGGTATCTTATCTTTAATATACTGTTCATGTGGACCTCAATTCTATATAAAGAATGTCCATATCGATTTGTCATGGTACCCAAGTTAAGCGAACTATATTCTACCTAGTTTTACCGCTATCGTGATTATACCGTTATTATCGCCAATCTATGTCCTTTGTCATATTTTGGACTCTATTCTATTAAAGTTGTCGTACGTGTCTACAAGCTTGATTATTGAAATTCTATGTTGGCTATAAACAAGAGTGGATGTCAAAACACATGATAAATACCTGCGCATATAGGGCCCGATCTTGTCCTGGGAGGAGCACCCGAAAGTACTTGTGCCCATGGGAGTTAAAATGATAAGGTATCTGGCATTATACTGAGTACTTGACTTGCTTGATTGGACATTCCACACACATCTTGTACTTGAATCGTACTTGACATGAAATGAAATGCGTGGCCCGAAAAAGGGTAAATTACTTGCTTGATACATGATAGCCAAAGTTCTTGACATGTCTTGTTAAATGTACTTGCTTGAATATCTCAAATGTCTTGTTATCTTATTGAAAGTTCATGAATTGTCCATCTTATTCTTGATATTACATTCTCTCTATCTTGTCGTTTTTATGCGAGCATGCATAGCTTTATTACATTCATGAAAAATGTAATCACTTAAACCCCTTGCTAGTACTTGAGATATAATTTCCTACTGAGCGTTCGCTCATTCCGTTTGTCCCTTTTTACTTTTCAGGTAAGTCCGACGACGATGGAAGTCAATCGGATGGGAATGGTCAAGAGTGAAAGTGATAGAGCTGCTCAAGTGTCATCTAATCTTTTCTTTAGTTTCTTGAGTCAAATATGTATTCTTTTCCTTTTTATTAAACAGAGTATTGGATTTGTAATAGTCTATCCATTATGAAATAAAGGATTGGGTTATCTTGCTATTTTGCGCATCTCTGTCTTTGTGTCGAATACACGACCACTCTGATTGACATGATTGATATAAACTCGTCACGCATCTCCGGGTATCTTCCGCGCTCGGGGCGTGACAGTTTTTGTGGTATCAGAGCCTAAGGTATTCAATTCCTAGGAAAAACCCAAGTCCAAGGATAAGTTGACCGTTTAACCAAGAGAGATTGGGTAGAACCAAGGGTTAAGAGTCAATAAGTCTTTTAATAAGATCACAGTGGTATAATACTAATATAGTTATGGTAATTATAGGATAATGGCTGCCGAACGTGCTCAATGGCGCAACATGCAGCGTACCCTTCAAGGAATGACTCAAGTGCTACAACAGGTAGCACAGGGTGGTGCTCCACGAGCTGGAAACCTACACCAAGCCTTTAAGAGCATGAATCCCCCGAAGTTTATGGGATCGACCGATCTGGACGATGCCGAGCATTGGGTTCGGGAGACTGAGCGTATATTCCGTGTTATGCAATGCACGGATCAGGACAAAGTTCTATTAGCTACATTCCAGTTAGAGAAAGATGCTAGATGCTGGTGGGAGTCTATTGAAGCAACCATCGACCCTACTCAAGTAACATGGGAAGAATTTGTGGAATACTTCAATGCTAAATATTTCTCGGACCGAGTCCAAGAAAAGAAGGCTGCAGAATTCGCTGCATTAAAGCAACGATCTTTATCATTAGCAGATTATGAAGCTCAGTTCTCCAGGTTGTCTAGATATGCTAAGCATCTTATTAGCACGGAGAAGATGAAAGCCCGTAGATTTCTTAATGGGCTTAGGCCCCACTATATTACTCAACTGGCGCCTATGGACATCCAAGTTTATTCTGAAATAGTGCGCCGAGCTCAATTACTTGAAGATGCCACGGAACTATCTGATAGGATCCGTGGAAAAGACAAGAAGGAGCAAGTCACAGGTTCGGGTTCTTTTAAACCCAACTTTAAGAAGAGGCCTAGTAATGGAGGTCCTTCCTCTCAAGATCAAAAATTCAAGAAGACCAAGCCCTTCTCTATCACCACTACACCTTCAAACGTAGTGTGCAAGCATTGTGACAAGGCTGGTCACAAGACCGAAGAATGCTGGAGGAAATTAGGAGCTTGTCTCCGTTGTGGGAGCCGCGAACATCGGATTCCTGATTGTCCATTAATGAATGACCAAGCCGGTGATGGTAAACGCCCGGTGACAAAGAACGCTCGACTTCATGCAATAAAGGAGACCGAACAAGAAGAAGGTGGACTGGTAGAAGGTACATTGAAAATTTGTTCCAAAAATGCTTATGTCTTATTTGATACGGGTGCATCGCATTCCTTTATTTCTAAGAAGTTTGCCGACCCGTTACCATTAGAACCAGAATGGATAAAAATAGTTCTAACTACTCCTCTTGGAAGTGAAAATGATATTACTCATCACTACCAAAACTATGAGGTAATGGTTCAAGGTAGGAATTTACCTATAGATCTCATATGCCTCAATCTAAAGGAGTATGATGTTATACTGGGAGCGGACTGGTTATGCAAATACCAGGCAACGGTTGATTGCCGCAATAGCCAAATTGCTTTCAAAGATTTTCCAGAATTAGTCTTTACTCGCCCCAAGAGTCGGAGCAAATCCCCTCTTATTTCGGCTCTTCGAGCAAGCAAGCTCGTCAGGAAAGGATGTGTATCCTTCTTTGCTTTTGTCACTGTTAAAGAAGCTAAGGAAACCAAGATAGAAGACATTCAGGTAGTGCAAGAATTTCCAGACGTATTTCTGGAAGATTTGCCGGGATTACCCCCTCAAAGGGATGTGGCCTTCACCATTGACTTAGTCCCTGGTGCTGGTCCAGTTTCAAAGGCACCCTATAGAATGTCCCCTGCGGAACTCAAAGAGTTAAAAGAGTAATTAATGGAACTAATTGGAAAAGGGTTTATTAGACCAAGTACTTCCCCGTGGGGAGCACCAGTCTTATTTGTGAATAAGAAGGACGGATCCATGAGATTGTGCATCGACTATCGACAGTTGAATCATCTCACTATCAAGAACAAGTATCCACTGCCGAGAATCGATGAGTTATTTGATCAGATTTCAGGATCCAAATATTTTTCCAAAATTGATCTCAGGTCGGGATATCATCAGTTAAGAATCAAGGATGATGACATTCACAAGACCGCATTCAGAAGCAGGTATGGCCATTACGAGTTTATTGTTATGCCTTTTGGACTAACAAATGCCCCTGCTGCCTTTATGCAGTTAATGAATAGCATATTCAGGCCTTACTTGGATCAATTCATAGTAGTCTTCATTGATGATATATTGATATATTCCAAGACTAAGAAAGAACATGAAAAGCATTTGAGGATTGCATTGCAAGTCTTGAGGACAAATCAATTATATGCAAAACTCAGCAAGTGTGAATTTTGGCTTGAAGAAGTGGCTTTTCTAGGACATGTGATTTCAAAGGATGGATTATCAGTAGATCCGTCAAAGGTCGAAGCTGTTAGAAACTGGGAAAAACCAACCAATGCTAGCGAGATCAGAAGTTTCTTAGGCCTTGCAGGATATTATCGGCGATTCATCAAAGACTTCTCCAAGATCGCCGTGCCCCTCACAAGGTTAACTCGCAAGGAGATCCGATATGAATGGAGTGAGGAATGTGAAAGAAGTTTCCAAACTCTCAAGGATCATCTCACTACAGCTCCGGTGTTAGCTCTACCAATAGAAGGAGAGAAATTCAAGGTTTACACTGATGCTTCTGGCATTGGCCTCGGATGTGTCCTAATGCAACAAGAAAAGGTCATAGCATACTCTTCACGTCAACTGAAGAAGCATGAGGAGAATTACCCCGTCCATGACTTAGAACTGGCCGCGGTGGTATTTGCCCTAAAGATATGGAGACACTACTTATATAGAGTGCAGTTTACTGTATACTCCGATCACAAAAGTCTCAAATATCTATTTTCATAAAAGGAGCTAAACATGAGACAAAGACGCTGGCTAGAATACCTCAAGGACTTCGACTTCAATATACAATATCATCCTGGAAAGGGTAATTATGTTGCTGATGCCCTTAGTCGAAAGCCGAGAGCAATGATAGCCAATTGTATGATACAAGAATGGAGGTTGCTAGAACAATTCTCCGAGCTCAATATAAGCTTGGACAAGGAAGCCAAATTTGTCACCTTATCTCATGTAAGCATACAGTCAGATTTATTATCTGAAATACAAGCACTTCAGGATGATGATCCTATATTAGTGGAAATCAAAGGCAGAGTAGAAGGACAATCTGATTTTCAACTAACTTCTGATGGAAGATTACTATTCAAAGGTAGAACTTGTATACCCGACTGTCCGGAATTAAAGAAGAAGATCTTAGATGAAGCACACCGATCAAGGTACACTATTCATCCAGGATCAACCAAAATGTACCAAGATGTAAAGAGGAACTTTTGGTGGCCTAATATGAAAAGAGAAATAGCGGACTATGTATCACGCTGTCTCACATGCCAACAAGTCAAGGCGGAACACCAAAAGCCTGCTGGTAAACTTCATCCTCTAGATATTCCTAAGTGGAAGTGGGAGGATATTGGTATGGATTTCATCATGGGTCTATCTAAATCAAAAGGAGGACATGATGGAATCTGGGTTATCATTGACCGATTAACTAAATCGGCACATTTCTTGCCAATAAAAAGCCGATGGTCAATTGATGTGCTAGCTGCACTATACATCAAAGAAATAGTCAGGTTACATGGAATTCCTGTCTCAATCGTGTCTGATAGAGATCCCCGTTTCACTTCTCATTTTTGGAAGGGATTACAACATTCGTTGGGAACAAGGCTCAACTTTAATACTACTTTTCACCCACAAACGGATGGTCAGACCGAGAGAGCTAATCAAGTTGTTGAGGATATGCTAAGAGCTTGCATCATTGACTTTGGTGGAAGTTGGCATGAACATTTGCCACTAGTGGAATTTGCATATAATAATAGCTACCAAGCTAGTATCCAAATGGCACCTTTCGAAGCTTTATATGGAAGGAGTTACCGATCACCCTTATGCTGGAACGAAGTTGGAGAGAAACAACTGTTAGGTCCAGACATGGTAAGGGATACAACTGAGAAGATACAAGTAATCCAAGAAAGATTGCAAGTTGCTCAGACCAAATAAAAGGCTTATGCTGATACAAGGAGAAGAGATCTTGAATTCCAGGTTGGAGATCATGTATTTCTTAAAATATCGCCTGGACGTGGCATACAAAGATTTGGTGTTAAGGGCAAGCTTACGCCAAGATTCGTCGGACCATTTGAGATACTCGAAAGAGTTGGCGAGGTTGCTTATCGCATCGCATTGCCTCCTCAATTGTCCGAAGTGCATAATGTGTTTCACATATATATGTTGAAGAAGTATGTACACGATCCATCTCATATTATTGAACATGGAGATCTGGTGATCCAGAAAGATCTCACCTATGAACAGAAGCCTATGAAGATCTTAGATCATGAAATACGAGCTCTAAGGAATAAGGTTATTCCCATACTTAAGGTGCAATGGAATAAGAATTCTGAACACGAAGCAACATGGGAGACCGAGGAATCTATGAAGAAATGATTTCCCGAGTTATTCTAAGAGGTATATACTCTACACTCTCCGCGTGTATACATTATATGCAATTGAATTTGGGGACCAAATTCTTTTTAAGTGGGGGAGGGTGTAGCAACCCTGATAAAATATTAATAATAATAAAGATTTTAAAATAAATCAAATAAATAGATAAATAAAACAAAATAAAATAACGCCTCGGATAAAGGCGCTATTCAAATTAGAAACACCTCTGGATAAGGCGTTATTCAATAAGTGACGCCCTGACCACACGGCGTCAAAATTCTGAACGCCAAAAAAGGTAAGGCAAAGTAACGCCCCTATCTTGGGTGTGTTTTAAAACCAGGAACGCCCTTACACAAGGCGCGTCTTAAGAAACGACCTGCACCAGGTCGTCAATTCAAGAATCGACGCCCTGACCGAAGTCGTTAATTCCATTTGTGAACCGTTCAAACCCAGAGCTTATCCAGGGAAAGATTAACCAAATCCAGTAAGTGTCTACTAGGGTAAGGACTCTATTAGGGATATATTACCCTC
Source organism: Amorphophallus konjac (assembly GCA_022559845.1). Taxonomy (NCBI): domain Eukaryota; kingdom Viridiplantae; phylum Streptophyta; class Magnoliopsida; order Alismatales; family Araceae; genus Amorphophallus; species Amorphophallus konjac. The sequence continues at coordinate 115,981,691 of CM040118.1, forward strand.
AGACGAACACTAACTCTAATAAGATTTCCATAACCCTATAAATAATCTACTATCTAACCCTAAAACGCTATTTGGACGTTCGAACTGCAGGTGCGTGAAGAACATATGATCTTCTTCTTCTTCTGATTCCTTTCATTATGAACGTAGTATGTGAAGAACTAATGTTATTCATCTATCTCTATTCTTACAGGTTAAGAAGCTCCTACGCTCTGAAGAAAAACAGAGTTCTTTCATCCGGGTAAAAGTTATTTACCTTCGTATGATGTTCAGATCACAAAGAAACTGATACAGTTTCTTTATTTTCTTATAGGGAAACTGCAGTTCTTCTTCTACAATTTTTTCATCCAAGCCAAACAGGCCATCATCCAGTAGCCGTTGTTGTCTTCAGGAGCATAACAGAGCATCATCTTCTTCTAGTCAAAACCCCTCACGGTTGTCTTCAAATCAAACTTTAAGGTAGGTTTTCTCAAGTTACTGTAGCCCAAATGAAATTAATGCAAGATATATATATATAAGCATGTCATGCATGCGGTTATTATAGTTTCCATGCGTTTTCTGAAATATTTTGAAAGAGACGCCCCTGTCAAGGGCGCTAATTTACAAGACACGACCCTTCCCAGGTCGTCAATTTAATATTTGACGCCCTGTACTCAGGCGTTAATTTCACTTAATCATGAATTAACCATGTTAAGAACTGATTATGTATGAAATCCTGATTACATTAATGCATGATCCTCTGTCCTCAACCCTACTGATTTTATTATCAAGATTATATGATTGTTATCCTTGATTATCGTGCAAATCGTGCTTTCTGATATTTATTGAATTCACGACCTGTACAAAGTCGTTTTTCAACTGTTAACGCCCTATCATAGGGCGTGAATTGAAAGGAAACGCCTCCTCCTAGGGCGCATTCTGTTAAATTCCTGAAAAACATATTCTGTAAAAATAAGAATCTGAGAGTAACGCCCCTGCCCAGGGCGCGTTTTTGATAATTCCTGAAATTAATTATATCCTGTTCAATATTGTGAATAAAAAGGACGCCTTCTGGTATAGTCGTCAAATCGTGAAGAAACGCCCCTGCCCAGTGCGCGTTTTAGATAAATTATTGAAATATTAAAATTTTGCAAATATGGAAAATATATAAACGCCCTTCTGTTAGGCGTTAATTACTTGATAAACGACTCTGCTTAAGTCGTTACTTTACTGTAAAACTGATTTTCCCCTGTTTCTGTTAACCGATGGTTTCATATGTTATATAATATATATATCGGCACTATTCTCCATTCCGTGAGTATAGTCCCACGTTTCACGATTGTTTTATCGATCACACTCAATTCTCATTGACATACAAGCTCTCCATTGGACATTCCGTTCCTTTGGACTAGCGAGTTAGTCATAGAGACCTCCGTAAGACTCCTCGTAGCCTTGGATTCCCTCAAGGCCGACTGAGCTGGTTGTACCCTAAAAACCCATTACACCATTGATGCCATGTCACTCTAAAGAAACATGGTATACCGGCCCTTATGATTATACAAAGAGTATATCATAAGCAATTCTTAATGGGATGATGATATCATGCCATGTCATGTCATTCTTGTAAACCTCAATTCTATGACAAGAATGAGGGTATCTTTTCTTTGATATACTGTTCATGTGGACCTCAATTCTATATAAAGAATGTCCATATCGATTTGTCATGGTACCCAAGTTAAGGGAACTATATTCTACCTAGTTTTACCGCTATCGTGATTATACCGTTATTATCGCCAATCTATGTCCTTTGTCATATTTTGGACTCTATTCTATTAAAGTTGTCGTACGTGTCTACAAGCTTGATTATTGAAATTCTATGTTGGCTATAAACAAGAGTGGATGTCAAAACACGTGATAAATGCCTGCGCATATAGGGCCCGATCTGGTCCTGGGAGGAGCACCCGAAAGTACTTGTGCCCATGGGAGTTAAAATGATAAGGTATCTGGCATTATACCGAGTACTTGACTTGCTTGATTGGACATTCCACACACATCTTGTACTTGAATCGTACTTGACATGAAATAAAATGCGTGGCCCGAAAAAGGGTAAATTACTTGCTTGATACATGATAGCCAAAGTTCTTGACATGTCTTGTTAAATGTACTTGCTTGAATATCTCAAATGTCTTGTTATCTTATTGAAAGTTCATGAATTGTCCATCTTATTCTTGATATTACATTCTCTCTATCTTGTCGTTTTTATGCGAGCATGCATAACTTTATTACATTCATGAAAAATGTAATCACTTAAACCCCTTGCTAGTACTTGAGATATAATTTCCTACTGAGCGTTCGCTCATTCCGTTTGTCCCTTTTTACTTTTCAGGTAAGTCCGACGACGATGGAAGTCAATCGGATGGGAATGGTCAAGAGTGAAAGTGATAGAGCTGCTCAAGTGTCATCTAGTCTTTTCTTTAGTTTCTTGAGTCAAATATGTATTCTTTTCCTTTTTATTAAACAGAGTATTGGATTTGTAATAGTCTATCCATTATGAAATAAAGGATTGGGTTATCTTGCTATTTTGCGCATCTCTGTCTTTGTGTCGAATACACGACCACTCTGATTGACATGATTGATATAAACTCGTCACGCGTCTCCGGGTATCTTCCGCGCTCGGGGCGTGACAGTTTTTGTGGTATCAGAGCCTAAGGTATTCAATTCCTAGGAAAAACCCAAGTCCAATGATAAGTTGAACGTTTAACCAAGTGAGATTGGGTAGAACCAAGGGTTAAGAGTCAATAAGTCTTTTAATAAGATCACAGTGGTATAATACTAATATAGTTATGGTAATTGTAGGATAATGGCTGCTGAACGTGCTCAATGGCGCAACATGCAGCGTACCCTTCAAGGAATGACTCAAGTGCTACAATAGGTAGCACAGGGTGGTGCTCCACGAGCTGGAAACCTACACCAAGCCTTTAAGAGCATGAATCCCCCGAAGTTTATGGGATCGACCGATCCGGACGATGCCGAGCATTGGGTTCGGGAGACTGAGCGTATATTCCGTGTTATGCAATGCACGGATCAGGACAAAGTTATATTAGCTACATTCCAGTTAGAGAAAGATGCTAGATGCTGGTGGGAGTCTATTGAAGCAACCATCGACCCTACTCAAGTAACATGGGAAGAATTTGTGGAATACTTCAATGCTAAATATTTCTCGGACCGAGTCCAAGAAAAGAAGGCTGCAGAATTCGCTGCATTAAAGCAACGATCTTTATCATTAGCAGATTATGAAGCTCAGTTCTCCAGGTTGTCTAGATATGCTAAGCATCTTATTAGCACGGAGAAGATGAAAGCCCGTAGATTTCTTAATGGGCTTAGGCCCCACTATATTACTCAACTGGCGCCTATGGACATCCAAGTTTATTCTGAAATAGTGCGCCGAGCTCAATTACTTGAAGATGCCACGGAACTATCTGATAGGATCCGTGGAAAAGACAAGAAGGAGCAAGTCACAGGTTCGGGTTCTTTTAAACCCAACTTTAAGAAGAGGCCTAGTAATGGAGGTCCTTCCTCTCAAGATCAAAAATTCAAGAAGACCAAGCCCTTCTCTATCACCACTACACCTTCAAACGTAGTGTGCAAGCATTGTGACAAGGCTGGTCACAAGACCGAAGAATGCTGGAGGAAATTAGGAGCTTGTCTCCGTTGTGGGAGCCGCGAACATCGGATTCCTGATTGTCCATTAATGAATGACCAAGCCGGTGATGGTAAACGCCCGGTGACAAAGAACGCTCGACTTCATGCAATAAAGGAGACCGAACAAGAAGAAGGTGGACTGGTAGAAGGTACATTGAAAATTTGTTCCAAAAGTGCTTATGTCTTATTTGATACGGGTGCATCGCATTCATTTATTTCTAAGAAGTTTGTCGACCCGTTACCATTAGAACCAGAATGGATAAAAATAGTTCTAACTACTCCTCTTGGAAGTGAAAATGATATTACTCATCACTACCAAAACTGTGAGGTAATGGTTCAAGGTAGGAATTTACCTATAGATCTCATATGCCTCGATCTAAAGGAGTATGATGTTATACTGGGAGCGGACTGGTTATCCAAATACCAGGCAACGGTTGATTGCCGCAATAGCCAAATTACTTTCAAAGATTTTCCAGAATTAGTCTTTACTCGCCCCAAGAGTCGGAGCAAATCTCCTCTTATTTCTGCTCTTCGAGCAAGCAAGCTCGTCAGGAAAGGATGTGTATCCTTCCTTGCTTTTGTCACTGTTAAAGAAGCTAAGGAAACCAAGATAGAAGACATTCAGGTAGTGCAAGAATTTTCAGACGTATTTCCGGAAGATTTGCCGGGATTACCCCCTCAAAGGGATGTGGCCTTCACCATTGACTTAGTCCCTGGTGCTGGTCCAGTTTCAAAGGCACCCTATAGAATGTCCCCTGCGGAACTCAAAGAGTTAAAAGAGCAATTAATGGAACTAATTCGAAAAGGGTTTATTAGACTAAGTACTTCCCCGTGGGGAGCACCAGTCTTATTTGTGAAGAAGAAGGACGGATCCATGAGATTGTGCATCGACTATCGACAGTTGAATCATCTCACTATCAAGAACAAGTATCCACTGCCGAGAATCGATGAGTTATTTGATCAGATTTCAAGATCCAAATATTTTTCCAAAATTGATCTCAGGTCGGGATATCATCAGTTAAGAATCAAGGATGATGACATTCACAAGACCGCATTCAGAAGCAGGTATGGCCATTACGAGTTTGTTGTTATGCCTTTTGGACTAACAAATGCCCCTGCTGCCTTTATGTAGTTAATGAATAGCATATTCAGGCCTTACTTAGATCAATTCATAGTAGTCTTCATTGATGATATATTGATATATTCCAAGACTAAGGAAGAACATGAAAAGCATTTGAGGATTGCATTGCAAGACTTGAGGACAAATCAATTATATGCAAAACTCAGCAAGTGTGAATTCTGGCTTGAAGAAGTGGCTTTTCTAGGACATGTGATTTCAAAGGATGGATTATCAGTAGATCCGTCAAAGGTCGAAGCTGTAAGAAACTGGGAAAAACCAACCAATGCTAGCGAGATCAGAAGTTTCTTAGACCTTGCAGGATATTATCGGCGATTCATCAAAGACTTCTCCAAGATCACCGTGCCCCTCACAAGGTTAACTCGCAAGGAGATCCGATATGAATGGAGTGAGGAATGTGAAAGAAGTTTCCAAACTCTCAAGGATCATCTCACTACAGCTCCGGTGTTAGCTCTACCAATAGAAGGAGAGAAATTCGAGGTTTACACTGATGCTTCTGGCATTGGCCTCAGATGTGTCCTAATGCAACAAGAAAAGGTCATAGCATACTCTTCACGTCAACTGAAGAAGCATGAGGAGAATTACCCCGTCCATGACTTAGAACTGGCCGCGGTGGTATTTTCCCTAAAGATATGGAGACACTACTTATATGGAGTGCAGTTTACTGTATACTCCGATCACAAAAGTCTCAAATATCTATTTTCACAAAAGGAGCTAAACATGAGACAAAGACGCTGGCTAGAATACCTCAAGGACTTCGACTTCAATATAAAATATCATCCTGGAAAGGGTAATTATGTTGCTGATGCCCTTAGTCGAAAGCCGAGAGCAATGATAGCCAATTGTATGATACAAGAATGGAGGTTGCTAGAACAATTCTCCGAGCTCAATATAAGCTTGGACAAGGAAGCCAAATTTGTCACCTTATCTCATGTAAGCATACAGTCAGATTTATTATCTGAAATACAAGCACTTCAGGATGATGATCCTATATTAGTGGAAATCAAAGGCAGAGTAGAAGGACAATCTGATTTTCAACTAACTTCTGATGGAAGATTACTATTCAAAGGTAGAACTTGTATACCCGACTGTCCGAAATTAAAGAAGAAGATCTTAGATGAAGCACACCGATCAAGGTACACTATTCATCCAGGATCAACCAAAATGTACCAAGATGTAAAGAGGAACTTTTGGTGGCCTAATATGAAAAGAGAAATAGCGGACTATGTATCACGCTGTCTCACATGCCAACAAGTCAAGGCGGAACACCAAAAGCCTGCTGGTAAACTTCATCCTCTAGATATTCCTAAGTGGAAGTGGGAGGATATTGGTATGGATTTCATCATGGGTCTATCTAAATCAAAAGGAGGACATGATGGAATCTGGGTTATCATTGACCGATTAACTAAATCGGCACATTTCTTGCCAATAAAAAGCCGATGGTCAATTGATGTGCTAGCTACACTATACATCAAAGAAATAGTCAGGTTACATGGAATTCCTGTCTCAATCGTGTCTGATAGAGATCCCCGTTTCACTTCTCATTTTTAGAAGGGATTACAACATTCGTTGGGAACAAGGCTCAACTTTAGTACTGCTTTTCACCCACAAACGGATGGTCAGACCGAGAGAGCTAATCAAGTTGTTGAGGATATGCTAAGAGCTTGCATCATTGACTTTGGTGGAAGCTGGCATGAACATTTGCCACTAGTGGAATTTGCATATAATAATAGCTACCAAGCTAGTATCCAAATGGCACCTTTCGAAACTTTATATGGAAGGAGTTGCCGATCACCCTTATGCTGGAACGAAGTTGGAGAGAAACAACTGTTAGGTCCAGACATGGTAAGGGATACAACTGAGAAGATACAAGTAATCCAAGAAAGATTGCAAGTTGCTCAGACCAGACAAAAGGCTTATGCTGATACAAGGAGAAGAGATCTTGAATTCCAGGTTGGAGATCATGTATTTCTTAAAATATCGCCTGGACGTGGCATACGAAGATTTGGTGTTAAGGGCAAGCTTACGCCAAGATTCGTCGGACCATTTGAGATACTCGAAAGAGTTGGCGAGGTTGCTTATCGCATCGCATTGCCTCCTCAATTGTCCGAAGTGCATAATGTGTTTCACATATCTATGTTGAAGAAATATGTACACGATCCATCTCATATTATTGAACATGGAGATCTGGTGATCTAGAAAGATCTCACCTATGAACAGAAGCCTATGAAGATCTTAGATAGTGAAATACGAGCTCTAAGGAATAAGGTTATTCCCATGCTTAAGGTGCAATGGAATAAGAATTCTGAACACGAAGCAACATGGGAGACCGAGGAATCTATGAAGAAACGATTTCCCGAGTTATTCTAAGAGGTATATACTCTACACTCTCCGCGTGTATACATTATATGCAATTAAATTTGGGGACCAAATTCTTTTTAAGTGGGGGAGGGTGTAGCAACCCTGATAAAATATTAATAATAATAAAGATTTTAAAATAAATCAAATAAATAGATAAATAAAACAAAATAAAATAACGCCTCGGATAAAGGCGCTATTCAAATTATAAACGCCTCTGGATAAGGCGTTATTCAATAAGTGACGCCCTGACCACACGGCATCAAAATTCTGAACGCTAAAAAAGGTAAGGCAAAGTAACGCCCCTATCTTGGGCGTGTTTTAAAACCAGGAACGCCCTTACACAAGGCGCGTCTTAAGAAACGACCTGCACCAGGTCGTCAATTCAAGAATCGACGCCCTGACCGAAGTCGTTAATTCCATTTGTGAACCGTTCGAACCCAGAGCTTATCCAGGGAAAGATTAACCTAATCCAGTAAGTGTCTACTAGGGTAAGGACTCTATTAGGGATATATTACCCTCACACGAACACTAACTTTAATAGGATTCCCATAACCCTATAAATAATCTACTATCTAACCCTAAAACGCTATTTGGACGTTCGAACTGCAGGTGCGTGAAGAACATATGTTCTTCTTCTTCTTCTGATTCCTTTCATTATGAACGTAGTATGTGAAGAACTAATGTTCTTCATCTATCTCTATTCTTACAGGTTAAGAAGCTCCTACGCTCTGAAGAAAAATAGAGTTCTTTCATCTGGGTAAAAGTTATTTACCTTCGTATGATGTTCAGATCACAAAGAAACTGATACAGTTTCTTTATTTTCTTATAGGGAAACTGCAGTTCTTCTTCTACAATTTTTTCATCCAAGCCAAACAGGCCATCATCCAGTAGCCGTTGTTGTCTTCAGGAGCATAACAGAGCATCATCTTCTTCTAGTCAAAACCCCTCACGGTTGTCTTCAAATCAAACTTTAAGGTAGGTTTTCTCAAGTTACTGTAGCCCAAATGAAATTAATGCAAGATATATATATATAAGCATGTCATGCATACGGTTATTATAGTTTCTATGCGTTTTCTGAAATATTTTGAAAGAGACGCCCCTGTCAAGGGCGCTAATTTACAAGACACGACCCTTCCCAGGTCGTCAATTTAATATTTGACGCCCTGTACTCAGGCGTTAATTTCACTTAATCATGAATTAACCATGTTAAGAACTGATTATGTATGAAATCCTGATTACATTAATGCATGATCCTCTGTCCTCAACCCTACTGATTTTATTATCAAGATTATATGATTGTTATCCTTGATTATCGTGCAAATCGTGCTTTCTGATATTTATTGAATTCACGACTTGTACAAAGTCGTTTTTCAACTGTTAACGCCCCATCATAGGGCGTGAATTGAAAGGAAACGCCTCCTCCTAGGGCGCGTTCTGTTAAATTCCTGAAAAACATATTCTGTAAAAATAAGAATCTGAGAGTAACGCCCCTGCCCAGGGCGCGTTTTTTATAATTCCTGAAATTAATTATATCATGTTCAATATTATGAATAAAAAGGACGCCTTCTGGTATAGTCGTCAAATCGTGAAGAAACGCCCCTGCCCAGGGCGCGTTTTAGATAAATTATTAAATATTAAAATATTAAAATTATGCAAATATGGAAAATATATAATCGCCCTTCTGTTAGGCGTTAATTACTTGATAAACGACTCTGCTTAAGTCGTTACTTTATGGTAAAACTGATTTTTCCCTGTTTCTGTTAACCGATGGTTTCATATGTTATATAATATATATATCGGCACTATTCTCCATTCCGTGAGTATAGTCCCACGTTTCACGATTGTTTTATCGATCACACTCAATTCTCATTGACATACAAGCTCTCCATTGGACATTCCGTTCCTTTGGACTAGCGAGTTAGTCATAGAGACCTCCGTAAGACTCCTCGTAGCCTTGGATTCCCTCAAGGCCGACTGAGCTGGTTGTACCCTAAAAACCCATTACACCATTGATGCCATGTCACTCTAAAGAAACATGGTATACCGGCCCTTATGATTATACAAAGAGTATATCATAAGCAATTCTTAATGGGATGATGATATCATGTCATTCTTGTAAACCTCAATTCTATGACAAGAATGAGGGTATCTTATCTTTGATATACTGTTCATGTGGACCTCAATTCTATATAAAGAATGTCCATATCGATTTGTCATGGTACCCAAGTTAAGGGAACTATATTCTACCTAGTTTTACCGCTATCGTGATTATACCGTTATTATCATCAATCTATGTCCTTTGTCATATTTTGGACTCTACCCAAGTTAAGGGAACTATATTCTACCTAGTTTTACCGCTATCGTGATTATACCGTTATTATCATCAATCTATGTCCTTTGTCATATTTTGGACTCTATTCTATTAAAGTTGTCGTACGTGTCTACAAGCTTGATTATTGAAATTCTATGTTGGCTATAAACAAGAGTGGATGTCAAAACACATGATAAATGCCTGCGCATATAGGGCCCGATCTGGTCCTAGGAGGAGCACCCGAAAGTACTTGTGCCCATGGGAGTTAAAATGATAAGGTATCTGGCATTATACCGAGTACTTGACTTGCTTGATTGGACATTCCACACACATCTTGTACTTGAATCGTACTTGACATGAAATGAAATGCGTGGCCCGAAAAAGGGTAAATTACTTGCTTGATACATGATAGCCAAAGTTCTTGACATATCTTGTTAAATGTACTTGCTTGAATATCTCAAATGTCTTGTTATCTTATTGAAAGTTCATGAATTGTCCATCTTATTCTTGATATTACATTCTCTCTATCTTGTCGTTTTTATGCGAGCATGCATAGCTTTATTACATTCATGAAAAATGTAATCACTTAAACCCCTTGCTAGTACTTGAGATATAATTTCCTACTGAGCGTTCGCTCATTCCGTTTGTCCCTTTTTACTTTTCAGGTAAGTCCGACGACGATGGAAGTCAATCGGATGGGAATGGTCAAGAGTGAAAGTGATAGAGCTGCTCAAGTGTCATCTAGTCTTTTCTTTAGTTTCTTGAGTCAAATATGTATTCTTTTCCTTTTTATTAAACAGAGTATTGGATTTGTAATAGTCTATCCATTATGAAATAAAGGATTGGGGTATCTAGCTATTTTGTGCATCTCTGTCTTTGTGTCGAATACACGACCACTCAGATTTCAGGATCCAAATATTTTTCCAAAATTGATCTCAGGTCGGGATATCATCAGTTAAGAATCAAGGATGATGACATTCACAAGACCGCATTCAGAAGCAGGTATGGCCATTACGAGTTTATTGTTATGCCTTTTGGACTAACAAATGCCCCTGCTGCCTTTATGCAGTTAATGAATAGCATATTCAGGCCTTACTTGGATCAATTCATAGTAGTCTTCATTAATGATATATTGATATATTCCAAGACTAAGGAAGAACATGAAAAGCATTTGAGGATTGCATTACAAGTCTTGAGGACAAATCAATTATATGTCAAACTCAGCAAGTGTGAATTCTGGCTTGAAGAAGTGGCTTTTCTAGGACATGTGATTTCAAAGGATGGATTATTAGTAGATCCGTCAAAGGTCGAAGATGTTAGAAACTGGGAAAAACCAACCAATGCTAGCGAGATTAGAAGTTTCTTAGGCCTTGCAGGATATTATCGGCGATTCATCAAAGACTTCTCCAAGATCGCCGTGCCCCTCACAAGGTTAACTCGCAAGGAGATCCGATATGAATGGAGTGAGGAATGTGAAAGAAGTTTCCAAACTCTCAAGGATCATCTCACTACAGCTCCGGTGTTAGCTCTACCAATAGAAGGAGAGAAATTCGAGGTTTACACTATTGCTTCTGGCATTGGCCTCGGATGTGTCCTAATGCAACAAAAAAAGGTCATAGCATACTCTTCGCGTGAACTGAAGAAGCATGAGGAGAATTACCCCGTCCATGACTTAGAATTGGCCGCTGTGGTATTTGCCCTAAAGATATGGAGACACTACTTATATGGAGTGCAGTTTACTGTATACTCCGATCACAAAAGTCTCAAATATCTATTTTCACAAAAGGAGCTAAACATGAGACAAAGACGCTGGCTAGAATACCTCAAGGACTTCGACTTCAATATACAATATCATCCTGGAAAGGGTAATTATGTTGCTGATGCCCTTAGTCGAAAGCCGAGAGCAATGATAGCCAATTGTATGATACAAGAATGGAGGTTGCTAGAACAATTCTCCGAGCTCAATATAAGCTTGGACAAGGAAGCCAAATTTGTCACCTTATCTCATGTAAGCATACAGTCAGATTTATTATCTGAAATACAAGCACTTCAGGATGATGATCCTATATTAGTGGAAATCAAAGGCAGAGTAGAAGGACAATCTGATTTTCAACTAACTTCTGATGGAAGATTACTATTCAAAGGTAGAACTTGTATACCCGACTGTCCGGAATTAAAGAAGAAGATCTTAGATGAAGCACACCGATCAAGGTACACTATTCATCCAGGATCAACCAAAATATACCAAGATGTAAAGAGGAACTTTTGGTGGCCTAATATGAAAAGAGAAATAGCGGACTATGTATCACGCTGTCTCACATGCCAACAAGTCAAGGCGGAACACCAAAAGTCTGCTGGTAAACTTCATCCTCTAGATATTCCTAAGTGGAAGTGGGAGGATATTGGTATGGATTTCATCATGGGTCTATCTAAATCAAAAGGAGGACATGATGGAATCTGGGTTATCATTGACCGATTAACTAAATCGGCACATTTCTTGCCAATAAAAAGCCGATGGTCAATTGATGTGCTAGCTGCACTATACATCAAAGAAATAGTCAGGTTACATGGAATTCCTGTCTCAATCGTGTCTGATAGAGATCCCCGTTTCACTTCTCATTTTTGGAAGGGATTACAATATTCGTTGGGAACAAGGCTCAACTTTAGTACTGCTTTTCACCCACAAACGGATGGTCAGACCGAGAGAGCTAATCAAGTTGTTGAGGATATGCTAAGAGCTTGCATCATTGACTTTGGTGGAAGCTGGCATGAACATTTGCCACTAGTGGAATTTGCATATAATAATAGCTGCCAAGCTAGTATCCAAATGGCACCTTTCGAAGCTTTATATGGAAGGAGTTGCCGATCACCCTTATGCTGGAACGAAGTTGGAGAGAAACAACTGTTAGGTCCAGACATGGTAAGGGATACAATTGAGAAGATACAAGTAATCCAAGAAAGATTGCAAGTTGCTCAGACCAGACAAAAGGCTTATGCTGATACAAGGAGAAGAGATCTTGAATTCCAGGTTGGAGATCATGTATTTCTTAAAATATCGCCTGGACGTGGCATACGAAGATTTGGTGTTAAGGGCAAGCTTACGCCAAGATTCGTCGGACCATTTGAGATACTCGAAAGAGTTGGCGATGTTGCTTATCGCATCGCATTGCCTCCTCAATTGTCCGAAGTGCATAATGTGTTTCACATATCTATGTTGAAGAAGTATGTACACGATCCATCTCATATTATTGAACATGGAGATCTGGTGATCTAGAAAGATCTCACCTATGAACAGAAGCCTATGAAGATCTTAGATCGTGAAATACGAGCTCTAAGGAATAAGGTTATTCCCATGCTTAAGGTGCAATGGAATAAGAATTCTGAACACGAAGCAACATGGGAGACCGAGGAATCTATGAAGAAACGATTTCCCGAGTTATTCTAAGAGGTATATACTCTACACTCTCCGCGTGTATACATTATATGCAATTGAATTTGGGGACCAAATTCTTTTTAAGTGGGGGAGGGTGTAGCAACCCTGATAAAATATTAATAATAATAAAGATTTTAAAATAAATCAAATAAATAGATAAATAAAACAAAATAAAATAACGCCTCGGATAAAGGCGCTATTCAAATTAGAAACGCCTCTGGATAAGGCGTTATTCAATAAGTGACGCCTTGACCACACGGCGTCAAAATTCTGAACGCTAAAAAAGGTAAGGCAAAGTAACGCCCCTATCTTGGGCGTGTTTTAAAACCAGGAACGCTCTTACACAAGGCGCGTCTTAAGAAACGACCTGCACCAGGTCGTCAATTCAAGAATCGACGCCCTGACCGAAGTCGTTAATTCCATTTGTGAACCGTTCGAACCCAGAGCTTATCCAGGGAAAGATTAACCTAATCCAGTAAGTGTCTACTAGGGTAAGGACTCTATTAGGGATATATTACCCTCACACGAACACTAACTCTAATAGGATTTCCATAACCCTATAAATAATCTACTATCTAACCCTAAAACGCTATTTGGATGTTCGAACTGCAGGTGCGTGAAGAACATATGTTCTTCTTCTTCTTCTGATTCCTTTCATTATGAACGTAGTATGTGAAGAACTAATGTTCTTCATCTATCTCTATTCTTACAGGTTAAAAAGCTCCTACGCTCTGAAGAAAAATAGAGTTCTTTCATCCGGGTAAAAGTTATTTACCTTCGTATGATGTTCAGATCACAAAGAAACTGATACAGTTTCTTTATTTTCTTATAGGGAAACTGCAGTTCTTCTTCTACAATTTTTTCATCCAAGCCAAACAGGCCATCATCCAGTAGCCGTTGTTGTCTTCAGGAGCATAACAGAGCATCATCTTCTTCTAGTCAAAACCCCTCACGGTTGTCTTCAAATCAAACTTTAAAGTAGGTTTTCTCAAGTTACTGTAGCCCAAATGAAATTAATGCAAGATATATATATATAAGCATGTCATGCATACGGTTATTATAGTTTCCATGCGTTTTCTGAAATATTTTGAAAGAGACGCCCCTGTCAAGGGCGCTAATTTACAAGACACGACCCTTCCCAGGTCGTCAATTTAATATTTGACGCCCTGTACTCAGGCGTTAATTTCACTTAATCATGAATTAACCATGTTAAGAACTGATTATGTATGAAATCCTGATTACATTAATGCATGATCCTCTGTCCTCAACCCTACTGATTTTATTATCAAGATTATATGATTGTTATCCTTGATTATCGTGCAAATCGTGCTTTCTGATATTTATTGAATTCACGACCTGTACAAAGTCATTTTTCAACTGTTAACGCCCCATCATAGGGCGTGAATTGAAAGGAAACGCCTCCTCCTAGGGCGCGTTCTGTTAAATTCCTGAAAAACATATTCTGTAAAAATAAGAATCTGAGAGTAACGCCCCTACCCAGGGCGCGTTTTTGATAATTCCTGAAATTAATTATATCTTGTTCAATATTGTGAATAAAAAGGACGCCTTCTGGTATAGTCGTCAAATCGTGAAGAAACGCCCCTGCCCAGGGCGCGTTTTAGATAAATTATTGAAATATTAAAATTTTGCAAATATGGAAAATATATAAACGCCCTTCTGTTAGGCGTTAATTACTTGATAAACGACTCTGCTTAAGTCGTTACTTTACTGTAAAACTGATTTTCCACTGTTTCTGTTAACCGATGGTTTCATATGTTATATAATATATATATCGGCACTATTCTCCATTCCGTGAGTATAGTCCCACGTTTCACGATTGTTTTATCGATCACACTCAATTCTCATTGACATACAAGCTCTCCATTGGACATTCTGTTCTTTTGGATTAGCGAGTTAGTCATAGAGACCTTCGTAAGACTCCTCGTAGCCTTGGATTCCCTCAAGGCCGACTGAGCTGGTTGTACCCTAAAAACCCATTACACCATTGATGCCATGTCACTCTAAAGAAACATGGTATACCGGCCCTTATGATTATACAAAGAGTATATCATAAGCAATTCTTAATGGGATGATGATATCATGCCATATCATGTCATTCTTGTAAACCTCAATTCTATGACAAGAATAAGGGTATCTTATCTTTGATATACTGTTCATGTGGACCTCAATTCTATATAAAGAATGTCCATATCGATTTGTCATGGTACCCAAGTTAAGGGAACTATATTCTACCTAGTTTTACCGCTATCGTGATTATACCGTTATTATCGCCAATCTATGTCCTTTGTCATATTTTGGACTCTATTCTATTAAAGTTGTCGTACGTGTCTACAAGCTTGATTATTGAAATTCTATGTTGGCTATAAACAAGAGTGGATGTCAAAACACATGATAAATGCCTGCGCATATAGGGCCCGATCTTGTCCTGGGAGGAGCACCCGAAAGTACTTGTGCCCATGGGAGTTAAAATGATAAGGTATCTGGCATTATACCGAGTACTTGACTTGCTTGATTGGACATTCCACACACATCTTGTACTTGAATCGTACTTGACATGAAATGAAATGTGTGGCCCGAAAAAGGGTAAATTACTTGCTTGATACATGATAGCCAAAGTTCTTGACATGTCTTGTTAAATGTACTTGCTTGAATATCTCAAATGTCTTGTTATCTTATTGAAAGTTCATGAATTGTCCATCTTATTCTTGATATTACATTCTCTCTATCTTGTCGTTTTTATGCGAGCATGCATAGCTTTATTACATTCATGAAAAATGTAATCACTTAAACCCCTTGCTAGTACTTGAGATATAATTTCCTACTGAGCGTTCGCTCATTCCGTTTGTCCCTTTTTACTTTTCAGGTAAGTCCGACGACGATGGAAGTCAATCGGATGGGAATGGTCAAGAGTGAAAGTGATAGAGCTGCTCAAGTGTCATCTAGTCTTTTCTTTAGTTTCTTGAGTCAAATATGTATTCTTTTCCTTTTTATTAAACAGAGTATTGGATTTGCAATAGTCTATCCATTATGAAATAAAGGATTGGGTTATCTTGATATTTTGCGCATCTCTGTCTTTGTGTCGAATACACGACCACTCTGATTGAGATGATTGATATAAACTCGTCACGTATCTCCGGGTATCTTCCGCGCTCGGGGCGTGACACATTTTCTCACAGTGGAGGTAAGCCTGGCAATTCCTCAGGAAACACATCAGGAAGTTCATAAACCACAGGAATATCATGTATCTCCTGCTGTGGTGCCTCGACAGCAACCACGGAAGCAATGAATCCCTAACAACCTACCTTAAGTAATCTACAGGCTCGAATAGCAGAAATAAGCAAGCGAGAAGAATGAGATCGAATACCTTGAAAATAAAATGCAGATTCCCCAGATGGCTGAAAATAAACCTTCTTCGTTTTACAATCAACCACGGCTCTATAATTCTTTAACCAATCCATACCGAGAATAACATCGTAATCTACCAGCTTCAACGCATAAAGCCTAGCTGGCAACTACTGATTCCCAATCATTATAGGAGTCTCGTCAAGACAGAAAGGTGTAAACATGAACTCCCTAGAAGGTAATTCAACAAGTAACTCACAAGACATCTCTGATGTCGGCTCCTCAATACAAGCAACAAAATCTTCAGAAATGAATGAATGAGAAGCACCTGAGTCAAATAAAACACGCGCTGCATGACCATAAATCATGAGAGTACCTTCCACGAGATGAGACGCCACTGCTTCAGAATGAGTCATGTTCGTGACTCTCCCTTTTTGCTTCTTCTCCGTTGTAGTAGACTACTAAGACGATGACACCGATGCTTGAGAAAATTGCGGTGGGATGGTGGTGGAGGAGGTCTAAACTGTTGTGGCTGTGAAAACGTAACTGGCTGCTTCGGCCTCAATGGACAGTCACAAACCACATGTCCCACCTGATCACACCGGAAACACACCACTGGCATCGAACACGGTCTACCCGGATGCCTATTGCCACATCTCGGACATGGTCTCAGTTGACTAGACACCGATCCCTGTCGCTGAAAAGAAGAGGGTGCTGATTGTTGCACAGTTCCAGAGGAAGCTTGCCGGTCATACTGCTTCTTGGATTTCCTGAACATCCGTTTGAATATAGATTTGGAAAAAGTACCACTGGCTGAAGGAACAGAAGATGGTACCCCCGGCACACTTGGTTGACTACTAGCCTGTTGATGTTGCACATTCTACTGCACTGGCTCAACTTGGGTTCATCCTCGAGATCTTGCTATATCCAGCTCTAAGGCTGCCGCTGCCTGATAAGCTGCATCTAACTCGGCCACACTGGTTGCAATAAGAGGCTGCCTTAATTCTGGCTTCAAACCATGCAAAAATTTCTCAGTCTTCAGCCCTTCTTCAGCAAGAATATGAGGAGCATACCGACCCAGTTCCATAAATTTGTTTCAATACTGCAAGACTGTTATCTTGCCCTAAGCCAATTCTATAAACTGATGCATTTTGTCCATCCTGAGATAAGCTGGACTGTATGTACGCTCAAATATCGTAACAAATTCCTTCCACGTGATCAGTCGAAGAGGACGGGGCTTGAAAGTCACTTCCCACTCCATGGTCCACCACGCGAGTGCTACCCGCTGTAACTAAAACGTAGCTAGCATTACCTTTTCATCTTCCATGCACTCCATAGAATGGAACACACGTTCAGTTGCATCCAGCCAAACTCTTGCTGCATCTGGATCTGATTGCCCTTTATAAGTGGGTGGGTGGAATAAAAGAAATTCCTTTAAAGCTCTACCACGACCACCTTGAGGCAAATCTTCACCAAGAGCAGAATCAACATTGGCTTGCCCTTGGACATTCGCCGGAGGAGGTGAAATACCGCTCTCTTCCCTTGGAACTCGAGCTCTCCTTCTAGGCGGCATTTTAATCTAAAAGGAGACACACAACAAAAAAACTATAAGTATATGGAAAACAACCTAAGCCAGCAATTGTGGTATACATGGACTTGTTCTGGACTAATGTAATTTCAATTCCTTATACATCACCCCAACACCGCTCTGATACCAACTGTAACGACCCGGAGATCCAGATACCGGTAAACCGATACCACGAACTCGGAGACGCCACCCAAGAGGCTGGTGAGGCCCCGTAAGGGTTGGGAGGATTGGTTGAGGAGATGCATAATGAATTGGAATTACAAGCGCAATATAAACTTGAGTAATGATTTGAAATTTATGCAGAAGCAATTTGCAATATCAGAGTGATAAATATGTACAATAGTCCAGATCTATAATTACAAGTCCAACACAACTGTACAGGAGTCAAAATAAACAACTACACGGGGCATACCCCGGCCAAAAGGAAAAGAAGACAAACTGATGAACAGACGGACCACTGACAGACCACTGCTGGCTCTAAGACTTCTCGCCAAAAGCACAAGAGAAACCTGCGGGTTGTTGCTCCGTCTCACCTGAAAGAAAGGGTGAGTCTCACAACATAGACTCAGTAGGGTTCACGCGGATCCCTACCTCGTAACTAAATGCATAAAAATAATTAATCATGCAATGGCAAGGAAATAAGAATTAATAAAGTTGTGTAGTAAATGAACTATTCAAAGACAGCTAAACTAACTGCCATTCGATATTTAACGCGCAATTAAACACGAGAGTCATAATCTACCAATAGAATAAAATTCAACATTTCCAAGTGACAGGAGAGAGAAAGGACCACCAGAAAGAAGACAAGACGCGTCCACTGATGACTTATACTGCGTCTCAAGTATCTCCACAAGTCTGGAACGCGGCAAGTGAGATACGTAACTGTAACCAAAGTCAAGAACTAGTTAGGGTCACGCCAGTCGGCGCCAGTCCAAGCCTCTAACCACGTGTGCACACACAACCTCAATGCCTTGAGCTAGGCCTCTAGCTAGTTTCCCCCCCAGTAGGATGCTACTGCCAAGCAAGGGGGCCCATGGAAACTAGCTTAAAAATCGTACACTGGGACTACCCCGCCACTTCTCTCAAGTGGGCCGAAACTAAAGGTCGTCGGGCTACGACTAGTGGTTCCATCACAAGGAAAGAGAAAGTAATTCTACTGGGATATAAGAACGTGGCATCGTTTATATAAAGTAATTAAACATGGCGAACATGCAAGAATAAGCGCATAATTAAATGAACGAAATGAAATCCATATTCTGCAGGAAATAATGAACTAACACATGGCCACTTGGGTTAATAAACGGTCGCACAACTGACCGCTACTAGGGACTAAACGGTCTCCCATATGGCCGCTTGACCATGGGCATTTCATATATCTAGCAATATTTGATAGAATTAATAAAACGGTCGAACGATTGACCGCGTCTAGGGTGAAAACGGTCAGGTCAAAGACCGCTACTCTTAACCGCCTTACTTGGTCAAAGGGTATAAACGATCATATGCTTGGCGGCTCAGTGTTACAAACGGTCTTGAGAAGGACCGTCATTATATGAAACGGTCTGAATGGGACCGCTAATTCAACCGCCCTAAGAAAATGGTTTCTGTGGAACCATTACTGTTCCAGAGCACCCAAAACCGTCTGTAGCTCAACCGAGACCCCTCCCAATCGATCGAAATCGATGGGATTACAATTTTAACCTGTTCCCTACCTGGCCACGACCATTCCACATCAGTTTGTCATCCAAAAGCATAAGGATGCTGGGCATGGGAGGATTAAAACATAAATGACAATGTCCATGCTCTTAAAACATAAATTCGATGTGCATGCTGCTTAAGACATAAAGACGATGAGCATGGAGGGGAAATCGATCCTAAGGAGGTAAGGAAGCCATCCCCCTACCAATTTCAAGGCGAGAACGCCGATCTCTCGTTGTTCAACCTGAGGAAGCCGCGCCCTTCTTTCGTGGTTTCCCACCTCCACGCTCCACCGTCGGCTTCACGACGGCAACTCCAGTCCTCACGCGTCATGGGCTCGCCAAAGACGCCTCCCGCAGTTCCTGTAGCGCTCCGGGGTGGTTGATCCACCGAGAGGGCAAGAGAGGGTGATGGAGAGAAAGAGAGAGTGAGTAAGAGGGGGGTCCTTCGTGGGTTTGGCAAAAAAATGGGTTTTACATATATTTTTTGTTATTAAACCCTTAATTGCTAATTAACCCCCAAAGGAGCAAAATTAGATAAATACCCAAATTGATTTCTAAAATTACATATAAATGGGTTAATTCACATGAAATGGCCCATTAAGCCCATTAAAATTTGCTAAATTCATGGATTAATTTATATTTTGATACCAATAAGGATCCGTTAACTAACGAGTCTTACATAGAATTTCTCTCCAAGGTTCTGATCGAGGACACATCAGCATAGGTAGTTTGCATCACACTTTTGACTCCTAATGGGTGACCATAAAATATGTGAGGGGTAGGGCTTGGCCAAAACCAAGTTGAACTAGGCGACACCCTATTATATCTGAGGATAAGAGTGGGCTAAGGGAGGCCAGGAGTGCACCAGGATGCCCCATTGATTATATGGATACTAGGGTATTCTGGTAATTTACCAGGTCTAGGGGTATTACGGTAATATTACCTTGCTGCCAGTTTTGTCACAATCTGAGGTGACCATCGGGCAGGGGTTGACTCTAGAAGGCTCAGAGGCTATTTTTGAGAGCTGTCGGGAATTATCAGGGCAATCCACAGTTGAAAGGGTATTTTTGTAATTTGGCACGACTCTATGCGGAGGGATTATGAGAGGCGTTGGGGCCGAAGGGCCATTTGTAGACATTTCTTGAGTGTGGAGAGGTCGTAAAAGGCGATGCTCACCCTTAGTTCCTGAAGGAAGGACAAATGTGTAATTTTCCTTGTAAGAGGGGTTGATTCGCAATTTTCTTCAACTGGCACGTGTCGGGGGAAGCATCACACACCCTTGCAAATTTTCATAAACTTAATTTCAAAAGTTGTCGACGAGTTGTCAATTGTACACGGTATCACAGCTCTGAGGTGGGAACATGATTACAAGGCCCATGGGGGCTTAAATGTAAATCCCGCGTAAGGGTGTAACAACCATGCCCACGTAGGCTTAAATGTAAATCCCGCGTAGGGGCGTAACAACCATGCCCACGTAGGGGCATAATGACAAAGCCCGCGTAGGGGCGTAACAACCATGCCCGTGTAGGGGCATAATGACAAAGCTCGCACAGGGGCATAAATACAAGACCCACGTAGGGACACAAAGATGAAGCCCACACAGGGGCATAAATACAAGACCCACGTAGGGGCATAAAGACGAAGCCCACGCAGGGGCATAACAACAAATCCCACGTAGGGGCATAATGACAAGACCCACGGAGGGCCGCAAAGACAAAGCCCACACAAGGGCATACAAGGCCCACATAGGGGCACAAATACTAGCCCCGCATAGGGGCATAACAACAAAGCCCATGTAGGGGCATAATGAGAAGACCCACGGAGGGGCACAAAGACTAAGCCCACAAAGGGGCACAAAGACGAAGCCCAAGCAGGGGTATAAATACAAGACCCATGTAGGGGCACAAAGATGAAGCCCACGCAGGGGCATAAATACAAGACCCACATAGGGGCATAACAACAAAGCCCACGTAGGGGCATAGATATAAGCCGAGGGTGTTACATACCCCAAATAGGCCAAGACAACGAACAAGGGCTTTCTTATCTTCTCAAGCCTTCTTCTCCTTCCCTTTTTTTTTCTCCCCCCAAAAAGCCCTCCTATGTCGACAAGTTGTCAATTGTACATGGTACCACCACCCTCAGACGGGCACATGTTCGATTCTAATATCCTCGGGAGGGGCATTATCGTTATTTCACATTTTTATTACTAATGGAATTTCCCCCTTGACCCGAGAGACATAAGAAGAACAAGACCCAAAGGGTTGTCATTACAAGGTCCACATAGGGACGTAAGTGCAACTCCCGCGTAGGGGTTTAACAACGGGGCCCACGTAGGGGCATAATTACAAAACCCGCATAGGGGTACGAATGTAAAAGCCCACATAGGGGCATAAACACAAGCTCGGGGAGTTACATACTCCAAGAGGGCCAAAACAACGAACACAAGTTTTCTTCGTAGAGAAAATCCAAGTTTCCAACCGGAAAAGATCCTTCCCCCGGTGAGCCCATAGGGGGGTATTTATAGGAGGTGAGGGACTGGCTCGGGGTGGGCTGAACTCGGGCGGGTCAAAGCCACCCTGGGCAGGTTCCCCCCTCTCTCTTCCTCTTTTTTTTTTAGTGGGCGGAGGTGAGTGGGAGGATCGGCCCAGGACCGCCCTACCCCGGGCAGGTCCGCGCGGACCTGCCTGGGGTGGGGAGGCCATGGGCGGGTCCTCCTCAGGGCGGGCCACCGCGGGTAGGCTTGCCGGGGGTCACGGGGCCCCGGGAGGGTCCGTCCCGGGTGGGCCGACCTTGGGCATGCCCTCCCTACCCCGAGCAAACCTGTGCAGCCACGGGGAGACCTGCCCGGGGGTGGCTGGCCCGTGGTGGGTCCCTGCTGTCAACCCCGGGCGTGTCTTGGCCACCCCGGGTAGGTTTAATGTTGCTGTAGTCCACGGGGAACCTGCCTGGGGGTGGCCAGCCCTGGGTGGGTCCCTGCTGTCCACCCCGGGCGGGTCTGTGTTGTCCACCCCGGGCGGGTCTGTGTTGTCCACCCCGGGTGGGTCTTGGACACCCCGGGCAGGTCTAATGTTGCTGTAGTCCACCTCGGGGAGTTATAGTCACCCATTTCTACAGTGGTGAGCTTAAGTAATAGTCTACCTCATATGTAGGTGGGCAAAAAATGTTGCCAACACTCGGGTCATGATTCAATCACACCCTTCATCATATTCCACTCTCGATGCAAGCTCAACGCCATCAATTTACGGCTCAGAGCATCTGCCACCACATTCGCTTTGCCTGGATGGTACTTTAGGGTGAAATCATAGTAGTTCAATAGTTCGACCCATCTCCTTTGCCTCAGGTTGAGTTCCTTCTGAGTGAATATGTAATTGAGGCTCTAATGGTCGGTGAAGACCTCAAACCGAACCCCAAATAAATAGTGTCTTTAGATGCGCAAGGCATGGATGACTGTTGCCATCTCCAGGTCATGAGTGGAGTAGTTCTTCTCATGGTCCTTCAACTGTCTTGAAGCATAGGCGATCAGACGGCCATTCTGCATTAGTACACAACCGAGGCCGATCCTGGAGGCATCGGTATAAAGAGTGAAGCCATCATTTCCTCGAGCGCCAACACTGGGGCTGACATCAACTTCTCTTTGAGCATCTGAAAACTATCTTCACACTCCTCTGACCAGATAAACTTCGCTCCTTTCTTGGTCAACTTGGTCATGGGGGCTGCAATGGTGGAGAAGCCTCCAATGAATCGACGATAATACTCGGCTAGACCAAGGAAGCTCCTAATCTCCATGATTGTCTTTGGTGCTTCCCATTTTGTCACAGCTTCAACCTTGCTAGGATCCACCGATATGCCATTACCAGATATAACATGTCCGAGTAACATAACCTGGTCTAGCCAAAATTCACACTTGTTAAGTTTAGCAAAGAATTTGTTCTGTCTGAGGGTCTGTAGGATTATTCTCAAGTGCTGCCAATGCTCCTCCTGACTGGTAGAATAAATCAGGATGTCGTCTATAAAGACTATGACAAACTGATCTAAGTAAGGGCGAAAGATTTGGTTCATCTGTTCCATGAACACAGACGGAGCATTGGTCAACCCAAAGGGTACTACTATAAACTCATAGTGACCATACCGGGTCCTGAAAGCCATCTATGACACATCTTCAGGCTTGATTCTGATTTGGTGATAACCTGTCCTTAGATCAATCTTGGAGAAGACTTTGGCAGATAATAATTGGTCAAACAACTCCTCAATCCTCGGCAGAGGGTACTTGTTTTTTTATGGTGACCTAGTTGAGCTTGCGGTAATTAATGCACAGTCGCATGGTCCCATCCTTCCTCCGCATGAACAAAACTGGTGCTTCCCATGGGGACACGCTAGGTCGGATGAAGCCTTTGTCTAGTAACTCTTGCAATTGCTTCTTGAGTTTATCAAGTTCTGCCGGAGCCATTCGGTATGGTGGAACAGAGATGGGTGCGGTGCCTGATACTAGCTCAATAGAGAACTCTATCTCTCGAGCTGGTGGTAGCCTCGGCGATCCTCATGAAACACATCAGGAAATTCTTGGACTATGTCCAAGTCCTCCAAAATCTTGACGGAGCCTTCTTCAGGCACCACACTGGCTAAGAAATAGTCGCATCCTCTGCTGATCAGCTTGGAGGCCCGGATGGCTGATACCATCATTCTTCCTGACTTGTCCTTAGGGCATTGGAAGAAAAATGTCTCCTTTCCCGGTTTCTGAAACATCACTCTCTTCCGATGGCAGTCCAAGAGAGCACAGTGTTTGTCTAACAAGTCCATCCCCAGAATGAGGTCAAAGTCATTCATATCTAGGATGTATGCTTCCCCCAGCAATATCCTCCCATTGATGTTGACTTCTATAGTGGGGATTACAAGCTTGGTGCGGACTTGTTTCCCGGTTGGTGTGCTAACTATCATTTCACCGAAGAATGTGACTTGGGGTCGGTTCTTTAGTTGGTTGGCAAAACAAGTGGATATGAATGTGTGTGTAGCCCCAAGTCAAATAAGACCTTTGTATAAACATTATCCACAAGGAGCGTACCTTCAGCCACGGTCGGGGTGTTGTCTGCCTCTTCTTGCATTAGCGCATAGACTCACCCCTTGTATTGAATCTTCTCTTGTGGAGAAAATGACTTTTGCTGAGCCTTCTTGGGGTAGTTCTTTGCAAAGTGTCCGGCCTTGCCGCATTCATAACACTTGCCTTCCGTCCTCTAGCATTCATGTCCCTGATGGTTGTGCCCACACTGGATGTAAAATGGAATCCCCGACCCGCCCTTTGGGACCGGTCCTTGGCGCGCCACCTTTTCCTTATCTCGCCTCCCTCCGGCCTGCATAGGCCTCTTGCCTGACGACTTTTGCTCCTCGGTGAATCTTGTATTTTCTTGCTCGGCTAGATGAGAAAGCCTCAACTCCGTTGGGTAGGAGCTAGGGTCTTTGGTTATGACATAGCGTCGGACATTGCTGCGCAGACCGTTGACGAATTTCTTTACCTTTCGATGAGAGTCATCGAATATGTGTGGGTCATATTGACCCGGAGCGGTGAATTTGGCCTCATAGTCGGCTATCGACATGTTTCCTTGCTCGAGGCTCAAGAATTCTTGCTCTTTATCATCTCGCACATGCTCGGGGAAGTATTTCTCTCGGAAGACAGCCAAGAACTCTTCCCACAGTATGTCACCGTCGTGGTAGTCTGCGAAGGTGGTCCGCATCTTGGCCTTCACCATAAGTCAGCTAGGTCTTGCAGAACATAGGCAGCCAGGTTCACCTTCTCCTCTTCGGGACACCGCATTATGCGGAACTTCTTTTCCATTTCGCTGAGCCATGACTCAGCCACCTTTGGATGGCTCTCCCTCTTAACGATAGGAGGTGCCAACTTTAGGAATCGATCAAGTGCAGGCAGGTCGTGATGTGGTGCGTTTGCTACTGCTGTAGCATTTGTTGCTTCATAGCCTGCATAAACCCTTGGAAGCTCTGCATGAACCCTTCCAGGTTGACTCCCGCATTGAGCACCTGCCCACCGCATACTACTGGGGCATGGATAGCCCCGTCATGCGCCCCATTTGGGTCATCAACCCCCGATCCCCTCTCATCCGCCTGGTGAAGATCTCTTTGACTTCTTGGCAGCATGGTTCTGAAAAACATACAATAGTTTGAGTGAGAGGGTTTAAATGGTTTCAACATACTCTACCCTTTCGTCGCTCTAACCTATCACTTCCTCCCCTATGGAACACCTGGAATGGTTGTAACCATGGTTTGTCTCTCGTGCTTTGATACCACGTTGTAACGCCCCGAGATCCGATCCCAATTTATGGGTATATATATTTTTTCTTTCATCGGACCTCAAGACATTACTTCGTACGTATCGCGGAAGCATGAATATATGAACATGCATTCATTCACGTGAGAGAGAGAGAAACCACAATTACAAGGAATGTAACAGCACTTCAACCATTCATGATTTCCAAAAAGAGTACATGCCCAATATTTTAGAATAAACTTGAGTCCACAAAGGTTCACCACCCCATGACCATACATAGAGGAGAGTCATTCATCCTTAGCATACCCAGATGAACTATGCACTAGCACTACTCCTCAGCTGCAGCCTCCTCTTCAACCTCCTTCTCTATGTCTCCTGAAAAACGTGTGTCACAAAGGGTGAGTGTGACGCTCAGTAGACAACCTAAACAAACCGGGGTTAACTCGCATCTATATATATCCAAATTATATACATAATTCAGATGTTAATAATAGCATCATCCATTCATTATCATTTGTTTAAAATAACTCATATTAGAAAAATACACATTCTTTAGCTAACATATAAGGTACCCATGCACCCATAAAAATCATGATGAATGGACTATTACACATTATCACATTTTCGTTATTCATGGAAACAAACAGTTGCCGCAAACATAGGAGGCCCACACATAACGAATGAACGAATGAATCAAAGAGTACTGCGCAGACCCGAGAGCAAACTCTCACCTAGACTCATGTGGCCCACACAGCTCTGCCGTTCCACAGATCAATCGGCCAACTCATCGGTTTTTCCCTCGTAGATCGCTAAGGCCTAGTGGCGTTACGTATCGCCGTCCCACAGATGGCCCGCCCCACCTAGGGATCGAAGTCTGGATCATAGGAGGTTTGACCAGGGCGTTAAGAATTGTCGTCCCCCAGAAGGGCCGCCCCACCTAGGGACCGTAGTCCTATTTCACAGAATGCTGCTATTTTTCATTCATAACATTCACATCGTATTCGCATTCACATTCATGCTCATTTTACAAATTTTAGTATGATACTTTATCATAACATGCATGTTTGTTTCCAATAGTTTGAGTGGGCTAAACATACTTATATGCTGACTGGTGCGAATAGTACATGATCAGGTTACTATAAGAAGGTTGACAGTTTTACTTCTAGGCTACACATGCATAGGAAATAACTTATATCTGAAGGTACAGAATTTCTGGGCACATGAAACTTTTATAGTGGGTTACTAACTTATCCTTCTACCATTTTCTAATTTTTTAGATTTTTATGAAATAAAACGCCCCTTCCAAACTCTCATTTTCTATGTTTTCTGGCATTTTGCACAGACCCACAGGTGCACAAACCTTGTTTTAGTCTAGGGAAAACATGCACCGACCTTGACATGCACCGGCCTTGTTTTAGTCTAGGGAAAACATGCAACGACCTTACATGCACCGACCTTGGTTTAGTCTAGGGAAGACATGCACCGACCCTGCTTTAGTCTAGGGAAAACATGCACCGACCTTGACATGCACTGGCCTTGTTTTAGTCTAGGGAAAACATGCACCGACCTTACATGCACCGACCTTGCTTTAGTCTAGGGAAGACATGCACTGACCCTGCTTTAGTCTAGGGAAAACATGCACCAACCTTGACATGCACCGGCCTTGTTTTAGTCTAGGGAAAACATGCACCGACCTTGACATGCACTGACCTTACCTATGAATGGACTAGATATGCACCGACCATAGTTATGCTTGGACCAAACGTACATTGACCTTACCTATACATGGACCAAATGTGCACCGACCTTAGTTATGCTTGGACCAAACATGCACCGACCTTAGTTATTGTCACGCCCCGAGCGTGGAAGGAACTCGGAGACGCGTGACGAGTTTATATCGATCATGTCAATCAGAGCATTAGTGTATTCAACACAAAGACAGAGTGCGCAAAAATAAAGATAACCCAATCCTTTATCCAATCATAACATCAAATGTACTTCTATTACAATCAACTTGATGAAAGTGTTAAGACTCAATAAAGGGAAAAGTACAACGATTGACTCAAAAATATAGGAAGATAAGACTAGAAGACGCTTGGATAGACGGGGAGCTCTAATCTCTTCACTCTTGACTTTCCCCATCCAATTGAGTTTCATCCTCGGACTTACCTGAAAAAAATAGGGGAAAAACACTAGATGAGCGAACACTCAGTAGGAATTATATCTCAAGAGCTAGCTTGCTTTAAGTAAATTACATGTTACATGAATGCAATAAAGTTATGCATGGTTGCGTAAAACGATAAGAGAGAGAGTATAACAAGAGATAATTGAGTGAACTAGCATGTCATTCAAGAATTCATGTCAATAATGATCAAGGCATTCAAGCAAGTACGTTTATCAAGTCATGTCAAGGATTGGCTATTATATTTCAAGCAAGTAACAATAAATACCCTTTCTGGGTCACGCAAGTCATGTTATGTCAAGTCGAGTACGAGATTGTGGAATGTCGATCAAGCTAGTCATGCACTTTGGTGCAATGCCACACCGTGATCATTACAACTCCCATAAGCACTAGTACTTTTGGGTGCTCCTCCCAGGACCAGATCGGGCCCTTATATGTGCAGGCATTGATCGTGTATTTTTCAACATCCACTATGGTTATAGCCAATATAGAGTTTCAATGGAATAAGCTTGTAGGGAATTTAAGGTAGATCTTGTGGAATAGAATTTCAAGGATTGAACATGATGTATAAAGACAACAACAATGGTACAATCATGATTAACGATTAAAACTAGGTGGAATAGGCTCCCTAACCGGGTGCCATGACATTAAGAATAAGTGCTCATATAGAGATGATCGCTCGTTCTCGGATATGATAAACTAGATAGAATTAAGGTCCACAAGTATGGCACCTAATTCATAAAAACACTAATGGCATGGTTTCCCATTCCATTAACTTCATGACATCCTCTTAGCAAGTTATGAGGGCCGGTATACCATGTTTCTTTAGAGCGACATGGTAATCAAGTAGTGTCATGGGTTTTGATGGTACAACCTGCTCGACTGCCTTGAGGGAATCCAAGGCTAGCGGAGTCTTACGGAGGTCTCTATGATAAAGTCACTAGTCCAAAGGAACGGAATGTCCCATGGAGAGTTCGTCTATCACCGAGAAATAGTGGGTAATCGATTAAACAACGTGAAACATGGGACTATATTCACGGAATGGAACATAGTGCCTATACACATAACCCATTGCCAAGGGTTACTGAAAAACCACGAAATTAGGAAATCAGTTGATTGGCGTCTGGGCTTAAGCCTTCATTTTATGAATTGATGCCCTTGTCAGGGTCGTCAGTTCAATAAATGACGACTGTTCAAGCAATCGTTATATTCAGATTAATATCTATAAACATTTCCAATTTTGATTATTATAAAAATGACGCCTTTCATGAAGGCTTCAATTCAGTAAACAGCGCCCTAGTCAGGGGCGTCATATATAAAATTACAGGGTAGTGCATATGTCGTCATTTTAATATCAGGAACATTATAACACCATTTCTATAATTTCATAATTTATCACTAATTTGGCGCCCATTTACAGGGGCGTTCATTCAATTGACGACCTAATCAGGGTCGCTAATTCTTTGTCATATGATTTGCACCTGCAGGTACAATCCTAAACACATGGATTTTGGAGTAGGTCCATTCAAGGATCTAGAGACATGAATAGATAGAGAAAAATAGCTGGAATTTACTAATATAATCATGCATTAGTTAACTAATCAGGATTCATAGTTATTAAATTTTGATCATGCGTAATTATTAACTGACTAGTGCAATTGACGACTATTCGTAAGGGCGTTAAATCAAAATAACGCCTTAAGCTGGGGCGTCATTTCAACAAATACAGAAATCATGAAAAACTAATATATCAATAACACCTACTAACAATTCTATATGCATGCAGATGGCCTAATAACCATAGGTTTTGCTAATCTCTTGAGAAAACCTACCTTGGTGATGATCTGGTTGATGGATCGTGAAGAATATATATGAATATTTGATCACAAACGATACCCTGTTTGAAACAGAGCAACCGCGTAGAAGGAAAAAGACACAGTAGCTTGCTCTTCTAACAACAGCAGCAGCTTCAATCCTCCGTGTAGCAAGGAAGAAGAAGAAAGGATGAAGAACTTCACGTTCTTCACGTACACCCACGGCAGAAGCAACAATACGTGAAGCACTGTCGAAGAAGCAGAAGACGGCTTCTTTCCTTCACCGTATTGGCAGCAAACGGAAACAAAGAACTTCTACGTTCTTCACGTTCACCACAGTAGAACGAAGAGGAAGATGATGGGAACCCTCCTCGTATTACTAGCAGCAATAGGTTTGATGAAGAAAAACCAACATGTTGGCTCGATGGAAGGGGTATTTATAGGGAAGGAATCCTAATGGGTTTTTAAGAGTTCGATTAGAACTAAAATTTCCATGGTAGAATCCTTACTAAACATAGATATCCACGTATGGATTCTTCCCTAATCAAGAAACCTTCCTGGCTAATATCCCTGTTCGAACCAAACCCCAATGGGTCGGTTTGTAAATGACGCCTACTGTTGGGGCGTTATTTCTAAATTGACGCCTATGTACGCGGTCTTTAATCATTCATATGACGCCTGTCAAGGGGGCGTCAATTACTCTTATCCTTTCTCTATCCCTATTATCGTATTAAAATGGCGCCCACTCAAGGGGCGTCATTTGTTAAATTAGCGCCTGTTTTAACGATCTTCAATTAAATGACGACCTGATAAGAGGCGTTATTTATTTGCAGCCCATTTGTTATATGTTTAAGTGTATATGAGTTGGGCCTTTATCTTTAGTTTAATCTTTTAATCTATTTAAGATAATTAATATTTTATTCCTTTTAAATTTACCAGGGTTGCTACACCCTCTCCCACTTAAAAGAATTTGGTCCCCAAATTCAATCGTATATAGACGTGGAGAGTGTAGAGTACATACCTTTTAAAATAAGTCTGGAAATCCTTTCCTCATAGACTCCTCGGTCTCCCATGTTGCTTCATGTTCTTAGCTTTTACTCCATTGCACCTTAACCATGGGAATAACTTTGTTCCTTAACGTTCGTACCTCGCGATCGAGGATCTTCTTGGGCTTTTGTTCATAAGTGAGATCCTTTTGAATCACCAGGTCACCATGATCAATGATATGTGATAGATCGTGCACATACTTCTTCAACATAGATATGTGTAATACATTTTGAACTTCAGACAATTGAGGAGGTAAGGCGACACGGTAAGCAACATCGCCAACTCTTTCTAGTATCTCAAAAGGTCCGATAAACCTTGGTGTAAGCTTACCTTTAACACCAAATCTCCTTATTCCACGTCCAGGTGATATCTTGAGAAATACGTGGTCTCCGACTTGGAATTCGAGATCTCTTCTTCTTGTGTCAACATAAGCCTTCTGTCTAGACTGAGCAACTTGAAGTCTTTCTCTAATCAACTGAATCTTTTCAGTGGTATCCCTTACCATGTCTGGACCTAATAGTTATTTCTCACCAACTTCGTCCCAGCATAAGGGTGATCGGTAACTCCTTCCTTATAAGGCTTCGAAAGGTGCCATTTGTATACTTGCCTGGTAGCTGTTATTGTATGCAAATTCAACCAAAGGTAAGTGATCATGCCAGCTTTCACCAAAATCAATGATGCAAGCTCTGAGCATATCTTCAACTACCTGATTGGTTCTCTCGGTCTGGCCATCCGTTTGAGGATGAAAAGCTGTACTAAAGTTAAGTCTCGTCTCCAACGAATGTTGTAGACCCTTCCAAAAGTGAGAAGTAAAACGAGGGTCTCTATCGGACACGATTGAGACATGTACTACATGTAACCTGACTATCTCCTTAAGGTATAATGCAGCAAGAACATCAACTGACCATCGACTCTTGATTGGCAAGAAGTGTGCCGATTTGGTCAATCGGTCGATGATAACCCATATTCCATCATGTCCTCCTTTTGATTTAGACAGACCCATAATGAAGTCCATACCGATATCCTCCCACTTCCATTTGGGAATATCTAGAGGATGTAGCTCACCGGCAGGCTTTTGGTGTTCTGTCTTGACTTGCTGGCACGTGAGACAGCGAGACACAAAGTCTGCTACTTCTCTTTTCATATTGGGCCACCAGAAGGTCCTTTTCAAATCTTGGTACATTTTAGTAGACCCTGGATGAATGGTGTACCTTGATCTGTGAGCTTCCTCTAAAATCTTCTTCTTTAGCTCCTGACAATATGGTATACAATTTCTATCTCTGAACAACAATCTTCCATCCGAAGCTATCTTGAAATCTGATTGCTCTCCAATCTTGCTTTTGATTTCCACTAGTACAGGATCATTATCCTGAAGTCCTTGTATTTCGGATAGCAAGTCTGGCTGTATGCTCATATGGGATAATGTGACACACCTACTGTCCATGTCTATGCTTATATTAAGTTTAGAGAATTGTTCTAGCAACTTCCACTCTTGAATCATACAATTGGCTAATAGTGCTCTCGGCTTTCGACTGAGGGCATCGGCTACAGGATTTCCCTTTCCAGGATGATATTATATAGTGAAGTCGAAGTCCTTGAGATATTCTAGCCAACGTCTTTGCCTCATGTTCAATTCCTTCTGTGAGAAGAGATATTTCAGACTCTTGTGATCGGTGTATACAGTGAACTGCACTCCGTATAAATAATGTCTCCATATCTTCAGTGCAAACACTACCGCCGCCAATTCTAAGTCATGGACTGGGTAGTTCTCCTCGTGCTTCTTTAATTGGCGAGAAGAGTAGGCTATAACTTTCCCTTGTTGCATTAAAACACATCCGAGGCCAACACCTGAGGCATCGATGTATACTTCAAATTTCATGCCTTCAATTGGTAAAGCTAAGACCGGGACAGTAGTTAGGTGATCTTTGAGGGCTTGGAAGCTTCTTTCACATTCCTCACTCCATTCATAATGGATCTCCTTGCGAGTTAGCCTAGTGAGTGGTACGGCGATTTTGGAGAAATCCTTGATGAATCGCTGATAATAGCCTGCAAGACCTAAGAAACTTCAGATCTCGCTAGCGTTGGTTGGTCTTTCCCAATTTCTTACAGCTTCAACCTTTGATGGGTCAACGGATAAACCATCTTTTGATATAACATGCCCCAAGAAAGATACTTCTTCTAACCAGAATTCGCATTTACTGATCTTTGCATATAACTGATTTGTCCTCAATATCTGTAATGCAATCCTCAAATGCTCCTCATGTTCCTCCTTGGTCTTGGAATAAATCAGTATATCATCAATGAAAACCACCACGAATTGGTCTAGATGAGGCCTGAATATACTATTCATCAACTGCATAAAGGCAGCAGGGGCATTTGTTAGTCCAAAAGGCATAAGAACAAATTCATAGTGCCCATACCTGCTTCTGAATGCGGTCTTATAAATGTCCTCATCTTTGATCCTTAGTTGGTGATATCCCAACCTTAGATCGATCTTCGAGAAATACTTGGATCCAGATATTTGATCAAATAACTCATCGATTCTCGATAGTGGATACTTATTTTTGATAGTGAGATGATTCAACTGTCGATAGTCGATGCATAACCTCATGGATCCATCCTTCTTCTTTACAAATAGCACGGGTGCTCCCCACGGGGAAGTGCTTGATCTAATAAAACCCCTTTTAAGAAGTTCCATCAATTGCTAATTCAGCACCTTGAGTTCTGCAGGGGACATCCTATAAGGTGCCTTCAAAACTGGACCAGCACCAGGGATCAAATCGATGGTGAAGACCACTTCTCGTTGTAGGGGTAGTCCATGCAAATCTTCCGGAAATACATCTAGAAATTCTTGCACAACAGGGATGTCTTCTACCTTAGTCTCATTAGTCTCTTTAATGGTGACAAAAGCAAGGAAAGATACACATCCTTTACTTATTAGCTTGCTAGCTCGGAGAGCTGAAATAAAAGGTGACTTGCTTCGACTCTTGGGGCTAGTATAGACCAATTCTGGGAATTCCTTGAAAGTAACTTTGCTATTACGGCAATCCACAGTTGCCTGATACTTGGATAACCAATTTGCTCCTAATATGACATCATAGTCTTTTAGGTCTAAGCATATGAGGTCGATAGGAAGATTTCTTCACTTTATCAAGACTTCACAATTTTGATAATGGTGAGTAAGGTCAACTTCGCTTCCGAGAGGGGTTGAAAGAACTAATTTCATCCATTCCGGTTCCATGGGTAATGGATTAGCAAACTTCTTAGAAATAAAGGAATGCGAGGCACCAGTATCAAATAAGACATATGCAGACTTGGAATAAACTTTCAATGTACCTTCCACTAGTCTGCCCGTGTCTTGTTCTGTCTCGTTAATAGCTTGGAGACGTGCATTCTTTGTTACCGGGCGCTTTCTGTCACTGGCTTGATCATTGAGTAGGGGACAGTCGGGAATCCGATGATCACGGCTCCCACAACGGAGACACGCTCCAAGTTTTCACCAACATTCTTCGGCCTTGTGCCCGGTCTTATCACAATGCTTACATACCACCTTAGAAGGTGTAGTGGTGATGGAGAAAGGTTTGGTTTTCTTGAACTTTTGCTCTTGGGAGGGAGTACCTCCATTACTAGGCCTCTTCTTGAAATTGGGTTTGAAAGAACCCAAACTAGTGACTTGCTCCTTCTTTCCTTCCCACGGATCCTATCAGATAGTTTCGTGGCATCCTCCCGTAGCTGGGCCCGTCGTACTATCTCCGAATAGACTTGTATGTCCATCGGGGCTAGTTGTGTGATAAACTGGGGCCTGAGCCCATTTAGAAACATTCTAGCTTTCATTTTCTCGGTACTAACTAGATGCTTAGCGTACCGGGACAGCCTAGAGAATTGTGCCTCATACTCAGCCACCGACAATGATCGTTGTTTAAGTGCGGCGAACTCGGTGGCCTTCCTCTCCTGGACCCGGTCTGAGAAATATTTATTTTTGAAATATTCAACAAATTCTTCCCAAGTAACTTGTCCTTGATCTAATGTGGCTTCTACCGACTCCCTTTCCAGTTGAAACGTTGCTAACAAGACCTTCTCTTGGTCCGTGCATTGCATAACCCGAAAGATACGTTCCGTCTCTCGGATCCAGTACTCTGCGTCATCCAGATCAGTGGATCCTATGAACTTAGGAGGGTTCATGTTCTTGAAACTTTGGTGGAGGTTTCCCGCTCCACGGTTCACCATCCCCTGAGCTACCTGTTGAAGTGCCTGAGTCATGCCTTGAATGGTGCGTTGCATGTTACGCCACTGAGCACGTTCGGCAGCCATTATCCTACAAGGTTTTAAATAACTAATTAATATGAGACTTGACCAAGAGTTTGAATACCTTAGTTACTTTAACCCATGGTTCTACCCAATTCTCACCGGGTAAAGGTTTAAACCTATTTTTGGACTGGGGTTTCCTAGGAATTAAATATCCTAGGCTTTGATACCACAAAAACTGTCACGCCCCGAGCGCGGAAGGAACTCGGAGACGCGTGATGAGTTTATATCGATCATGTCAATCAGAGCGTTAGTGTATTCAACACAAAGACAGAGTGCACAAAAATAAAGATAACCCAATCCTTTATCCAATCATAACATCAAAAGTAATTCTATTACAATCAACTTGATGAAAGTGTTAAGACTCAATAAAGGGAAAAGTACAACGATTGACTCAAAAATATAGGAAGATAAGACCAGAAGACGCTTGGATAAACGGGGAGCTCTAATCTCTTCACTCTTGACTTTCCCCATCCGATTGAGTTTCGTCCTCGGACTTACCTGAAAAAAATAGGGGAAAAACACTAGATGAGTGAACGCTCAGTAGGAATTATATCTCAAGAGCTAGCTTGCTTTAAGTAAATTACATGTTACATGAATGCAATAAAGCTATGCATGGTTGCGTAAAACGATAAGAGAGAGAGTGTAACAAGAGATAATTAAGTGAACTAGCATGTCATTCAAGAATTCATGTCAATAATGATCAAGGCATTCAAGCAAGTACATTTATCAAGTCATGTCTAGGATTGGCTATTATATTTCAAGCAAGTAACAATAAATACCCTTTCCGGGTCACGCAAGTCATGTTATGTCAAGTCGAGTACGAGATTGTGGAATGTCGATCAAGCTAGTCATGCACTTCGGTGCAATGCCACACCGTGATCATTACAACTCCCATGGGCACTAGTACTTTTGGGTGCTCCTCCCAGGACCAGATCGGGCCCTTATATGCGCAGGCATTGATCGTGTATTTTTCGACATCCACTATGGTTATAGCCAATATAGAGTTTCAATGGAATAAGCTTGTAGGGACTTTAAGGTAAATCTTGTGGAATAGAATTTCAAGGATTGAACATGATGTATAAAGACAACAACAACGGTACAATCACGATTAATGATTAAAACTAGGTGGAATAGGCTCCCTAACCGGGTGCCACGACATTAAGAATAAGCGCTCATATAGAGATGATCGCTCGTTCTCGGACATGATAAACTAGATAGAATTGAGGTCCACAAGTATGACACCTAATTCATAAAAACACTAATGGCATGGTTTCCCATTCGATTAACTTCATGACATCCTCTTAGCAAGTTATGAGGGCCGGTATACCATGTTTCTTTAGAGCGACATGGTAATCAAGTAGTGTCATGGGTTTTGATGGTACAACCTGCTCGACTGCCTTGAGGGAATCCAAGGCTAGCGGAGTCTTACGGAGGTCTCTATGATAAAGTCACTGGTCCAAAGGAATGGAATGTCCCATGGAGAGTTCGTCTATCACCGAGAAATAGTGGGTAATCGATTAAACAACGTGAAACATGGGACTATATTCACGGAATGGAGCATAGTGCCTATACACATAACCCATTGTCAAGGGTTATTGAAAAACCACAAAATCAGGAAATCAGTTGATTGTCGTCTGGGCTTAAGCCTTCATTTTATGAATTGACGCCCTTGTCAGGGTCGTCAGTTCAATAAATGATGACTGTTCAAGCAGTCGTTATATTCAGATTAATATCTATAAACATTTCCAATTTTGATTATTATAAAAATGACGCATTTCATGAAGGCTTCAATTCAGTAAACAGTGCCCTAGTCAGGGGCGTCATATATAAAATTACAGGGTAGTGCATATGTCGTCATTTTAATATCAGGAACATTATAACACCATTTCTATAATTTCATTATTTATCACTAATTTGGCGCCCGTTTACAGGGGCGTCCATTCAATTGATGACCTAATCAGGGTCGCTAATTCTTTGTCATATGATTTGCACCCGTAGGTACAATCCTAAACACATGGATTTTGGAGTAGGTCCATTCAAGGATCTAGAGACATGAATAGATAGAGAAAAAGAGCTGGAATTTACAAATATAATCATGCATTAGTTAACTCATCATGATTCATAGTTATTAAATTTTGATCATGCATAATTATTAACTGACTAGTGCAATTGACGACTATTCGTAAGGGCGTTAAATCAAAATAACGCCTTAAGCTGGGGCGTCATTTCAAGAGATACAGAAATCATGAAAAACTGATATATCAATAACACCTACTAACAATTCTATATGCATGCATATGGCCTAATAACCATAGGTTTTGCTAATCTCTTGAGAAAACCTACCTTGGTGATGATCTGGTTGATGGATCGTGAAGAATATATATGAAGATTTGATCACAAACGATACCCTGTTTGAAACAGAGCAACCGCGTAGAAGGAAAAAGACACAGTAGCTTGCTCTTCTAACAGCAGCAGCAGCAGCTTCAATCCTCCGTGCAGCAAGGAAGAAGAAGAAAGGATGAAGAACTTCACGTTCTTCACGTACACCCACGGCAGAAGCAATAATACGTGAAGCACTGTCGAAGAAGCAGAAGACGGCTTCCTTCCTTCACCGTATTGGCAGCAAGAGGAAACGAAGAACTTCTACGTTCTTCACGTTCACAACAGTAGAACGAAGAGGAAGATGATGGGAACCCTCCTCGTATTACTAGCAGTAATAGGTTTGATGAAGAAAAACCAACAGGTTGGCTCGATGGAAGGGGTATTTATAGGGAAGGAATCCTAATGGGTTTTTAAGAGTTCGATTAGAACTAAAATTTCCATGGTAGAATCCTTACTAAACATAGATATCCATGTATGGATTCTTCCCTAATCAAGAAACCTTCCTGGGTAATATCCCTGTTCGAACCAAACACCAACGGGTCGGTTTGTAAATGACGCCTACGGTTGGGGCGTTATTTCTAAATTGACGCCTATGTACGCGGTCTTCAATCATTCATTTGACACCTGTCAAGGGGGCGTCAATTACTCTTATCTTTTCTCTTTCCCTATTATCGTATTAAAATGGCGCCCACTCAAGGGGCGTCATTTATTAAATTAGCGCCTGTTTTAACGATCTTCAATTAAATGATGACCTGATAAGAGGCGTTATTTATTTGCAGCCCATTTGTTATATGTTTAAGTGTATATGAGTTGGGCCTTTATCTTTAGTTTAATCTTTTAATCTATTTAAGATAATTAAGATTTTATTCCTTTTAAATTTACCAGGGTTGCTACAGCTATGCTTGGACCAAACATGCACTGACCTTACCTATACATGGACCAAATGTGCACCGACCTTAGTTATGCTTGTACCAAACATGCACCGACCTTAGTTACGCTTGGACCAAACATGCACAGACCTTGCCATGATCAACATGAAATATGCACAAACCTTGCTATGGACCATATGAGATGTGAACAGACCTTGCCTCAAAGGCTGGCCTTCCTAGGGGCTGTGCAAATCCTTAGAGACACAGAGGTAACTCGTGGAAGCCCAAAATTTGATGAAACCAGAAACCAAAATGAACATGGTGGTGGTCCCCCACGTGCCCTGAATCCCTCTTTAAGGTGTATAAAATATATTTGAAACCGTTCTAATGCATCATTGACCCCTTCTAAAGTTTGAGGTTAGGTGCCTACCTCTTGAAATGCTAGACCGATCATCCGGGGATGAAATCCACACCCCAGATCCCCCTGAAGCTTCTCCATCAATCCGGGGATGAGGTCCACACCCCAGATCCTCCCAAGAGCTGGCCCGACATCCTAGTAGCTACAAGTTTTCCCTCCTACACAGGGCCAAGGTCCCCTATCTCCCCTTCTTGCTTAAGAGGAACCGTAGATTGTTGATAATTGAAGATAGATGGTGCTAAAGGTCTACTACTCATGGAACCGACCACTTTTTATAGTTTTCAAGCCTTCCCAGAGCTCTTCCCATGACCTACAAGGCTCAGTCCTGCCCCCAAGGTCGTTGGTTAAAGAGGGGTTAATGCTAAGCACCCTTTCGGTTTGAACAGAGGTGACCCTTCGTCTACCCAGTCATAGATGTGAGTGGGCGCACTTTTTTGTTGGGTTTTGGGTTGGGATGTCTGCATATGAAATCAAGAGCACTTCTTGATCTAACTTTGGGTCATGGTTTCATTGAATTTGCATATTCCTAGACCAAGTTATGATTTTTTCCAGATTATCATTTATTCTTCCTCATTCAATTTGTGACCTTTCGTCTACCCGAGGTAATCTGGGTAGAACTCTATCTTCCAGGCCGAATTTGGCCTCGACCTCAACATAGAAGTTCTATATAACATCCTCCTCAAAATTTTGGCTTTGGTTTTACCTAATTCTAATCTTCCTATGACAAGTTACGAATTTTCTAAGGGTTCTTTAATAATCTGTCCAGATTCCTAGCTTAGTGAGCTCATGGGCCGAATCGTACAATATTGGGTCAGTGCCCAATTGGTGGTCATAATAGTTGTCGCAGTGCATGCTGTCGTCCCTCCATCACTCGATGAAGTCCAACACTGTTTCACCTTTCTTCTGCCGGAGGGAACAGAGCTCCGCCAGGGAAATTTTACGTTCGACCATCTGAAATCGGTCGACGAACTTCTTCTGCATATCAGCCCAATTAGATACTGAATTGGGCTTTAGTCTTGAATACCACTAGAAGGCAGTGCCAGTCAATGATGTGGTAAAATACCATTGTAAATATGCTTCCTCCAGTGCGAGTTCACCCATGGCCGTCATATAGTAGGCCAGGTGTTCATGTGGAGAGCCATGCCCGTTGAACTTCTGAAGTTTTGGGGCCTTGGGGCAATCAGGCAGAAGCTTTTTGAATTGGTGATGGAGGGGGTATGGCACGTTGTACAGATCAACAGTGGCCACACCCTCACCATGTTGAGCAAACTTCGCCTCCACTATGCGCTCGATCATCTGCCTTTGCGCCACGAGGCTTTCTGCAGCAGGAGTAGCAGACGACCATGCATTGGCTTCATGTTGAGGGACTTCGAAGTCCACTGCCAATGGCAATTTTGCAGCGGTGACGGAGGCATTGGCTACGACCGGGATGGGGGAAGTCTGATGTTCCAGTCCAGCGGGTGCTGCCTGAGGTGGGATAGGAACCTCCTTTTCACGCAATAGCACCTGTAAGAGATTCTTAAGTTCTTGATTCTCGCATCGGAGCTCTTCCAGCGTGGGGGTCAGTGCCTCCCTCCCAAGATCTTCCTCCTGTGCGGGGTTACTGTCCCCATCAACACTATGGATGTCCTCTTGGGGTTCTTCTTGCCGCATCGGCCCGGGCTGAGATGTCCCAGCATCCCAGTAGCTGGCGCCTACTGTGTCTGGGCTAGGATTCGGGAGATAGGCATTGACCTCCTCAAATATTGAAGAGACTGATTAAGTTCCCCCGAGGTATCCTCTGGCTGCTTGTCGCTGGAGGTGGCGTAACAGGTGAACACTTTGATAGTGTCATTGGTCACCCTAACCACCCGCTTCTTCCTGGGTGGTTGTCGATCCGGCTTGGGCGACGCCCCTAGTCTGTCGAAGATAGAAACTCGGGATGTGGATGCCTGAGGGGAGCGATCCTCCTCCGTATGTGTGGAGCTATCCCACGGGGAGGTCGGCCGCACCTTCTTGTCGGCTCCTCGATGCTTTTGCCCTCGGAGGGGCTGATTTGTGGATCTCGGGGAGACCGAGACCTCAGTGCTTGCCAGACTTTGTATAAGTTGTAGATCCGGCATGCAGAAGGGCTCCTCCTCCCTTGCGCACCTTATAATTCAGGCGTCTTGCTTGATGACCTAGATTTTCTTCAAGTGGAGCTGGCGCTCCTCAGTTGAATTGCCCCCTGACCGAGGTCGGGGAGCGGGTGGTTTGGGCCGTTGTACCAGACCCTGATTTGCCGTCGATACGGCGGGCTTCTTCATTTTCACTTCATCCTCTCGAACTTGTCGAAGAAGTTCGAAGCGGTTGGAGGTGGAGACAGTTGGGACATGACGGTCCTGTGGCAATATCGGCTCACCTCCATCGAGCTAGATGCGAATATCTCTGATAATTATGGTTTTGCTGGAGCGAGATGCTGTCGCTGCGGGCTTTGTGCCCTTGCGGCTATGACGTTGCCCCCGTTGAGCAGGGGCAGCGGTGGTGATGCCTACTGTAGGTGTGACATTGTTATGGCAGTGTTGCTACCCGCATTGAGCAGGGGCAGTACCTCTGAGGGTAGCCGTGGTAGATTTGGTGCTATTGCGGCAGCGGCGTTGCCCCCGTTGAGCAGGGGCGACGCCAGCAGTGATTTGGTTGATCGAGAAAACTCGGCCAATAGTTGGGGCAGAAGGCCTGACATCTTCGGCCATGGACATGGCAGCCGAGTGAGCTCGGATGGTGGTTGGGATGAAGGGCTTGACACCCTTAACAGTTGGAGAGTTGACTGGATGAGCCCAGTCAGCTACTACAGTAGAGGGCCTGACACCCCTGAGAGCTATATTGTTGGCCAAGAAAGCTCGGCCGATTGCTAGAGCTGAGGGCCTGACGCCCCCGATGGCTGTCTTGTTTACCGGGGGAACCCGGCCGGTTGCTGGAGCTGAGGGCCTGATGCCCCCGATAGCTATCTTGTTGACCGGGGGAACCCGGTCGGTTGCTAGAGCCGAGGGCCTGACACCCCCGACAGCTGTATTGTTGACCGAGCGAACCCGACGATTGATGTGGTAGAGTGCCTGACACCCCCGACCATGGGCTTGTTGGCCGAGCGAACTTGGCCAGTTGATGGGGCCAAGGGCCTGACGCCCCCGACGGTTGTATTGTTGACCGGGGGAACCCGGTCGATTGATGTGGTAGAGGGCCTGACACCCCCGACCATTGTCTTCTTGGCCGGGCGGACCTGGTCGGTTTCCCCAGCGAAGGGCCTGACACCCTTAGTGGTTGCTGCCAGCG
Organism: Amorphophallus konjac; assembly: GCA_022559845.1. Lineage (NCBI taxonomy): Eukaryota > Viridiplantae > Streptophyta > Magnoliopsida > Alismatales > Araceae > Amorphophallus > Amorphophallus konjac. Next base: position 116,023,842 of record CM040118.1, read on the forward strand.
CGACTGAACTGACTTCAGCCACAAGAGTGACACCCAGGAAGAAGGGCGAGCCGACGACCGCAGGGAAGTCTCCGAAGATGATGGGGGTCGCCAGGTATCCGAACCTGGCGTGGTTGGCAATGACTTGAGGGCCATAGGTGACGGCGGCCATCGCTGCTGTCGCTGTTGGTGGTGGTGGTGCGTAGCACGAATGGAGTGGCGTGCAAAAGCACGAAGAGCTCTGAAACGAGCGGAGAGTTGTATGCACCCTCCTATTCCCGTCCTGTAAAAGGAAGAGGAGGGGAATCAGAACCTTAAAAAGGTTGAGAGACTTTCTTTGAAAAAAATAAGAAAGGCGGGAAAGGTCCCACTAGGCATGCTAGTCTGTGGAACACGGATAAAAATCTAATCCTTTTTTATCGTAGATAAAATGTAGATTTTTATCCTTTTTGAAAAGGAACATCCCCCCCATGTGTAGAGGGTTATTCCGTGTGTGCGCCTGATATCAGACGATTTGGGTTCGAGTGCTAGACCTCTCCCCACTGACTGGAGTCAGTGTTGATTTACATCGGCCTAATGTCCGAACACTTTTGTTTGACTATCAAAGAAATCTCAAAAGTCTTCTATGAGGGTTCTGATGTTGAGGGCAAACTCTCTTGGAGGGCTCATAATGTGCACTCACTTACCACCGACCAACAGAAACAATTGAGTTACTGTTTCAACTGAGGCCCCTCATATTGAGGTAAAACCCTATAATTTAGGAGTATAGATGCGAAGATGCAAAAGCCATAGGCATTGGTGAAGTAAAGGAAGGTTTTCTGGACCCCGAGGGTATTTTGGTAATTTCACCAACCCCAAGACACAGAAGTAAAGATGCAAATATGCGCAAGCCGTAGGCATTTTGATGTAGAGGGAGATTTTCTTGACCTTGAGGGCGTTTTGGTAATTTTACCAACCCAGGGGTATTTTGGTAATTTTCCCAGGTCAGGGGTATTTCTGCAATTTCTGGGCTGGGATGGAAGTAGGAGCAAGTTCCCGACTTCCTGAGGCGCTGAGGCTCTTTCTGAAGGGTTTTAGGGGCTACTAGGTTATTTATAGGTCATAGAGGTATTTTGGTAATTTTACCATACCCTACGGAGACCTAGGGTTGGGGTGACATCTGGGTGTCGGACAGAGCTGACAACATTCCCCAGATGAAGGAGCGACAACGGCTTCATAGAAGACCCGCATATGTCAATCAGGCCAAAAGAGGGACATATATGCAATTTCTGTAAGTCGAGGGGTTTTCTCATAATTTTCCCCCAAGGACATACATAGAGCAGGCTGAAGGCTTTCACAATTCAAATGAGTACAAGGGTTGTCGGCGAATTATCGACTGTACAAAAGTCCGCACTAAAGCGGGAGATAGGGGCATAACCCCAATTATAAAAGTTGCAGTGTATAACTACAAACAACAAGATTTTTTCGTTTCTCGGATCCCGGGGAGGACATTTATGCCATTCTCCTATTATTATGGTAGAAGCATATAACATAGTCATCTCGGGAGTTAGAAACAACAACACGGCCCACTGAAAGGCAAAATTACAAATATACCCTCATAGGGGCATATACACAAGACCCGAGGACTTACCCCTCGCGGGCCGAAACAAACGAACAAACGAACAAAATGCTCCGAATGTTGGATGCTCCAAGTGTGTAGCTTCTCTCTATCTCCCTTTTTTTCTTCGTAGATCTCCTTTCTGGACCCCTAGGGGTCTATTTATAGAAGTGGGAACCTCCCCCGGGTCGTCTGGACCCGTACGGGTTAAACGGGGTGAAAATGACCCCGGGGAGCTCTTTCCCTTTGTTTTCATGCGCGGGAGATGGGACCAGCCCGGGGTGGGAGGTCCTCGGACCCGTCCGGGGTCAAACGACCCCGGACCGGTCCTGCCCGAGGTGGATTGTTGGATATTGTGTTTTGATGATGACAAACACTATGACTCATATGTTTGATGTCAATATGTGTTTGTGTGGTTTCATATGTGTTTGTTGGTGAATGTCCGTGCATCTTTGAGTCTGTGCATGTCCATGCGTGTTTGTGCATGTCCATGCATATCTGTGTTTGTCCGTGCATGATTTAGCATCGAATGTCTGTGACCATCTAGTTTTGTGCTTAAGCATTGCATAAAGTTTTGTACAATTGTTCATAGGAGTCAACGCATCATAGGTCAACCAAAAGTCAACACAGTGCACATAGAGTCAATGCAAGATCAACACTGTGCACATAAAGTTAATGCGTCTGCATAAAGACGGTGCATAGGTCATTTTACTTTTAGCCTGTGTACATGACATTTGGTCGAACAGTTGGTGTGCATACTGCATACATCATAGTAAATGCACCAGGTTTGCTCATAATAGCGCACAAGGTCCGTGCACATTCCTGTAGGTTACTCATATAGGTCTGTGCATAGTTTTTATATCTGAGCATAAGGTCGGTGCAAGTTTGCTCATAATAGCACACAAGGTCCGTGCACGTTCCTATAGCTTAATCATATAGGTCTGTGCATAGTTAGTATATGCTTTCATCGCGCATACATATAGTCGGTGCACACTTTAGCTTATTGTGCATTGAGCATGCAAGGTCGGTGCATATAAAGTCGGTGCACATTCCGTTTGTACAAGACCCTTGAACAAGGTCGGTGCACATTTGCTATATGCATCTTAGGGTCAGTGCATATTGTTACCCTATGCATGTGTAGGTCAGTGCACATTAGGTCAGTGCAGTCTTTTGTAGGATGCACATGTAGTCGGTGCATGTTTTGTCCCTTGTTCAATGCAAGGTCGGTGCACATTGTGCCATGTGCAAAATAAGGTCGGTGCACATCTGCATTATAGCAGAGAAAGTGCAGAGAAAGGTTGGTGCACTTTTTGCTTGATGGCATATAATGTCACGCCCCGAGCCTTTATGACAGCGGAAGACTCGCTCGAGAAACGTGAACAGTCAGCATGGTAAGCTTCTTGCAAGCAAGAATGATCAGAGCGTAAGACAATCATACACACAAATGCAATTGCACAATATTTTAATCAAATCTCCAACTTATTTCATTGATAATCAGTATTCAAATACAATAACTTTCAACTTCTTCCAATCTATCGACTCAAGAAATAGGAAAATTACAGAGACTCGATCTAAACAATAAAGACTTCCTAAGTCTTCACTCTCCATTTGATATGACTTTCATCCGCTCTCGGACCCGCTAGTTGTATAACCTGAATCCGAGTTCGAATATCTTTCATTTCCTGAAAAGATTGGAAATAGGTAATGAGCACACTTTCCCAGTAGGTATCTTCGCATCAACATGAAGGCATTATTAAAGTAATTAACATTTTAGCTCTAAAGAAATAAGGTAAAATCATGCAAATACGATCAATCACGTGGTTAAACCAAAGTAACAAGATGATCTTGTAAGATCGAATGAGAGCAAGAATGAACTAGCAAGAATGTAACAAGAACATGTTATTGGCCTTTCATGAACAAGAATGTATCGAGAATGTACTAGCAAGCCACATAATCATCACTCCAGTATCTTTTGCTTATGAGCAAGTACTTCATGAATTTATGTGGAATATCAAGTCATGTATAAGAAAGTCATGTCTGCTGAGTAGTGGACAGCGGATCTAGAGGGGAGGGGTGAATAGATCTGCCCCTCTTTTCGCAATGCAACCCTCTATATAGCTAGATAAAATAAATTACAGCGGAATGTAACTAGCTTATCGAAGAACACTATGATTTGCTTGGCAAGATGAGCAACTAATATATCGATTTCAACCTAAGCATGCATCTAGAATGAAACAATCACACAAGCAAACCACAACACACAAGATTTTAAGGTGGTTCGGACTGAATCCCCAGTCCTACGTCCACCCCTCACCAAATCCGGTGAGGCTCCACTAGTGCCACGCATTGAACCGTAAATCGGAAAGACCTCCGATTGCCTTCCTACTAACCACAGGTTGGGACGTCAACACCGCAGATCGGATAACTTCCGATTGCCTTCCTACTAACCACCAGTAGGGACGATTCTCAGTTCCAAATGTTTGTATGAAATGAAAAAGATAACAAATATGAAATCACTCAAACAAGATATAGAGTATGCTCAAAGAAAGAAGATCTTGTCTGAGTTGCATAAGCTTGAATCGGATGCTTTGAAGGTGTCTTCTTCCTTGCGAGATAATCTTCTTTTAATCTCTTCTAGTTGATGAAGAAGACGATGGATGTAGCTTCGATCTTCATTTTGATCTTCTTGAGTTGACGAAGAGGATGAAGAATGCAGTTTAGATCACCTTTGAAAGTCTTGATTACTTCTTGCTTCCTTGGAGGTTGAGACGGCTTCAGATCTGGACTTGAATCTCTTGGAATGGATGAAGCTTCTTCCCGTAGTACTGTTCATGGCTACAGTACTTCAAACTCCTCTCCCTTGAACACACCCTTGCAGCCTCCCTTGAATCCCCTTGAAGCATTAGGGTTTCTAACCCCTCATGTGTTGGTTTTATAGACTTTGACTGGTCCTTGGACATCCCCCAGACCAGATCCACAATCCATGGGGGATTGGGTGACTTTGGGGTTAAACAAATGGGTAGAAAGACCTCTCCTCGAGCTTGAAACAAAAGTCAACAAAGGGGGCCTCGGGGCTGGCGGTCGACCGGAAGGCATGGGGCGGTTGACCGGAACCTACAAAATCTCCATCTTTTCGGTTCTGGGAGAACCGGTCGACCTGAAAGGCAGGGGCGGTCGACCGAAACCTGTAAATCCTGGAGTGTTTCGTTTCTGGAAGAACAGGTCGACCGGACGCCTAGGGGCGGTCGACCGAAACCTGTAAAAGTTGTCAATCTTCATCTCTGGAAAAACTGGTTGACCGGCCAAGGTGTGTTGGTCGACCGGAAAGACCTATACCTGCAAAAATGAAGTGTTAGCCCAAAGAAACATGTCCATAAGTCAAGATACTCATGTCCTTATCAATTTCATACATTTTTGGGTTTGCTTTATGTATTAGATCATTTGAGCATTTCTAAATTTTGTTCCGGGGGCTCCACCCCCGGAAACCCCCGCAAGGGGCGCTGCCCCCTTGACCCCCGCGACCTGACCGGGCAGGTCGATCCCCGCGACTTGACCGCGCATGTCAATCCACGTGCGAGGGCGCAATCATTGAGCTTTCAGTTTTGCCATCTCCACTCCATTCCTTGGCATATCTGTCATGAAAGAACATCAAGTTGTTTAGTCATATAAGAGTGGTAAAACATCAATGACTTATAGTGTTTAGCCATTATCAAAACCAAGAATATCAAATAACTTAAATGACCATAGGATGATGTCGAATGACCTAAGTGACCATAAGATGACTCAATTGACCACAGGGGCACAACATTCTCCCCCTTTTTGATGATGGCAACGGTGTTAGTCATTATGTGGCAGTAATATCCAAAATGGCAAAAGTTATAACAAATGCAACATATGCAGCTCAAGATCCATGATGGTAATAGTATGTGAATGCAATTATGAATGCAGATATAAATGCTATGCAATTATGCAAACCCCATCACATACACATAAGAGATACACAAAGTGCACAAAGGATTCTCCCCCTTGGACTCTCCCCCGTACATAATTCACTCATCTTCCTTTGACAACTCACAAAGGCCGCACAAAGGACGGACAAAGGTATTAAAGGAAATGACTCACAACAAGACATTCATTTTCTCCCCCTTTTACAGCAGCAAAAAGGAGGGATAAGACAGAGAAGATGATGAATGTCTGAGAGACCAGAGCTGAATGAGAGTGGAGAGCAAGCCATTATATGCAAACCTGAAATATGCCGTGAGCAATATATATGGTTCAAAGCTAATGAAATCTGAAATCAACAATGGAGTTTGAAAAGTAGCTACATCCAAGATGTAATAGAAATGAACCAAAGTTGTATATCTTGGCAGTGTTTAACCTTCCCTTGTCTTATATATCCATATTCAATAACTACAAAGGGAATAACACAAAAACTAGTATTGAGGCTAAACAATCATGACTAAAGCATGGAATATTATGAGTTCAACAAATTTGATTTTTAATATCTTTTGAATTTGAAGGCACATGACTCATATGTTACGAGCAATCGAGTCTAGTACATGTCTCCTAGCCGTAAGAATACACGTTGGTTAGACGCCAGTATTCCTAGGTATTTGGCAAGACTGACTGTTAAGCTTTAGAATGAACAGAGATAGTAATGTCACGTCATGACATATCCAAACTCATTTCTTTAATGAGAAGATATATTTCTCAGTAATGATGCCATTGCTCTGCCTAGAGTCCAAATGAATTAAGACAAAGATAGCAGGGGCACATCATGACATATCATTCGTCACTTGATTTGATGACGTGACATATTTCTCCGTGCAACAATATCATTGCTCTGTCAAATTGATTTTCAGGAATTCCAGCTCATCAATATGTTTAGAAATAATACTAAGCCTGAGTGTATCACCAAGATGGTCATGAATTTTGAATTTTCAGATATCAGGATAGTCATGCAAAGCACAATATGCAATCTCTAGTTAAGGTCTATTAAAACCATAGAACATAGATGATTTCAGAATAAATATTTTTGAACTTCAAGGAAATCATTAAATCTGAACCATTTTCATTGAATGGACAATCATCAGGGCATATAATAGAAAGCTCTTACGCCGTAGTTCTGTCGGTCTCATGATCTCAAATCAGACTGTAAGCCATTGAAGTTCAGATTGCAAGAGATTTAAGAAAATCAACAAGACTCTCCTGTTGGCACTCATAATGTGATCGTCGGTGATCAAGCCATAAAGACGAATGATGCGGCCTGCTGAAGCACGGAAGCCGATAAAGATCAACATATTGAAGACTTCTCGAGCTGCCAGAGCCTCAAGTCACCCCGTATGAATGCCAGGGACTTCACCTCAGGAGAACCGAGATGAATTCACAACCAACCGGCAGTGCGACCAAGCCTGCCCAATGAACCGGCATCGACTCCGTCGTGCCGCATACACTACACCCATTGTCCGACCAAGGACGACAGTCTACCCAGTGGCTACCCACCTCATGATAGGCTCTCCTGAGATAAAAGAGTCCCCTTGGCTCTCCAGAACAGTGGACCATAGGCTTTGTCGGCAGAAGATCCTGGCTACCCGGCACAGGTACGGCCTCTCGCCAAATAGGGCCCGTTAACGGCTGAATGATCGCTCGAAGTGGGCGAAACTATCCCGGGTGCTATCCCACCCTTCGAGAAGTTTTGAGCACAAGCCAGACCAAGCTAGCGGCACGTATCAAAGTGCTGAGAGCCGTGTCAATGGAAAACACGCGTGATCAAACCAGAGCCATCGAAAGTTCCAAGAATGGCCGTACGTCCGTCTGAAAGCTTCAACAAGGCGTCTCGGTGAGGTTTCAAGGAGCATTGGCAAGATAAATGTTCACGGTGACCCCCGGAGTCATCCCCGGACTCATCATCTGACTCGCGACGTGCGAGGAGCATTAACATGGCGCGCCCTAAACCGGCGCGCCTCCATCTGGCGCCCCTTATTCCGGCGCGCAGAAACCCTCACCCGGCGCCCTCCTATTCCGACGCGCAAGGGATAGAGCTCACCCTTACCGACGCGCCATTCTCTGCACCAGATTAAGGCATCAAACCTCCCCCTATATATAGGGAGCCGTTCGATTGATAGAAGGGAGAGGATGGAGAGAAGAAGGCTTTGAGGAAAACTTTCAAGAGGTTTTTTAGAGAGGCTTTCAGAGAGATTTTTCGAGAGAGGATAGAAGGAGAAGAAGCAGGGTTCTCCGGAGCGCCCGTTGCCGCCGTCTTTCCTCAACCTGCCTGAAGCCCTCCAGAGTCGGAGAAGAAGAAGACGTCCGATACTCTGTTCTGGGAATAGGTGGGCGCCTGTGTTTCCGCTGATTCCCGATATCGATTTCTCTCTGTCGAATGTAAGCGGGAGGGGGAGGGATAGCGATGATATGAGCCAAACTCCCCTCCCCTTCTCTGCGTCTTCTTTTATTTGCTGTTGCTCTCCTGTGAATCCTCTTGCGAGTAGGATGGTGGCCGTGCCGCGATGCCGGCACTGAACTCATGATATGTGGGTGATTTCCCCCCGCCGATGGAATAATAGCATGCATGTATGAATGCACTAATGGATTGAATGTTTGGCATCCGCCTTCCCCTTCCATTGCTATTTCGTTCAATGGTTTTATATACCTATTAGGGTCTTCCCGTATGCGGCTTTGAGATCCCTGTGCCTGTGCACACGTCGCTCTCCATTTTGATATGAAATCCGACCTCCACCTCCCCTCCTCTTTGCATCTCTCTGTTGTTTAGAGGAGGCCGGTGATGTTTCTGGGATAGTGAAGCCCGCTTCGCGACTACTGCATCCCAGCCATTTGTGGGTATGCGCATGTAGGAAAGCTTTTCTAGTTGCATATCAATCGACTCTTTCCATGACTGCCGTTGCATTATGTTCTATGAATGGTAACCCGGTCCCGTGAGTATCAACATCTTGGCCCTCCACCCAGGGAGGGGGATATCTCCCACCGTTCACCTAGTTGCTAATTGGCCAGGGGAACTCCGCTCTCGATTGATGGACGTTCTCATGAGTCATGAAGCCAACAACAACAACAGGGGCTCCGGCCCGACAATCTCAAACCCATAGCCCCTCGGGACCCTGTGGTGACCAAAGGGGTAAATGTTCCTAGCAGGCTAGCCCTCGGAACCTCTTTCCCTGAGGGTCTCTCTCTCTAGCAGGTGCAGTGTATGCTGTAGGTCGCCCACCCCTTTGTAGGCTTGTCCTCGGGGTGTCGCTTCTATCATCAGCTACCTCATCCTCTACTTTCACCCGCGGAGTTTTGGTGCCCCTCGTAGGCTAGTCCTCGGGGTATCCGATCCATTGGGAATTTGCTGGCTATCACCATGCAGACTGGTAGTTTAAGGGGCTTGCTCCACAAGTGAGCATGACCCCGTTCCTCTCCTGCAACCTTTCAGGTTCAGGGGAGATGCTGCCCGATTTTCGGCAGGTTTTGGACTCACAAGTCATCTCTGCGGATCGGCCGTAATAAATATTCATTCTGAATTAGGGACCCTAGTGCTCGAGTATGGACCTCGCATTAGCCCATCACCTCATTCTGGAAGGATCCTGGACTTTAATTAAACGAGCAATTGGCCCAAATAACTTCAAAACTCTCAACTCTCAACAGAATCTTAATGAACTTAAATGATTTCAAAATTCATCAAAAAATAAGCTAAAACGGCGCGGCCCTAATCCGGCGCGCCCTAATACGGCGCGGTACTCCCCCGCGCCGGATTAACACTAGACTCATGATTTCCTCTTTTATTTGGCCCGTTCCCGGCGCGCCCTAAACCGGCGCGCCCTGTGCCCGTAGCGCCGTATTAACCATTTGTCATAACCGCGCCGTATTAAGACCCTTCACCTACGTTTGGCCGCGCCGGGGAAACCTACCCCTACACGTGGCCGTGCCGATTTTGAACCCTTTTGCTGTTTTAATCGCTCACTCACCTCCGGAGCGATCCTCGTCTCCCGTGGTCGGAGTTAATAAACCCTAATTAGTAATAAACTGAATAAGAGAAGGGTTGTTCGAGTCTGAGTCATCTTGTTATCATGCTTTCACTACCATGTCCGTCAGCATTTTGCTTTCGTTATCATGCTTGTGTTACCATTCTCTCCCCTTGGCGGGGATTAATAAATGTGATTGAGCACTGCTTGTTTCCATAACTCTATTGATATGCTTAGCATAGTCACGAGCATCATGCTTGCATGCTTGCATGCTTGCATAGACCCTCGGGTATATCAAATGGCGTTGACAGAAGGCCAGGTTACGCCCGATCTGAAGTCTCCGCTATGCGCGATGGTGGTCTTCGGACCTACATCCTCCGCCACGTACCAAGGGTCTCCAATTTAATGAACCATGTCTCTCCTGCATGATAAATAGACGCATCTCATATGATCTTGTCATATTCATAACATCGCATCTTTATTCCGGCCTCGACAGCCCACTATCTCAGCAATTAATCAAAGATTTTCCCTCCTCGCGGGGGATGTAATTAACGCCATAGCCTTTATGGTGTGGCGGACTGCTGGTCCCGACCGAATCTCACTTTCGCCCGACACGGGTCAGAATGAGCACATAATAAATTTGTCACTCACATGACTGGCACGCCCGCGCAGTCAATCAGTCAGTTAATTGCCAGTCAGTTAATTGATTGATCGACACGTGAAATAAACCAAATAAACCCAAATGATAATCATAAACAAACAAAGAAAGAAGACCGGAGTAGAACGGGAAGAATCCCATCACAAACAGTCTGGCACACCCGGTGGGACCAGTGTCACCTTTCATCTCTTTGCCGAGATACCTGGGCTTCGAGGCCCTCCCAAAGGCTGCTGATCGTTGGTTTGTCTGTCTTTGCAGGCGAGCGATGACGATGAATGGGTTAACTGGCGTCGGCTTTGGCCCTTCGATTATCGCCGATCATGCGCAAGGGTACCTGGCGGTGCCCATGGAGTTCGGCAGCTTCCTTGCCACTGTTGGCTTCCCCAACTTCTTGGGGTTGGCCTTTGTGGATATGCTAGAAGTGGAACCCTCGGAGCCTGTCGAGGGAACTACAAAGAACGTGGAGCCTCTGAAGGCTCGATGCTGCCACGACTCGCTCAAGAGTCCGACCTCGGTCACCAACTGCTTGGTGCACCATGCTATCCGTGGGGCCCGTCCCAATGCTGTCAACAGAAACCCCGGAGGATGTCAGCGCAGGCAGATCCGGAGGAGTACTACTGTGGTTACCGGAACCCTCTCCCAATCCGGCAAATCTATGATGGTTGGCAGCATGCGCGTCTTCCTCAACGGACGCGACACGCGGATAGTTCCAGATCGGGTTATCCCTTCCATCCCCGTCTGCAACTCATATCAAGCCCTCACTGGAAGGAGGGCGGAAAGAGAAGAAGCTAGCCATTACGGTCGATAGAAGTTGGCCCCCAGGCCAAGGAAATTGAAGTAGGTATGGGTCCCCAAGAGGGCCCAACCTGTTCACCAAGCTGCACCCGTCCCCCGCCGTCTTGCTCACGACGAAGGGGAAGGTAAGAGAGGAAGGGGCCTGGCCCCGAAAGAGGAAGAAGTGGTCGCGGATCCTCCGCGCCGTGAAAGTTTTCGGGCCTACACCCGTCAAGCCAACGTCCCAGCTGTGGGATGAAGATTCCAACAACCTGTCGACAGAGCTCGGCTAGCTTATACCCCTCCTGTGGGAGGTCGGCAACTGTCCCCCTTGTTACATCAAGAGCGGGGTCAAGAAGAGATGACATGTGTGGTCAGGAACTATTTTCGAGGGTTAGGCAACCCCTCGCTTGGGCAACAGCGACTGATGTAAGCAGCCGCCGCCAATGAAGACTACTGCCCGTCAATGGCAGATGAAGAAGATGTAGGAGAAAGAATGATGGTGTCGTCAGTCGACGACAATGGATATGATAGCGGCTTCGAGATCGAAGCCGTCCCCAAACGGGAAGAAACAAAAAGAACTTCTGTGTTCGAGAGGCTGACCTTCCCACATCAGGCTAAGAGAAGGGCCCACCGACAGAGAAGAGAAATATGGGTTTTTACCTGCAACATGGATGGTATATCCAACCAATATGGGGGGCTTCCCGAAGACCCCCGTGAGTTGGCTAAATTAGCCGCACGGCCGGGGCCGAATACTCGCAGAACAGAAGCAGCAAGGGAGCTCCTGAGGAGGACTAAGGGAAAAAAACCCGCGTCTACCACCAGTGGGATGATAAGGCCCCCGTCCTGACCACCAATGTGGTGACGGCGGAAGAAGAAGATGACGTCCCCCTGGACATCCTGCCCGAGGGTACGTCCGGGGAGACAGCATAAGTTATCCCCACTACAGCCACTATAGACCCATCAGTCTTGATACTACTTCAGAAATATCGCCAAGAGATAGACTTGCTAAAGAAGCAGCTGATGGAGAAAACTGAACAGTCCTCAGCTTCCAAACCACCCGAAGTCCAGGGTGAATCATCTCGGGGAGCGGTTCGTCATGACGGCCCTCCGCCGCTCTACACACTACCTCAGTCGTCCGAACCAAGCATGGCGACAATGCAACAGCAGCCACCACAGCTCCAGCCGCTGCTACCACCGGTGCTCCCTCAAGTGCACCAGACACCCCCGCTGCCACGTCCTCCACATGCGACCACCCTGGTCACCCCGTACCTGCAGCCGAAACACTTCTACCCAGAGCCAGTTGACCTTGCAGTCATGAACCGGATGATGGTGGAAAGAATGATCGAGCTGAAGCTCGCAGAAAGGGGTGAAGGCGACTACGTCGCGTTTGATGCATACCGGGTGCCATACCCGCAACACCATGCTGCTAAGCGGCTTCCCCCGGGAATCAACAAGCCGCCCAAGTTCGACAAATTCAACGGGAGGGGGTCCCCGAAAGAACACATTGCCTATTATATGACTGTCATGGGTGACTTGGCCACCGACGAGTCATACTTGCTAAAATTTTTCGGGTCCTCGCTGACAGAGCTCGCATTTGAATGGTATTCCAGCCTCTCGGCCGGGTCGATCAGCAACTGGCCAGATATGCAGAAGAAGTTCAGAGAAAGATTCCATGTTACAGAGAGGGAGGTCACAGTGGCCGAACTCTACTCAACAAAGCAGAGGACCAATGAGACAGCCCTCGATTATATCAAGAGGTGGAGGAACCTCAGAATGTGGTGCAAGCGGCCCCCGCATCAGGAGGACGATGTGCAAATATGCAAATAGAATCTCAGAAGGGAGGTTCTATAAAAGATGATCGGAATGGAAATACGATCGTTCGATCGGTTGAACAATGTCATGGCCGAGGTGGAAGCTTTCCTGGCCAGACCTGCCCCTACATCTGTTGCCGACACGACCCAAAAGGGCAAGGCGGTGGAGCGACGCTCATCGCCTAAGGAAGCGAACGCTCTTGAAATAAAGACATTCGAACAACAGAAAAGTGAAGGCAAGAAGGGAGTCACCCCACAGCTAGCAGAAGGCCCAGACGGCAAAGAAGGCCCTTCGCTGAGGGACAAGATGAAGAAGGCCTATTCATTTCCAAAGGACAAGACACGAGTTCTGTTCGACTGGGTAACGGAATATAGCATGGTCACCCTGCCAGAGCCAAGGAGGCCAGAGGACCTAAAGAGAAAAGACAGCCCAAGATTCTACCCCTACCACCAGATGTTGGGGCATCCAATCAAATGCTGCTATGTTTTCAAGGACATCATCAAAGGGATGGTGAAGAAAAATGAGATCGAGCTGGGAGAGTACAGAGTGGACCCTCCTCAGCCACATGAAGCCCCTCAGAGGAGGGCAGGAGTCAACATGATCTCCCTATACCAGGCACTGCCCGAGGAGATCTCTGAAAAAAGCACGCGAAGCACCTATGAAGCTCATTTCTTGGAGCCCGTGAAAGAACATCAGGGATGGCAGCAGTTCCCTGTGAAGCATAAGAAAAAGAGGGCACCCCACCTGAAAGAGGGGGCGCATATCCGTGGTGTCACACCCCGGCTTGCTCCGCCGGTGGTGGCGCCCGTATGGGTCACTCCACCTACAACTGTCAGGATACCTACACATAATCGGAGGAGACAAACTCCGCTGCCAGTGATCAAGGAAACCAATCCTGGGGTCCTTCGACTGCAAAACCTCATTGAGGAGCTGGACGAATACGTGCAGCCCGAATTGAAACCTTTGCTGGTGCGGGACCACGTCCCATGGCAAGAACTAGAGCAGCTCTCACTCGAGCAAAGGGAGGAAGCTGAAGCGGCACCCGATAGAGAGGGCGGTCTGTTCTGGGGGCACCCGCCCGTTGAAGCAAAAAAGAAGAAGAAACAAAAGAAGAAGAAAAGGAAGGCCGCTGAGGCCGATAAAGTGCAGGTTGTCTCCTGTAATACTCTATCAACACTTTTCAACCTATCCGGAGTGGAGGAAGAAGAGGAAATTTGCTTCACACCCCATGCTGGGGGAGGCAAGGCCGAGACCGCAACTGCTGCACATGCCACCCGGTCGGGCCGAAAATGGGGGCGCCAGCCGCCACCAAACCACAACATCATGTTCAGGGGGGAGTAGCCCAACAAAACACCTCTGCCAGAGGTCAAGGGAGTCCAAATCCCTCCTCCGCCAGGACTATATAACAAGAGTGGGGGCAAGGGGGTCCCTTCATTTCTTGAATTCATGAAGATATCCAAGGGGAAGCAGCCCTGTCAGGAGACTAACCCTACACTCAGCGACGTTCACCCGCAGCTAGCACAATCTGCCGAAGATCCAAGTGCAGATGGAGCTCGCCCTGCAACAGCTAACAAAGAACACCCAGAAGTCGGTACCAGCCAGAGGGGTGCCGAATCTGAGGAAGATGAAGCAGGTCCGTCAGGGCCCGTAAACCAAGACTTCCCCAAGCCCAGATGGGCTGAAGAGATGAAGCTCTCCAATGTCCGAGCTGGGAGCCGAATAATGAAGCTACTCAAGAAGCTCCCTGCTCGATTTACAATATGGGAGATCCTTTCTTTGAGTGAAGAGACCCGACATGCGATTATTACTGCTCTCCAGACGCCTGCTCATTTTGAGACATGTCTGGCTGAAGCAATGCCAGAGGCTAGCATGACCTTCACTCCAGACGATATGCTGCTGCCCACCATCAGCCACAACAGGCCGCTGTATATGAAGGGGCACCTAAATGGAAGGGAGCTGAACAGGATTCTGGTTGATCCCGGTGCAGCGGTCAACATCCTGCCTTATAGAATATACGAGAGTCACCATTTTAACGTGCATCTCAAGAAAGTCAGAGATATGCGTATCGCCGGCTTCAATCAAAAATGTGAAGTGTCAATGGGGGTGACAGAGTTCACCCTCACCTTAGCAGATTTCACTACGACGGTGCAGTTCTATGTCATTGACTCCCGCACCTCGTACAAGGCACTGCTCGGCCACCCATGGCTGCATGAAAATATGGTGGTGCCCTCCACGCTCCACCAATGCATCAAGTACAGTCTCCAAGAGAAGGGGGAGAGGATATTTGTAGACCCCCACCCGTTCGAGGTGTTTGAATGTCATTTGGCTGATGCCAACCTATATACAGGGCCTTCCCAGAAGACCTCTGAAGCTAAGACCCCTGCGGGGGCATCGAGAAGCACATCCGGCAGCAGTTGGTGTCCACCACCACCGCGCGGATATGTCAAGCCCAAGGTGGTCTCCCATATCACAGCATTCGAAGACGTGGGTAGAATAGCACCCCCAACATTTTACCCTGAAGCTAATGAAGTGCGGGTCGCTCGGCGGCGCAATCATATTGAAATCCCGGATGGCCTCACCAAGCCAACTCCCGGTCTTGATAACCTTACTGTCGAGCCTTTCAAAACTTGGGAGGTGACACAGGAAGATGGACCTAGCAGCTTGTTCTATACGGCTGAAGAACACCCTTCTCGGGAAGACACAGACTGCAGCCTCCCCGAAGATATAAGCAACCCGCCGGTTCCCGTCAAGGGTCTGGCATTCACGACTGAGCGAATGGCTAGGATATTTCAGAAGCAACACATCCCCCCCGATCAGTCTCAAAAGCGCAAGGAAGCCTTCCAGAAAATGTGGTATCCCGCAAATCTGGATAGGGAAATGAGACGTGTCTCTCAACATCCGGGGTTGGGCTTCACCCTGGAAGAATATTACTACAGTGGGCGATACGAGGTGGACACCATCTCCGCCTTCTATCCTGCTGAAGATGGCCCGATGGGGGCAACTTTTGATGTATATCCGGCGGAAGCTGAGCATGTTGAACTGGCTCAACTCGGAAATCAAGAAATAGAGACCTCGGTCCCCTGCCGATGCTGGGAGCAAGTCTACCCTGAAGAGGCGGCCCTTCAAGCCAAATTTGATACGGCTAGCAGCAGTGAAGCCGAAGACACTGAAGAAGCAGGAATTTCTCCCTCCAGTAAAGTCCCATTGATGATAACTTCAGCACCCCTTCTGCCAATCGGGGGAGCCTCGGTCGACTCCGATCAAGAGGAACACGCTGCCAAGAAAGAAAAGGCCACTTCTACGGAAGATACAACTGCCCCAGAAGGTGAGACCTCCTCAACTTCTGCTACAAACCGGGATGCTATCCAAGCCCTGCAATAAACAACTACCAGCCTATCACGGCTGCAGCCTCATTGATAAGTGCTATATTTTACATCATAATTTACATCACATCCATCATCTTTGAGCATTATTTGAGTATATTTGTGCAACATGAGCATTAATTACATTCTCACACATTATTTGAGTCTTCATGTATTTTATCATCTTTTTGAGCTTAAAAGACCATGTGAGAAATATTTAAATATTTGCACAATTATTTTGGAATTAAATAGATTGATATTTTAATTTTCAGGAAAAAGCGACCTAGATCAAGGCGCTATTTAAATAACGACAGATTCAAGAGTGCGTCTTCAGCAAGAAGCAACAGCTCCAAGGGCATCAATTCAGTTGATAAAAGAAAGTGGAAAAACAATAAAAAAAAGAGAGAAAAGAATTAGCGCCCGAGATGAGGTCGCTACTCATTGAAAGGACGCCCATTGTGGAGGTCGTCAAATTCCTATTTTACGAAAAATGTGGAAATAGCAAAATATGGAAATAAGAAATTGACGCCTAAGTAAGAGGCGTTACTTTAGAAAGAGACGCCCTGGATCAAGGCGTCATTTAAAAAGATGCCCCTGAGGACGTCGCTATTTCAAGTTCATCCAGAAACGGCAACTGCAGTTCCCGATCAAGCTATTCTTCCTTGTTTTGATTTATCTACGAAGACACAGTGGAAAGGAGGACTCTATTATGAGTAAGGACTCTATTGGGATAATGATCCATTACTGGAAATAAGGATATGCATCAAGATTGGAGTCCACGGTCGAAGGAAACTGCCGAATGCCATTAAAAGGATGCCATGGTCGCAGGGTTACGGAGAGGAGAGTTTGGAGATCTGCCTTAGGGATTAATTTCGAAGTATTTCCTTTCATCTTTTGCAGTTGAGTTCTTCATCAACGTTCTTCGTTTTTAAGTCTTCTCCAACTTCTTCTTCTTGCTCATCTTCTAACTCTTGCACGTTTTTATGCTATAATTAGTTTTTCAAAGTTCTATCTACGGTTTTTACTATTCACCTGATTTTCATACTTTCTGTTCTTCATCGTTTTTATCCCTCTTCTGATCCTCATCTCTTTCTGCTGTCTTCAAAAAAGTTGTGCATGTTTGAAAGTTATTCAACTTCTTCTTATACCTCATCTTCCAATTCCTCACCGTTTTAAAGCTATAGTCGATTTTCTAAAGTTCAGATTTTTAGAGTTCTGCACTGTTCATCCGCGACCACCTCCTATTCATCCTCAGTTTTCTCCATCTTCATCTCGTTTTTAAACTCTGAAGTCTTCATCAATTTTCTTCATCTTCTCAATCTCTACAACTTTCATGTTTTCCACTTTTTCTAATTCCTTCTGATTTTAAAGTTATTCTTCCTCCAAATCACCCTCTGTTTTCAATCTGGTTTTCACTATTTCTTCTCAAAACACACCAACACACACACCCTTTTGCACTGTTTTCAAATTTCCTCCATCTATTTCTTTCTTCCTCTATTTTCCTCTCATATTCCAAGGCAGATTTTCATCCATTAGTCTTCTCACAGCGTCGGCATCCTAAGCGGGGTGACATCCAAGGCTTGGCAAAGGAGGCGGCGATGCTCTTCATCCATTGGCTCTCAAGCTTTTTTCTTTTTTTCATGTTCTAAGTTGTACTTTTTTATTTACATTGTACTTGCCACATCCTAAGGTAATAAAACTCATTTTTCGCATATTGTGGTTGTCTTAATTTTCTCTCTCTATCTCCTCCAATTTCTCTTCTTAAACCTTCTCAACTTCTTTAATTAAGTTTTCCTTGTAGTTTATTTTCTTTAGTCTTAATCACACTCAAAACTCGGTTTTCAAAAGCACAAAGTGATTTTTCCAACTTGTTCAATAAGGATTATTTCTCCTCGTGGGATCGACTCCGCTTACCACTATATTCTTAATTTTCTACCTTTTAAAGTGAGTGAGTGTGAATTATTTAAATTGTGGCACGGCTTTCTTAACGACGCTAGTCGGTGCGCATCAATTTTTGGCGCCGTTGTCGGGGAGAAAATTAATTTTTATGTTGGAAAATTCCTTGTGCTTGATTTGTATATAGTTTTCTTATTTTTCTATTTTTATTTTGCAGGAAAAATCCAAAAAAATAATCAAAAAATCAAAAAATTACAGAAAATCGGATCTACAAATTCCCAGGAAATAATCTGTCGCAGAAAGTTGGAAATCAAGAATTCTGGGATATTCAAACGTCACTAAAGGTTGGTATACGTAGGAAAAGGTCCATTTCTTGTAAAATTCTAGAAAAATTCTAAAAAAATCTAAAAATTCTGAAAAAATCCAAACAAATCATAAATCCAGAAAACATCAAAAATATGATTGTTGGCTTTATTTTTCATTAGTTTGCATGTTAATTATTATTTTTAGTTAGTTTATTGATTTTATTTAACCTCTTTTATAAATTTTTTTTCCTAAAAATAAAAAAAATCAGAAAATTCAAAACAAAAAACAGAAAAAAGAAGAATTTTTTTTTTATGTTAGCATATCTTCATCTTAGTTGCATTTTATTCATGCATCATGTATTTTAGTTGATTTTATATTTGCTTGCAATCTTAAAAAAAAAATCTTTCTTTTCTCATCTATTTCTCCTCTTAAGGGCATTAGGATCCACACCCCTTTCTTGGATTTGGAAGGACACTCCATTGAGCACTCTCTTTGGACTTGAAATTCCATTTCTAAGACCTCCATAAGTCCCCGCACCCGTGGATTCCCTCACGGACGCCGGGCCGGTTGTACCACGAAGTACCTTGGAGTTAGAGTGCCCTTAGAAGGTTTTCTTAAAAAAAAATTAAATAAAATCATCATCAATCATTCATTGCATATCAAAAATTCAAAAAAAAACCAACTTGTTGCATGCATTATTCATATAGTTAAAAAAAAACGTTAAAAAAATGGGTGAAAATTCATGTTTTTGAGTTGGGCTTGCAAATTCAATAAGGCATACCTTTTGGCCCACTTTCTTGATCCATTCTTTGGGCTATGAATCCAAACTCCTTCATGCCACCTTATTATCAAGATCATAATCATATGTGGGCCAAGCCGGCCCATTATGTTGCCAATGGTCCAACTCAATCCTTTTCATTCACTCACAATCGTTTGGCCCATTATGATAGCCAATCCTCTTGGTCAGCCTATAATGGAAGCCCTTCTTATAATGACATTCCGTTCATGGGGTCCCAATTTCATTCTTCTACTCAAAGTCATATTCAAAATACTCAGTCTTTTCCTGGGCCGTATGACTCCACTCTAATCCAAAAGCAAGTTTGTATGACTCAAAATCCCTCCCTATTTTCCTATGATTTTTGTCCACAATCTTCAAGCTCAAATGGGAGAGGGCAATCAGAGTATTCTTGGAATTTTATGCAAAGATTGGCCCAACATCCTTTACATCAAACTTCTCAGAATTGGGCTCCATATTCTAATGATTGTTATGATCAAGGTCAACACCAAGATGGATGGTCTATGTCCTCTTAAATTGATCACTCTTCCCTTTGTTATTCCTTGGAATCTCAGTCTCAATGTTCATCTCCTTCATCCTCAAATCCGAATTCAGAGGAGAAATTCAATCAATTCTATCAATCAATCATGCTGCAAAATCAATCTCTCCAAGTGCGAATTGATAAGATGACTGGGGAAATTAAGAGGATAGAGGAAGAACAAGTGCTTAGCTACTCAGGTTCCACTTTTACTGATCAAATTCCTTATGATAACTATGATCAATCTATGATTCCTCAAGAGTCTAACACTCAAATCAATCTTAATTTTGAAGATGAAGAGATTATGGAGAGGTCTGGTCAGGAGACTTTAAATGAGGAACCTAAGAGATTTGAGGGGATCAAGGAATTTGATGACATTACAAGTGAGAGGGAAGGTGCTAAATTACTTGATGATCATATTTCACTTATGTCCCTTCCTAAAGTTGAGAGTGAGGAGCTTGCACTTACCTATGATTATGAGGAGAATTTTTAGGAAATCGATAATTTCAAGTTGGGGGGAGATAGTAAGATGCAAATTTATGATCAAATTCTACCACTACCCATATTTGAGGAGAGCATATTCCAAGTTGAAGAGGACAAAGAGGTAACTGCAAGAAATGATTTGAGTGAAGTTATAAAGCAATTGTCTTGGGTAAATGAAGAGATGAGTAACTCCCATGACCTTACTCTCGATTGGGCATCTCTAAATCAAGGGGAGGATATTGATTTGCTACCTATTCCTGACATCGGCAACTCTCAATTTATGTTGGATACTTACATGTTGGCCAATTTTTCTGATTCCATTAAACCTTCCAAGCTTCATGATGTTGAGGAGTATGTGTCTTTCACTGTTAATTCTCCTAAGCTCCTTGACACTGATCTATTACTTGAAACTCCTCTCCCTTTGATCTCTTCTCACCTCACTAATGTTTATGAAATCTCTAAAAGTGAGGAAGAGCATGATATTTTGATTAATAATAAGGTCTTCATTAATGTTTTCAACACTTATAAAGACCATAAGTGGGAAGATAATTTTCTGATTATTAATCAGGGGAATCCGTTTGACCTAACTGATCCATCATGGTTTTTACCTCAGGCCACCCCATTAAGAGTTAGGTTGTTAATTCATACATTGCATGATCAACCGAATTGTGATAACAACCACTCTAGCCCCTATACAATTATGCTCAATCTCGTCTTCTTGTGGTACAATGTTTGGTTTTTCAATGACGATGAGATAATGTGGTGGCCCATTCTTAAATCCACATGTTGGTTATAGAGCTTGCACTTTTGAACTTTCATGCGTCTGGCTGAAGACGGAAAACTTATCGCTTCTGGGAGGCAACCCAAGGTTTTTGTTATTTGATGCTTTTGGTTTCAGTGTGTTTTAGTTGTTAGATCCAAGCCAAGGAGAAGAAGTTGTTGCCGTCTATTGATGGAGTTCTGCCCGCACACCAGGTTGTCTCTTTCCTACTCAGCAAACTTCATTGTTACATTGTTCTTTTATTTCAACTGTACATGCTATTGAGGACAATGTCATTCAAGTTGGGGGGAGAGGGCAGAAAATTTTCATTGCATATAGTACAATCTAGTAGGGATTTGGCATGAATTCTTGCATAACATTTTTTGTAAATTTGCATGAAAGAGAAAAGATGAAATTCCCGACTGAGTTTTATTGTTTCATGCTTGAATTGAAAGTAATTCTAGATTAGAAAAGGCTAGGGAGAAGGTTGAAGGAAAATTAAGTTCAATCTAGCCATGGAAAACTGATATAAGAATCTTTTTAAAGCTCATGCGCACTATTAGAAAAAAAAATATATATTCACTATGCACCCTGATGAAGCAAAATAAGACAAGCCTTCTGTTATTTTGGGAACTGTATCTGATTCTCTGTATTTCTTGAGGAGGAGATCTATTTCAAGAAAAAACTTTTTGTCAAGTTTTATAGAAAAAAAAAGAAGAAGAAAGAAATGATGAAATAGAAAGATCACGTCATGAAAAATGCCCCTGATCTGAGTAACCGGGCCTACTTCACCTAAGACGTGTTGAGGTTCGCGCAAAAAAAGAAAAGGGAACCTGGATCTGCGATAGCCGGGCCTGCTTCTCCTAAGGCAAGAGTTGAGGTTTGTGTGAAACAGAGAAAGGTAGTGCAGCATCATGTGTGTACAAATAGAAAAAAAGTTTCAAAGGAACAAAAGAAAAAGGCAGACAAAAGCTAGTATGCTTAAATGCTCTGATCTGAGAGGTGCAGGGTTGAAAGGTACTTACTTGGAATAACAAATGGGGGATGCAATTGTCTTAACTGCAGATTTAGAATTACACATGCACAAGTGCTATTGAACTTTGATTTGTATTCTTAAGTCATGTGCTTTAATTTCCAATCTAAGACTAGTATGAGCATTAATGATTCTGGATTCCTAATCTTTAGTTGATTCTATGAAGGGAGAGCTGGATATAAGAGTATGATCTTTATGAATTCTTGTTGGTCCTAAATTTTAATTTAATTACATTGCTAAGGGTCTAGTAATGAGTAAGTTGGGAGGTGTGATAAGTGCTATATTTTACATCATAATTTACATCACATCCATCATCTTTGAGCATTATTTGAGTATATTTGTGCAACATGAGCATTAATTACATTCTCACACATTATTTGAGTCTTCATGCATTTTATCATCTTTTTGAGCTTAAAAGACCATGTGAGAAATATTTAAATATTTGCACAATTATTTTGGAATTAAATAGATTGATATTTTAATTTTCAGGAAAAAGCGACCTAGATCAAGGCACTATTTAAATAACGACAGATTCAAGAGCGCGTCTTCAGCAAGAAGCAACAGCTCCAAGGGCGTCAATTCAGTTGATAAAAGAAAGTGGAAAAAGAATAAAAAAAAGAGAGAAAAGAATTAGCGCCCGAGATGAGGTCGCTACTCATTGAAAGGACGCCCATTGTGGAGGTCGTCAAATTCTTATTTTACGAAAAATGTGGAAATAGCAAAATATGGAAATAAGAAATTGACGCTTAAGTAAGAGGCGTTACTTTAGAAAGAGACGCCCTGGATCAAGGCGTCATTTAAAAAGACGCCCCTGAGGAAGTCGCTATTTCAAGTTCATCCAGAAACGGCAATTGCAGTTCCCGATCGAGCTATTCTTCCTTGTTTTGATTTATCTACGAAGACACAGTGGAAAGGAGGACTCTATTATGAGTAAGGACTCTATTGGGGTAATGATCCATTGCTGGAAATAAGGATATGCATCAAGATTGGAGTCCACGGTCGAAGGAAACCGCCGAATGCCATTAAAAGAATGCCATGGTCGCAGGGTTACAGAGAGGGGAGTTTGGAGATCTGCCTTAGGGATTAATTTCGAAGTCTTTCCTTTCGTCTTTTGCAGTTGAGTTCTTCATCAAAGTTCTTCGTTTTTAAGTCTTCTCCAACTTCTTATTCTTGC
Organism: Amorphophallus konjac; assembly: GCA_022559845.1. NCBI lineage: Eukaryota > Viridiplantae > Streptophyta > Magnoliopsida > Alismatales > Araceae > Amorphophallus > Amorphophallus konjac. The sequence goes on from CM040118.1 coordinate 116,046,953, forward strand.
TCATCTTCTAACTCTTGCACGTTTTTATGCTATAATTAGTTTTTCAAAGTTCTATCTACGGTTTTTACTGTTCACCCGATTTTCATACTTTCTGTTCTTCATCATTTTTCTCCCTCTTCTGATCCTCATCTCTTTCTACTGTCTCCACAAAAGTTGTGCGTTTTTGAAAGTTCTTCAACTTCTTCTTCTACCTCATCTTCCAATTCCTCACCGTTTTAAAGCTATAGTCAATTTTCTAAAGTTCAGATTTTTAGAGTTCTGCACTATTCATCCGCGACCACCTCCTGTTCATCCTCAGTTTTTTCCATCTTCATCTCGTTTTTAAACTCTGAAGTCTTCATAAATTTTCTTCATCTTCTCAATCTCTACAACTTTCATGTTTTCCACTTTTTCTAATTCCTTCTGATTTTAAAGTTATTCTTCCTCCAAATCACCCTCTGTTTTCAATCTGGTTTTTCACTATTTCTTCTCAAAACACACCAACACACACACACACCCTTTTGCACTGTTTTCAAATTTCCTCCATCTATTTCTTTCTTCCTCTATTTTCCTCTCATATCCCAAGGCGGATTATCATCCATTAGTCTTCTCACGGCGTCGGCATCCTAAGCGGGGCGACATCCAAGGCTTGGCAAAGGAGGCGGCGTTGCTCTTCATCCATTGGCTCTCAAGCTCTTTTCTTTTTTTCATGTTCTAAGTTGTACTTTTTTATTTACATTGTACTTGCCACCTCCTAAGGTAATAAAACTCATTTTTCGTATATTGTGGTGGTCTTAATTTTCTCTCTCTATCTCCTCCAATTTCTCTTCTTAAACCTTCTCAACTTCTTTAATTAAGTTTTCCTTGTAGTTTATTTTCTTTAGTCTTAATCACACTCAAAACTCGGTTTTCAAAAGCACAAAGTGATTTTTCCAACTTGTTCAATAAGGATTATTTCTCCTCGTGGGATTGACTCCGCTTACCACTATATTCTTAATTTTTTACCTTTTAAAGTGAGTGAGTGTGAATTATTTAAATTGTGGCACGGCTTTCTTAACGACGCTAGTCGGTGCGCATCACTCATCTACAAAGACTGAAGTTGCTCTCTCGCCCTTGGGAGCTGCAACGGTAGTATTTGCTAATAGAACAATCCTCGCAGCCGCTACTACAAGAAACAGAGAATCCTCAAGAGGCTCTGATGATGTCAGATGAGGAAGTCGAAGAACTCGACCCTCAAGATGGTATTCCAGACTTCGTTGACCTCCAACCGGCACCTCCGGTGATAGAAGACGGAGGCCAACCCACAGTCGATGAACTGATAGAAGTTAACTTGGGAAATGAGGAGGACCTTAGTCCTACCTTCCTCAGTGCCCAACTGTCCCCAGAAGCACGGGAGTTGTACACCCAGCTGCTGCTAGAGTACCGGGATTGCTTCGCCTGGACTTACAAAGAAATGCCCGGTCTAAATCCCACTGTCTCACAACATGAGGTGGCAATCAGCCCTGAGGCCGAGCCGGTGAAGCAACCACCGCGACACATGAGGCCAGAACTCATTACTCAAATTTGTGCTGAAATCGACAAGCTTATTGATGTGGGATTTGTTGAAGGAAACCAGTACACCACATGGCTGGCGAATATCATCCCGTGAAAAAGAAGAATGGACAGATCCGGATATGTGTCGACTTCCGAGATCTAAATAAAGCCTGCCCCAAAGATGACTTTCCGGTGCCAATAACGGAAGTCATGATCGATGCTACAACGGGTCATGAGGCCCTGTCATTCATGGACGGGTCATCCGGTAACAACCAGATTTGGATTGCGGAGCATGACAGGGTCCATACTACTTTCCGAACCCCTAAAGGCATCTATTACTATAAGAGGATGCCGTTCGGACTAAAGAATGCTAGCGCAACTTATCAGCGCGCAATGACCAAAATTTTTGATGAGTTGCTCTACCACATGGTCGAGTGCTACATAGATGATCTGGTGGTCAAAACCAGAAGAAAAGAAGATCATCTGTAAGACCTCCGTATTGTCTTTCAGAGGCTAAGGCAGCATGAGCTGAAGATGAACCCCATGAAGTGTGCGTTCGGGGTATCGAGCGGAAAATTCTTGGGCTTCATTGTCCGATATCAGGGGATCGAGATAGACCCCGCAAAAATCAAAGCAATTCAGGAGTTACCTCCACCAAGGAACCTCTCCGAGTTGAGATCACTACAGGGCCGCTTGACTTATATCCGGTGATTCATTTCCAATTTGTCAGGGCGATGCCAGCCTTTCCATAAACTGATGATGAAAGATGTTCCCTTTTATTGGGATGAAGATTGCCACACAGCCTTTGACAAGATGAAAGACTATCTGAAGACTCCTCCAGTGCTGGGCGCACCGGTGAAAGGACGGCCATTGATACTATATATAGCAGCTACACATAACTCCCTGGGGGCAATGCTGGCCCAGAATAATGAAGAAGGGAAAGAGCAAGCCCTCTATTACCTCAGTCGGAGACTGGTCAGAACTGAGGAGAAATATACTTATATTGAGAAGGTCCGTCTGGCACTGGTCTTCGCAGTTAAGAAGCTTCGACACTACATGTTGTCGCACGAAATCAGCCTGGTATCCAAAGAGGACCCCCTGAAATATATTATGTCCCAGCCGGCACTCAAAGGTCACCTTGGCAAATGGGCAGTAATCCTTATGGAGTTTGACATCTCCTATGTGCCGCGCAAGGCCGTCAAGGGCCAAGCTATTGCAGACTTCTTCGCTGAGCACCCAGTACCCGGGGACTGCCCGCTGGAACCGAAGCTTCCTGAAGATGAAACCCTGGACGCCGTTCAGGTGCGGCCCTCCTTATGGCAGCTATATTTCGATGGCGCTTCCAAAATTGACACCTCTGCCACTGGATCGGCGAGGGTCAGGGCAGGAGCAGGCATAGTCCTGAAATCCCTAGAGGGGGAAGTGGTGCACACATCTTGCTCGATAAACAAGCATTGCACGAACAACGAAGCAGAGTATGAAGCCCTGATAATCAGGTTGCAAATTGCTCTATCCATGGAAATTCAGATGCTGGAAGCATTCAGAGACTCCATGCTAGTTATAAAACAACTGGAAGGAGAGTTCGATGTGCGAAAGCAAGAACTTCTCCCCTATCATCACCTGGCAACCCGCCTGATGTCGAGATTCTACTTCATCAGCATCAAGCATATCAACCGAGGCCAGAATGCTCAGGCAGACGCCCTCGCTAAGCTGGCCAGTTCATTGGCGGTCCCGCCAGACGCAAGCCTGAATATAACGGTGATCAACCGCCGACAAGTCCCCAGTGTAACAGAAGTCTTAGCCGACGAGCAAGAAATTGAGGTGGCAGTCATCGAGGGGGTTCAGCAGCCCGATTGGCGAGAACATCTCCTGCGGTGGTTTCAACACCAACAGCTCCCAAAAGAAAAAGAACAGAGAATGAAGCTCCTGAGGGTCAAGGACTCTTACGAGATGAGAAGCGGAACCCTGTTCCGAATAATGGCAGATGCCCGAAGGAAAGTCCTACTTCGTTGCTTGTCTTCAACAGAGGCGGGACAGGTGATGCAAGAAGTCCACGCGGGATCAACTGGAGCACACCAGGCTGACCCAAAGATGAAAATTAAGATAAAGAAATTGGGTTACTATTGGCCCACTATGTTTGATGATTGCTGTAAGTTCGCCAAGGCTTGTCAAAAATGTCAAGAACACGCTAACGTGGCAAGGAGACCTCCAGTGCCATTACATCCGACCCTACAAAGCTGGCCGTTTGCTCAGTGGGGCACGGACGTGGTAGGGCCGCTACCAGCATCTTTATCAGAGTGCAGATATATCTTAGCAGCTATAGACTACTTCTCCAGATAGGCAGAGGCGGTCACATTGAGAGATGTAACCGGGGAACTGGTCGGAAGATTCTTCCGGCAGAATATAATATTCCGGTTCGGGATCCCTAGCCGAATCATCTCTGATAATGGCAGCCATTTCAGAAACCAGAAGGTTTATCGAATGGCCAACAAATACAAGATTGACTGGAGGACATCATCCCCCTACAACCCTCAAGCCAATGGACTCACAGAAGCCTTCAACAAGACACTATGCACGTTGCTGGCAAAGACTGTCAAGTCTAATAAAAAAGATTGGGAAGAAAGGATGTACGAAGCGCTCTGGGCCTATCATACTATCTACAAAACCCTAACCGGCTGTTCACATTTCTCCCTCGTCTACGGGTCGGAGGCTGTGGTGCCAATCGAATTAGAAGTTCCTTCACTGCGAGTCGCCGTCCAGCATGGACTAGCCAGCGGTGAACAGACAAATGCAGAAAGAAGATTGGAAGAGCTCGCCGAGCTTGAAGGAAAATGCCTCCGGGCATAACAAAACATCCAACTCTACCAAGCTCGCATGACCCGTGCTTTCGATAAGCTGGTCAAAGGCCGAGAATTCAAGAAAGGAGACTTGGTGATGGTTAAAAGAAGAGAAGTGATGGCCTCCAACCCCAAGGGGAAGTTGGTCGAAAATTGGATCGGACCATATATCATCCTCCGAGTATATGAAGGGGGTGCCTACGTTCTGGTGGACCATAAAGGAGTCGTCCAGTTCTCTCCCCTCAACAGAAAGCATATAAAGCTGTACCACACAGCTCAACCGGCATTCCCAGAATGACCGTCATTCTTTACCCTTGGTTTAGTGGCGCTCCGCCCTAGCCAAGCCACCTTTATCTTGATTTACTGGCATTCCGCCCTAGCCGAGCTACCCTTATCTTTGTCTAGTGGCACTCCGCCCAGATCGAGCTATCTTTCATTGGTCTAGTGGCACTCCGCCCTGATCGAGCTATCCTTCCTTGGTTTAGTGGCACTCCGCCCTAGCCGAGCTACCCTTACCTTGGTTTAGTGGCACTCCGCCCTAGCCGAGCTACCCCTCCTTGGTTCAGTGGCACTCCGCTCTAGCCGAGCTACCCTTATCTTGGTCTAGTGGCACTCCGCCCTGACCGAGCTACCCTTCCTTGGTTTAGTGGCACTCCGCCCTAGCCGAGCTACTCTTATCTTGGTCTAGTGGCACTCCACCCTAGCCGAGCTACCTTTATCTTGGTCTAGTGGCACCCCGCCCTAGCTGAGCTATCCTTCCTTGGTCTAGTGGCACTCCGAACTAGCCGAGCTATCCCTCCTTAGTTTAGTGACACTCCGCCCTAGCCGAGCTACTCTTCCTTGGTTCAGTGGCACTCCATCCTAGCCGAGCTACCCTTCCTTGGTCTAGTGGCACTCCGCCCTGATCGAGCTATCTTTCCTTGGTCTAGTGGCACCCCGCCCTACCCGAGCTACCCTTCCTTGGTCTAGTGGCACTCCGCCCTGATCGAGCTATTCTTCCTTGGTTTGGTGGCGCTCCGCCCTAGCCAAGCTACCTTTATCTTGGTTTAGTGGCATTCCGCCCTAATCGAGCTATTCTTCTATGGTTTGGTGGCGCTCCACCCTGGCCAAGCTACCCTTATCTTGGTCTAGTGGCATTCCGCCCTGATCGAGCTACCTTTCCTTGGTCTAGTGGCACTCCGCACTAGCCGAGCTATCCCTCCTTGGTCTAGTGGCATTCCACCCTAGCCGAGCTACCTTTCCTTGGTCTAGTGGTACTCCGCCCTGATCGAGCCACCTTCCCTTGGTCTAGTGGCATTCCGCCTTGGCTGAGCTCTCGAAAGAATACACCATATTACCATTACGGGCCCTACGCCCGAATCAGCAAAAGAGCATTCCTTTGCGTTAGCATTCAGCCCTTGCTAACGAATGAACTACTCTGCTCGGCATGAGGCCCAGTGCTCCGGCCAACAGTCGTCTACTATCAACCGAGGATCAGACATCACGCTTCGACCTACCACCCTTTATATCAAAAAAAAAAAAAGAAGAAGAAAAGAAAAGAAAAATGGGGTTAAAAATTGAGATACCCCGCCAGACTTGCTCCTATATTAGGACAAGTGCAAAAATGGCTATAACCCAGCTGTGGCGAAAACCCGAAAGGGTGCTACAGGAAAAATTGGGTACCCCGCCACGTGAAAACCCGAAAGGGCGCGTGGGCAAAAGCAAGAGGGGGCTGGTTTCGACGAAAACCCGAAAGGGCGCCTAAGTCAGTAAAGTGAAAATTTAAAATTTCCTCTTTTGTTCTCCCCCCGTTGAAACTCCAAAAAGGGACAATCATCAAAAGTCCCGCCGGAGATCCTCTAACAAACCCATGTTTGACCCTCATCATCATCGGTGAGATCGGTCGATCTCTACCCCTAACTTGGACCTTCCGTCCTTGTTAATAATCCTACCTTTGCTTTGGCATGTGACCCATGTTGATGAACAAACCCATGTTCGACCCTCGTCATCATCGACGAGATCGGTCGATCTCTACCCCAAACTTGGACCTTCCGTCCTTGTTAATAATCCTACCTTTGCTTCGGCATGTGACCCATGCTGATGAACAAACCCATGTTCGACCCTCGTCATCATCTGCGAGATCGGTCAATCTCTACCCCTAACTTGGACCTTCCGTCCTTGTTAATAATCCTACCTTTGCTTCGACATGTAACCCCTGCTTATGAGTAAATCCGTGTCCGACCCTCGTCATCATCGGCGTGATCGGTTGATCTCTACCCTTAACCTGGACCTTCTGTCCCCGTTAAGAACTGTACCCTTTGCTTCGGCATTTAACCAATGTCGATGAATTAAACCAGGATCCGACCCCTGTCATCATCGACAAGGCCGATCGGCATGCTAGCAGGCAGGCTCTCCTGTGTCCCGGCTTCTTCCTAAAAAAAATAAGAGAAAAAGATGGGGTTAAAAATATAGATACCCCGCCGGCCTTGTTCCTATATTAGGGCAAGGGCAAAAATGGCTATTACCCGACTGTAGCGAAAACCCGAAAGGGCGTTACGGGCAAAATCGGGTACCCCGCCACGTGAAAACCCGAAAGGGTGCGTGGACAAAAGCAAGAGGGGGCTGGCTTCGGTGAAACCCCGAAAGGGCGCTTAGGTCAGTAATGTGAATAAAAAATTATATAAATGAATGATGAATAGTGATGATCCATCCTCCGTCATGAAGACCCTTTACAGGGTCGAAGCGGAGTCTTAATCCAATGTCCCACCTATATATGTATATATTTCCTACCCTTTTCGACCCTTGTCACCATCGGCAAGATCGGTCGCTACCCTTTCCGGTTCTTGTCATCATCAGCAAGACCGTCTACCCCTTTTGACCCTTGTCACCATCGACAAGATCGGTCGCTACCCTTTCCGGTTCCTGTCATCATCGGCAAGACCGTCTACCCTTTTCGACCCTTGTCACCATCGGTAAGATCGGTCGCTACCCTTTCCGATCCTTGTCATCATCGGTGAGACCGTCTACCCTTTTCGACCCTTGTCACCATCGGCAAGATCGGTCGCTACCCTTTCCGGTCCTTGTCATCATCGGCGAGACAGTCTACCCTTTTCGACCCTTGTCACCATCGGCAAGATCGGTCGCTACCCTTTCCGGTTCTTGTCATCATCGGCGAGACCGTCTACCCTTTTCGACCCTTGTCACCATCGGCAAGATCGGTCGCTACCCTTTCTGGTCCTTTTCATCACCGGCGAGACCGTCTACCCTTTTTGACCCTTGTCACCATCGGCAAGATCGGTTGCTACCCTTTCCGGTCCTTGTCATCATCGGCAAGACCGTCTACCCTATTCGACCCATGTCACCATCGGCAAGATCGGTCGCTACCCTTTCCGGTTCTTGTCATCCTCGGCAAGACCGTCTACCCTGTTCGACCCTTGTCACCATCGGCAAGATCGGTCGTGACCCTTTCCGATTCTTGTCATCATCGGCGAGACCGTCTACCCTTTTCGACCCTTGTCACCATCGGAAAGATCGATCGCTACCCTTTCTAGTTCTTGTCACCATCGGCAAAACCGTCTACCCTTTTCGACCCTTGTCACCATCGGCAAGATCGGTCGCTACCCTTTTCGGTTCTTATCATCATCGGCGAGACCGTCTACCCTTTTCGACCCTTGTCACCATCGGCAAGATCGGTCGCTACCCTTTCTGGTCCTTGTCATCATCGGCAAGACCGTCTATCCTTGTCGACCCTTGTCACCATCGACAAGATCGATCGCTACCCTTTCCGGTTCTTGTCACCATCGGCAAGATCGGTCACTACCCTTTTCGGTCCTTGTCATCATCGGTAAGACCGTCTGCCCTTTTCGACCCGTGTCACCATCGGCAAAATCGGTCGCTGCCCTTTCCGGTCCTTGTCACCATCGGCAAGGTCGCTCGCTATCTTTTTCAATTTTTGTCACCTAGACTGACCGACTTTCCATCGACCCCAGTCGCCTTCGACAGGACCGATCGACCTTTTCCCCCCTAACCCGAACTCCTCGTCCTCATCGAGCGGCAGACTGTTTTTGCTCCATATAAACCCTATTAATGAATAAGCCCTATCCTCAGTTCCATCAGCTTCGACGGATTCGGCTGACGAGCCATCTGCCCTTATTTCCTACCCCTGAAGAGGCCTCTATACCTTGTTGGGTCCCCCGGCCTCTCGGCTTGCACTGGCCGTTGTTTAGTCTCGAGGATAGCCACGGCGCGGTGGAGCGAGCACCTCACCCCTTTGCTGAAGGCGTGAGCGCTCTCCTGCCCCCGTGACCCACACGCTCGGACTAGAATCAACTGGCGAAGAAAAAAAAGAAGAATAATAATAATGAAAGAATGGAGTCGTCATTTAACAGCAAAATGAAGATTTTCATTCCTGTAGAATAAAGGGTACATGTTACGCGGGGCATTCCCCGGAATACATGAAGTCCATCAAAAAGAGGCAAATAGAAAAGAACTATGGCAGAGAGCGTCGGAAGATGTCCTCCAGCTCCGGAATGCCCAGGGAAGGATGGCGGGCTTGTTCCTGCAGTCTGAATTCAGTGGCCTCCAGCATAGATAGTCTCTCCCGGAGGGAAGCAACTTGCCCCTTGGCCATTTCTGCCTCCTCCACCCTCTGGACTTCCAGGCGTTCTACCTCTTGAAGCTCAGCCTCTACCCTTGAAGGTTCGGCGTGTAATTCCGCTATGCGGGCCGTGAGAAAGCTTCGGCGCTATAAAGAGGCATTGGTGTCATCCCTCATCCTCGCCGCAGTCCCTTTCAGAGAGATGAGAGCTGTTCGGCATTCGGCCCGCTCCAGTGTTACGGCCGCCAGCTGGTCAACTGCCTCCCAGCCTAAGAATTCCCTCCTGTTTACATATTTCAGAAGCAGGATCACCCGTGGAGTCCAATCGTCCATGGGGCAACCAAAGGCCAACAGCGAGCGGGATAAGTGCTCTATCAAGCCCCTTAGCTGAACATAAGTCAAATCTCTGCTGGCTGTTATGGTCTGCTGAAGGGTCCCTAAGAACTGCCACACAAGGTCACTCGAAGACTGGAGACCGAGCAGCGACGTCTTGGGTAGTTCAAACTCCACTCTGCCGTCCACAGTGGCCCAGATATCGTCACCCGTCCCAGAAGATGACGACGGCATGTGCTGCAATGCACTGGTATGGGGAACAACCGCGGTGGCCGATACGGTAGCTAGAGTCTCAATGATGACAATTTCCCTGCCAGCCCCCTGGGATGGAGGTGCGACAGGAATATCAAGAGCCAAGGACATCTGTTCTTCGACAATCTCTCTGGCTTATACTTCGGGGGGGCCATCCTTCTCCGAAGCTGACTGCTGTGCGACTTCTAATGGCTGAGAGTCCTCGACTGCTACCAAACTATCAACCCTTACAAGTGCTCCGGGTCCAGCTAGAGCCACTGCCGCCGCATAGTCCTTGGGGTATCGCAGTGCGATAGGCCGCAAGATGGACAGGAAGGTTGCGTGGCCCGCGCCTAGAGCCGGGAGGGGTATCTGCACCGTCATGGTTGGCAGCACCACCTCAGTCTGCACAAGAAATATGTACATTAAAAAATCTAAAGGAAGAGAAAGGAAGGGCAGCAGGCGCCGACCACAGGTGGGTCTTTACCTCAGCCGGTACTAAGCTCAAATCTCTAAGGGCAACTTCTCCGGCGCCAGCCTCTCCACTCACAAGCAAGCCTGACGGCCCAGGACCACTCCATGACAACCGGGGTGGGCTAAAAGATGGATGATCGCTTTCATAGGTCGAAGACGCCCCAGCATCCTCAGTCTCTGTGTCAACAGGTGGGAACTCCTCATCACTGGAGCCGCCACCATAATCGACCTGCTCAGAGGTGGAAGACTCCTCTGCTCTTTCGGGATGCTCCACCATCGGGGCAGGAGTCTCGCTAGGAGGAGCATCACCCGCGGCAGGAGCTTCCCCCATCCACTCCACATCAGGAGCAATAGTGGATGGAATCTCAAGGGCAAGTCCACCCTGCCCCTGGATAATCGCTTCTTCTGCACCCTCCGAGCCTGGAAGTAATGACGGTTGTATATCAACTGAAATTCACGGCAAGAAATGGTCAAGCCGGCTGAAGATATGAGGATTCGTGGTGGCGTCACAATTAAACTCTAAATTACCTTCCATTTCCTATATGGGTGTTGGAGAAGGTAGATCTCTCTCTACTGGAGTAGCAGGGATTTCCTCTGCCCCTTCCCTAGTCGCGACATCTACTGTCGCCTCCAGCCCGACGACCGCGGCAACTGTGTCGGCAACCGTCAGCATGGGCTAGCCAAGGCAATCAAAGTGAGCTAATGAACTCTGAAGAAAAGGAGAGCCTACCTCCAGCTTCTGGCCTTTCTGTGCGAGAAGCCTCAAACTCTTCAAAGGATACAACCGGAGGAAGAACGGTTGCTGATTCCCTTTCTGCGGCCTTCTTTCGGCGCGCTCGTGTCACCCGGGTCACCGCCGCCTTCACCTTCCCGACGGCCTCTCTCAACTGGGATCAAGTCCGCTTTCTCGAATCGCCGGGAGGCAGTGGCGTTGTGGTCGGGGCCGGCTTTGGAACCTCAAAATATGCTGGCTTCTGAGCCTTTATTATCAGCTCCCTAAAGTGTCGGGTCTCCTTCGAAGTTGGTCGGACTGCACATGCACACAGGTGAGAATAATGCACCATAATGAAGGAAAGAAGCTGGCCGAAGGGCCTGAGTGAAGAAATGGAACATACTTGCCGGCCCCGTGTAGAAGGGGAAGAGAGGCCAATAATATAGTGATGGCATTTTGTCTCTTGAAGCTGCCTCACGAATAAGCCAACATAAGTCCCCTATCTTCTCGCTCGACTTAGCCAGCAGCGCCAGATCCTCGTGGCCACGAGAAGACAAGTGATAATATAAGCTCAGGTGATCCAGCCCCCATCTATCAGCATACTTGAATGAGATATGGAGGGGCCGGTCCAGAATGGCTTCGCTAGGGCCACCCACTGAGAGACCGTGTGAGCGAAGGAGCGCAAATAGCCACGGGGTGTTGTCATAGAAAGCAGCCCGCCTGTCTTCCCTACGGATGAAGTTCCGATAAGGATACAACCTATCAACCTCGGGATGCCAATCGGCCACAGCTAAGATGGGTTCCTCCACCGGCAGGGGGAGTTGCTGAAGGACCACCCTCTCGCTGCTTACCTGGCATAAGCCTCGGAGTGTTTTCACATAGTCATCCTTACTGATTGGGGGCAGCTTCGGGTCAACTTTCGTCCTGCGACTTTTTACGACCTTTCGGGCCTCCAGATAGGCCCTCGCCTCTGTATGGGTCCAAGATTTCAACTTCCTCAAATAAGAAGACTTAATGTCAAGGACTGGCTCTGGCTGAGAATCTAGAAACCTATGCTCTGCCACGGCCCAATACTCTCGCTGGGAGCTCCTATAGAACCCCGTCCGCGCGTTCCACCACTTGATATACTCAGGCGTGACGCGGGGGAAACGGGCAGGGGTTGGCACCCTGAAAGAAACATCTTCCCGGCAGTGGAAGAAGTCCCACCATATCCGGGCATCATCATTTGAAACTTGCCCGGCCCTGTGCCTGTTAGGCAACGTAAACTGTGAAGAAGAATGTGGAATGTGTTGGTCGTAGCTGAAGTTCCGGCTGAAACGGAATGGGTAGTACGGCTCCAACCATAAAATGTCGCTCTTGCGGAATACAAGGACACTCGGCCTGATGGCCAGTGCCCAGTCAACCAACTCTGGCTCAAGAATGGGCCTGGTACATTTGGCCCTAGAAATCGGATGGATATACTCCTCAGTCTCAAAAAGCTTGCACTGCCTCGTCCTGTTCACCAGCGGGCTAGAATGGGCAGCTAAACTCCAGAAGTGAAGAACCCCGGGTGAATCTGTGGGAATACGGGCCAACTTGCCCCGAATGGTGAAGAGCTGCTCCGCCAATGAGGATGGCTCAGCACTCGCGAATTCAATCATTCGCGGAACCAGAGGAACCGACTGTAACACCCGAGGAGCCACCTCCGAGAACAGGGTACAGACCCAAGCATTAAAGAAGTGTAACGGACCAACCGTCCGAAGATTCCTCGGGAGACGTGCCTTGTGCAGGTCTCCCAACATCTTGTAAATGAGGCACAGAGCCACCGAGCAAAGAGATAGCTTGGTACCCCAATCCATGAGACAGGCAGGATAAATGGCCTCTGCCCTAATTACGCTCTCGTCACCTTGCGGGAGAGTGAAAGAATAGATCCAGTAGACCAGGTACGCAGCATAGTGGGTGACTGTGTCGACACCAGTAGTGTTTGGGTCTTCCATCTGCCCTCCCCTTGAAGTGGATGATGAGGCGGCCTGGCGTCGAACTCTCTTCTTCCGCTTCTGAGCAACTGGCGCTATCGGGGGAAAATCTTCATACTTCTTCTTCCCATCGAAGAAATATTGGAGCCAGGTGCCCATCCGTACCCTCCGCTTCTTGCCCGACTTCCGAGCTTCCCTCGTGTCGTGCGACGAATGATAGAGGGTGCAGTACGCCTTCATCAGATATCGATAAGCGTAACCCGCCAGATACCGACCCTCACCGTTGGTCTGATCCTTCAGCCAGTCAGGCCAGCAGACCTCCTCATACGGCTCTCCATCAATAGGTAGACCGCAAAGCTGTGAGAGGCTCCATAAATCCAGAGAGGTCTCTCCTTCTGAGGTATAGAAAGTGTTGTACTCAGGGCAAAACACTTCGATCATGCCACAGCATAAGCCTCGGGAGATGGGGTAGCGGTATCTCGAAGCATATACGCTGTGGTAGACGCCAGCCCTTGTCAGGATGGGAGCGTAATGATGCAGCACATAATCTGTGAACTCCACCGCTCCAGGTCTAAATGCGTGAGCGTCAGTGGCCCTTAGCTCGGTAAACCACCCCACAGATATCTGGTGCTTGAAGCGGATCGCCAGGCAGTCCTACAGAAATGATTCATCTCTGTATCCCCATTTCAACGGGGCAAGAAAAAAGCCAAAGATCGGCTTCTCCCGGTCCACCCTGCCTGCGGAATCATTCCACCGAGCGGGTACGAATTCAGGGGCCCTGGTCAGTAGCCCGTCTTCTGGAGCCAGATCTTGCAGTCCCAGCACGGCGCTCCATTTCCTGACCTCTCCGGGAAGATAAATTGGCCTTCCCCACACCACACATTCTGTGACGACCCGGATCCCGGATACCAGGTATACCCGGTAGGACTACCGAATACACGTGATACCACTTGGAACCCGCGAGGCCTCCCAAGAGCGGTAAAGCTCCGAAGGGAAAAAGGATTGTCATGTAGTACATTGAACTGACAGATATAGCAGCAAGCAATTAAATTTCATTAGATCGGTTTGCTAAAGTAGCAGAAATAAAATTACATTTTAATTAACAGATTTTAAACAATTATATACCAGAGTCAAGTCCAAAGCTAAAGACAGCAGTCTAGCAGTACAGTCGACAAAAAGAAAGGACGTACCGTAAAGTCGGGGGAAGCCCGACGGAGGTACCAGCTGGCAGCTACGACTCGAACTCCAAGACCCGCGGAAGCAGAACGAACACATCACCCCACCTGAAAAGCAGGGGTGAGCCTCGTGTCACTGGCTCAGTAGGGGTCACGCGGATCCCCACTGAAAAACATGCAGTAACACGGAACAACAGGAACAGCAACGAGGAACAACACTAGAAAGCTGTAAAAGAAAGGGAAGCAGGAGTAGGGAACAGGTAAGGATGAGGGGAATAACCCGAACAGGCAAGCAAGTCTAGAAAGGGAAAGAGGAGTAAGGAGCAACGAGGAAAAAGGGGAAAAACCACGCACAAACGCCCCAACCTACACCTACAACAGGCATGCAAAAGAAAGTCTAGAAAAGACCTAGACAGGCACATACCTCAAGTACAGCCACAGAAAGGCCAACCCGGATAGGTCACAACACAGGAAGAGCACGGGAGTTGAGCGCCACGCGACGGAAAAACCCCCGCTCGGGAGAATGGCCAGATGCGTCCACTGACATCTTACACTGCACCAGAACACCCACCGCAAGTGTCTCGACCACCCGCCAAGCACGACCAACACGGACAAGGCCGAGTCGCAGACCCACATGGAAACACAGGTACAAGTACTAGTCAGGGTTACACCCGTCGGCGTCAGTCCTCCGCCCCTGACCACATGTGCACACACCGGCTCCTGCTTAGAGCCAGGCCTCTAGCTAGTTTTCTCCCCCCATAGGACGCTACGGTAACCGCAGGAACCGACGGAAACTAGCTTACAAACCGTATATCGGGGTCACCTTTCGACTGCTTCACGTCTAGGGCGACGCAAGGAAGAAGCTCGAAACGCGACGCTAAAGTATAGACAGTCGAACATGCACTGTCACCCGTACCTCAAACACCAAAGGCAGCACAGGAAACTGCCGACAGACTCGGAAATGTAGTCTTAGCCTTCATAGGAGCATCGACCGATGTCCATGGGGAAAGCAGCCAGACCACGAGAGCAACAGACATCACCCTAACATAGACACACACACACACAGACACGCCACAAAACAACCCCTAACGTTACCTAAGACAGACCCACAACACACGACCACACACCAAAAAGCCCAACGGCCATCACGGCCACAACAGGACTGTAACGGCCTAGCACAGGCGCGTTACACGGGCCTGACGCACCAGGGTGGGCGCGTCAGAGACAACACACACAAAGACACAACGCGAGCCACGTAACGCACCAGGGCAGGCGCGTTACAACGGCCTAACGCACGAGCGCAGACGCGTTACGCCCACCTAACGCGTGAGGACAGGCGCGTTACGCCAACCGACCAAAAAATGAAACTCGGACAAATAGCACGTAACGGTCCACAGCGGATGCGTTACAGCACTCTGACGCAAGGGGGCAGGGCCGTTAGAGACAACCGGCACAGCCACCCAACCCAGCTAAAACAGAGTGTAACGGCCTGGGGCAGGCACGTTACACAAACCTTACGCACCAGGGTGGGCGCGTCAGGGGAACCGACTCACCCAAAATGCTAGATGATAAAATAGTCATGACGCATCACCCCGGACGCGTCAGAGAGCTATGACGCGCCTCCTCTGGTCCGTTCGGCGTGGGGCGCGCAGCGTTGCGGAGCTAGCTGAGGCGTGGACGTGCTCGAGTGATCGGTTCGCGGGAAGGAGCAGCGGATGGAGCGTGGTGGGCGCGATCCCTCTGTGGATTCCGAGTGGGCATCGTTCGTGATTTGGTAGTTTTCGGCATGGTTTAGTCCCTTCGGGGCACGGTTTCTTCGGTGGAGGTAGGGAGATGGACCGCCACTTCCTTCTGCACATTTTCCCTGCTTCTGTGCGTTGTTTGGTGCTCGATCGGGGGAGATTGGGCCGGTTTAGTGAAAATCGTAGTTTTGGGGGTTTTCAGGGTTCACCGGAAAATGGCAACCATTTGTGATGTGGTTAGTGTCAAACGGACCGTTGGGATGTCTGCATCCCATTCACGTAAGTTTCATGTCGATCGGTTGTCATTCGAGGCCGGTAGGAGTCCGGGAACCTCGGTGACCCATTTAGGGTTGATTTATCTAAATCACCCCGATCTCTCGTTTTAGGGCTTGCATGTGGGCTTTTGAGCCTCCTAGAGTTATTTTTCATCGTCTAGATCTATTTCCCCTGCGCTTCAGCGTGAATGGGGCATGGAACGGCCCGATTTGGCGTTTCCACTGTTTTCCCGCCGTGACCGGTGTAGCAGTCGTTTCAAAGACCGTTACATGTCTCTGACGGCCCTACGATAGACCGTCATAGCGTCTGGGCATTTTTAGTTCTTCGTGGTTTTGGGAGTGTGACGTCCTTTTCGAAGAGTTTCGGATCGCTTTTGTAGCTCCCGAGTTGAGTTTTACGATCCGTGTGGGTCTTCCTCTTATACTAGTTACGGAACCCTGCGGTGAGTTTATTTCTCAATTCATCGACTCGTGGACGATACAGTGGCGATGTACTCTTCGAGCCGATCGTTTTGACTATTTTTGTGTATTTTTCTGAGACCGGGCCAAAAATCAGATTTGTCAGAAATTATGAAAATTTCCTAATTTCTTTCTATAAATTCAATTCCACTATCTCTCCTACTCATTTTCAACTTCACGCTATCTCACTCCGTTCTCTCCCGTCTCTGGTCCATTCGGCGTGGGGCGTGCACCGTTGCAGAGCTGGCTGAGGCACCGTGGCGTGACGCATCACCCCAGACGCGTCAGAGAGCTGTGACGCGCCTCCCCTGGGCCGTCACACTCCCAAAACTACAAAGAACTAAAAATGCGCAGACGCTGTGACGGTCTGTCATAGGGCCATCAGAGACATGTGACGGTCTCTGAAACGACCGCTACACCAGTCACGACGGGAAAATAGTGGAAACGCCAAATCGGGCCGTTCCACGCCCCATTCACGCCGAAGCGCAGGGGAAACAGACCTAGACGATGAAAAACAACTCTAGGAGGCTCAAAAGCCCACATGCAAACCCTAAAACAAGAGATCGGGGTGATTTAGACAAATCGACCCTAAATGGGTCACCGAGGTTCCCGGACTCCTACCGGCCTCGAATGATAACCGATCGACACGAAACTTACGTGAATGGGATCCAGACATCCCAACGGTCAGTTTGACACTAACCACATCACAAATGGTTGCCGTTTTCCGGTGAACCCTGAAAACTCCAAAAACTACGATTTTCACTAAACCGGCCCGATCTCCCCCGATCGAGCACCAAACAACGCACAGAAGCAGGGAAAACTTGCTGAAGGAAGTGGCGGTCCATCTCCCTACCTCCATCGAAGAAACCGTGCCCCGAAGGGACTAAACCATGCCGAAAACCACCGAATCACGAACGACGCCCTCTCAGAATCCACCGAGGGATCGCGCCCACCACGCTCCATCCGCTGCTCCTTCCCGCGAACCGATCACTCGAGCACGTCCACGCCTCAGCCAGCTCCGCAACGGTGCGCGCCCCACGCCGAACGGACCAGAGACGGGAGAGAACGGAGTGAGATAGCGTGAAGTTGAAAATGAGTAGGAGAGATAGTGGAATTGAATTCATAGAAAGAAATTAGGAAATTTTCCTAATTTCTGACAAATCTGATTTTTGGCCCGGTCTCTGAAAAATACACAAAAATAGTCAAAACGATCGACTCGAAGAGTACATCGCCACTGTATCGTCCACGAGTCGATGAATTGAGAAATAAACTCACCGCAGGGTTCCGTAACTAGTACAAGAGGAAGACCCACACGGATCGTAAAACTCAACTCGGGAGCTACAAAAGCGATCCGAAACTCTCCGAAAAGGATCCGAAAGACCCAATAAAGATCCGGGACATTACATCCTTCCCTCCTTTAAGAAATTTCATCCTCGAAATTTAAGGACTAGCAAGGGTAAGCAGGGAAGAACATCCCGACAACACAACCACAAAATGACCTAATGCCAGCTGAAGACTGTACTGGACTTAGCGACTCTGGACACTGTATATCTGAGATTTCCATGTACTTCACACAACAACGCTCTGATACCAACTGTGACGATCCGGATCCCGGATACCAGGTATACCCGGTAGGACTATTGAATACACGTGATACCTGGTGTACCTGGTATCCGGGATCCTGGTCGTCACACATTCTGACAGGCTATCCCTCTCTACTAATAGGGCATGCTCGGCTTTGCGGATGAGGAACAGATCTCTCTTCCCCTGAAGATTGAAACGCCGAAGGAAGGACATCATATGCTTTTCCTTGGGGTGGTCTCGCCTGACGGCGCCTTCCCGGTCATAATGAAAAGAATCACCTTCGAGGATGAGGAGACGGCCAGTGTCCACAGTATTGGTCTCTGAGTCTGAGGATTCTGCAACTATCGTAAGCTGGTCGTGCCCCCAGTCAAGGGAATGAACATTTTCCCACGTCACCACGACACAGGATGCGGAAGAAGAAGAAGAACCGGATCCCATGATAGCTGCAAAGAAAGTGCATCAAACAATAAGCAAAGTCAGAAAATAGCTGATCAAAGGTAGATTTCTGACAAAATTTTGACAGAGTCTCCCCAGTACGGGAGATTGCCAAGGAAAAGCGAGAACAGGTCCACTAAAGGAACGGCCCCTAAAAGCAGCCATCAGCATTATACCGAGGCCAAAAGGAACACCCGGGGAAATAGCTCTGAGGGCAAGCCCTACTAGAAGCCTCACGGGGCCCAAAGAATGGGTTTGAAACCCAAAAGAGCAACACTCTGCTCACCCCGAAGAAGGAGCCACTGCCGCTCTCGCCCTCACATCACTCGGCGCCGCAGGAAGAGAAGGAAGGGAGGAGAGAGAAAGAAACTACGAAAATGATAAGTGATGAAGAAAAAACCGAAGGGAAACTAATATATAGGGGGAGCCTCCCTGCGGTTAATCCGGCGCGCTATTTTGCGCGCCGCATTAACATCCCTCAACAAAAAGGTGCGCCAAAATCGGCCGCGCCGGGTTAACGGTCAAATGGCCAGGGCCGCGCCGTATTAAAAACACAAAGGGCCAGGGGCGCGCCGGATTAACCCGTGCCATATTAACATTCAAACGGCGCCGGATTAATATCCGTGCCGGATCAAGGGCCATCCCAAGCTCCTGTCAATCGAAGAGGAGACCATTCCGGGTGAAGCTCATCCGTCGGCCTTGTTGCGCTCGTGCCTCGCTCACAACACCCACGTCTGGGGGGCATTTGTTCGCACTCATAATGTGATCGTCGGCGATCAAGCCATAAAGATGAATGATGCGGCCCGCTGAAGCACGAAAGCCAATAAAGATCAACATATTGAAGATTTCTTGAGCTGCCAGAGCCTCAAGTCACCTCGTATGAACGCCAGGGACTTCACCTCAGGAGAACCGAGATGAATTCACAACCAACCGGCAGTGCGACCAAGCCTGCCCAATGAATCGGCATCGACTCCGTCGTGCCGCATACACTACACCCGTTGTCCGACCAAAGACGACGGTCTACCCAGTGGCTACCCACCTCATGAAAGGCTCTCCTGAGATAAAAGAGTCCCCTTGGCTCTCCAGAACGGTGGACCAGAGGCTTTGTCGGAAGAAGATCCTAGCTACCCGGCACGGGTACGGCTTCTCGCCAAATAGGGCCCGTTAACGGCCGAATGATCGCTCGAAGTGGGCGGAACTATCCCGGGTGCTATCCCACCCTCCGAGAAGTTTTGAGCACAAGCCAGACCAAGCTAGCGGCACGTATCATAGTGCCGAGAGCCGTGTCAGCGGAAAACCCATGTGATCAAACCAAAGCCATCGGAAGTTCCGAGAATGGCCGTACGTCGGTCTGAAAGCTTCAACAAGGCGTCTCGGTAAGGTTTCAAGGAGCATTGGTGAGATAAATGTTCACGGTGACCCCCGGAGTCATCCCCGGACTCATCGTCTGACTCGCGACGTGCGAGGAGCATTAACACGGCGCGCCCTAAACCGGTGCGCCTCCATTTGGCGCCCCTTATTCCGGCGCGCAGAAACCCTCACCCGGCGCCCTCCTATTCCGGCGCGCAAGGGATAGAGATCACCCTTACCGGCGCGCCATTCTCTGCGCCAGATTAAGGCATCGAACCTCCTCCTATATATAGGGAGCCGTTCGATTGATAGAAGGGAGAGGATGGAGAGAAGAAGGCTTTGAGGAAAACTTTCAAGAGGTTTTTTAGAGAGGCTTTCAAAGAGACTTTTCGAGAGAGGATAGAAGGAGAAGAAGCAGCGTTCTCCGGAGCGCCCGTTGCCGCCGTCTTCCCTCAACCTGCCTGAAGCCCTCCGGAGTCGGAGAAGAAGAAGACGTCCGATACTCTGTTCTGGGAATAGGTGGGCGCCTGTGTTTTCGCTGATTCCCGATATCGATTTCTCTCTGTCGAATGTAAGCGGGAGGGGGAGGGATGGCGATGATATGAGCCAAACTCCCCTCCCCTTCTCTGTGTCTTCTTTTATTTGCTGTTGCTCTCCTGTGAATCCTCCTGCGAGTAGGATGGTGGCCGTGCCGCGATGCCGGCACCGAACTCGTGATATGTGGGTGATTTCCCCCCGCCGATGGAATAATAGCATGCGTGTATGAATGCACTAATGGATTGAATGTTTGGCGTCCCGCCTTCCCCTTCCATTGCTATTTCATTCAATGGTTTTATATACCTATTAGGGTCTTCCCGTATGCGGCTTTGAGATCCCGATTTCTCCGGATTCTGAACGCGCCCCGGTATGCCATGGGCTACATGGATAACCCTTCCCTGGGTCCTCCGCGCCTGTGCCTGTGCACACGTCGCTCTCCATTTTGATATGAAATCCGACATTCACCTCCCCTCCTCTTTGCTTCTCTCCGTTGTTCAGAGGAGGCCGGTGATGTTTCTGGGATAGTGAAGCCCGCTTCGCAACTACTGCATCCCAGCCATTTGTTGGTATACGCGTGTAGGAAAGCTTTTCTAGTTACATATCGATCGACTCTTTCCGTGACTGCCGTTGCATTCTCTTCTATGAATGGTAACCCGGTCCCGTGAGTATCAATATCTTGGCCCTCCACCTAGGGAGGGGGATATCTCCCACTGTTTACCGAGTTGCTAATTGGCCAGGGGAACTCCGCTCTCGATTGATGGACGTTCTCATGAGTCATGAAGCCAACAACAATAACAGGGGCTCCGGCCCGACAATCTCAAACCCATAGTCCCTCAGGACCCTGTGGTGACCAAAGGGGTAAATGTTCCTAGCAGGCTAGCCCTCGGAACCTCTTTCCCTGAGGGTCTCTCTCTCTAGCAGGTGCAGTGTATGCTGTAGGTCACCCACCCCTTTGTAGGCTTGTCCTCGGGGTGTCGCTTCTATCATCAGCTACCTCATCCTCTGCTTTCACCCGCGGAGTTTTGGTGCCCCTCGTAGGCTAGTCCTCGGGGTATCCTATCCGTTGGGAATTTGCTGGCTGTCACCATGCAGACCGGTAGTTTAAGGGGCTTGCTCCACAAGTGAGCATGACCCCGTTCCTCTCCTGCAACCTTTCAGGTTCAGGGGAGATGCTGCCCGATTTTTGGCAGGTTTTGGACTCAAAAGTCATCTCTACGGATCGGCCGTAATAAATATTCATTCTGAATCAGGGACCCTGGTGCTCGAGTATGGACCTCGCATTAGCCCATCACCTCATTTTGGAAGGATCCTAGACTTTAATTAAACGAGCAATTGGCCCAAATAACTTCAAAACTCTCAACAGAATCTTAATGAACTTAAATGATTTCAAAATTCATCAAAAGATAAGCTAAAACGGCGCGGCCCTAATCCGGCGCGCCCTAATACGGCGCGGTACCCCCCCGCTCCGGATTAACACTAGACTCATGATTTCCTCTTTTATTTGGCCCTAAACCGGCGCGCCCCGTGCCCGTCGCGCCGTATTGACCATTTGTCATAACTGCGCCGTATTATGACCCTTCACCTACGTTTGGCCGCGCCGGGGAAACCTACCCCTACGCGTGGCCATGCCGGTTTTGAACCCTTTTGCTGTTTTAATCGCTCACTCGCCTCCGGAGCGATCCTCGTCTCCCGTGGTCGGAGTTAATAAACCCTAATTAGTAATAAATTGAATAAGAGAAGGGCTGTTCGAGTCCGAGTCATCTTGTTATCATGCTTTCACTACCATGTCCGTCAGTATTTTGCTTTTGTTATCATGCTTGTGTTACCATTCTCTCCCCTTGGTGGGGATTAATAAATGTGATTGAGCACTGCTTGTTTCCATAACTCTATTGCCATGCTTAGCATAGTCACGAGCATCATGCATGCATGCTTGCATAGACCCTCAGGTATATCAAATGGCGTTGACAGAAGGCCGAGTTACGCCCGACCGGAAGTCTCCGCTATGCGCGATGGTGGTCTTCAGACCTACATCCTCCGCCACATACCGAGGGTCTCCAATTTAATGAACCATGCCTCTCCTACATGATAAATAGACGCATCTCATATGATCTTATCAAATTCATAACATTGCATCTTTATTTCGGCCTCGACAGCCCACTATCTCGACAATTAATCAAAGGTTTTCCCACCTCGCGGGGGATGTAATTAACGCCATAGCCTTTGTGATGTGGCGGACTGCTGGTCCCGACCGAATCTCACTTTCGCCCGACACGGGTCAGAATGAGCGCATAATAAATTTATCACTCACGTGACTGGCACGCCCGCGTAGTCAATTAGTCAGTTAATTGCCAGTCAGTTAATTGATTGATCGACACGTGAAATAAACCAAATAAACCCAAATGATAATCATAAACAAACAAAGAAAGAAGACCGGAGTAGAACGGGAAGAATCCCATCGCAAACAGCCCCTAAGGATATGCAATGAATGCACTCAAGGAGTTATGTTTGCAAGTGAAAAGACAATTCTCAAGGAGAGGTTGACTTGAGCCATGCAGGGGTTGACCTGGTCAAACATGAAATTGGTAGAGATGAAATGCATGACCCAACACATGGTTGTACACTTATTCATGGCAACAGAATGAATATGAAATATATGCATGAATACTTCAAAAAGATAACTCCCCCTTATTATATGGCCTATATGCGACAATGACACATGGTACTTGGCGGAGGTAAAACCTCACGCATATTGAGTGCTTCTAGACAAGCATAACCTGCCTTTCCATACATCAACATTTAATTTACCATGGGCATGCAAGTATGATGCTACACAAACCATGCAATGCATCATGAACATGAATTCAACTTTATTATGCAACTACATGCAATGCGACACCATATGCAAAATGACACATTAACATATAAATAATGCATGAACACCAATATGCAAGAATACACAACTAAATTGAACAAGATCATCATTTCAATGTTTATTGGCATGAGGTCGGCAAAGACCAAGCTCCCTTCTGAGTGTTGAAAATCTGTCATTACACAAGGGCTTGGTGAAAATATCAGCAATTTGATTTAGAGTGTCAACAAAATGCAGTTCAAAATTTTTCTTACCGACCTCATCTCTAATGAAGTGATGCCTAATCTCAATATGCTTAGTCCTAGAGTGCTGGATTGGATTTTTTGCAAGGTTGATAGCACTAGTGTTATCACACAGAATCGGGACACAACCAAGATCCACTAGGTAGTCTTGGAGTTGGTGTTTAATCCACAACACTTGGGTGCCACAGCTCTCCGCAGCAACATATTCTACCTCTACGGTTGAGAGAGCAACTGAGTGTTATTTCTTGGAGGCCCAAGAAACTAAACAACCACCCAGAAACTGGCAATACACTACCAGAAAAAGCGGGATTTCAGACGGAATTTTCAGACGGAAATTTCAGACGGAAATTTCCGTCTGAAATTTGTGACGGATTTTTTTCCGTCGCAAAGGGCACATTTGCGACAGATTGGGGGCGCAAAAATTTTGTGACGGATTAATTTCCGTCTGAAAATCCGTGAGAAGACACATTTGTGACGGATTGTCACACGGATCCGTCACAAATGTGGCCGTCACAAATTCTTGGTCATAAATTTCTGACAGATTAAATTTTCGTCCCAAATTCCGTCTGAAATTTGTGACGGAATATTTTTCGTCACAATTTCCGTCTGAAATTCGGTGTGTAATTGCAAATTTCAGACGGGATTTCCGACGGAAAAAAATCCGTCACAAATTTCATACGGAAATTTCCGTCTGAAATCCCGCTTTTTCTGGTAGTGATAGCCACTAGTACTTTTGCGATCCAGCTTGCATCCAGCATAGTCCACATCAGAATAAGATATAAGAGATAAATCACATGATGACGGATACCACAATCCCAAATCTTGAGTGCCGGCAAGTTATCTAAGGATACGTTTGACGGTAGTCAAGTCGGATTCTCTAGGACTAGCTTGAAATCGAGCACAAAGACATACACTAAACTGGATATCTGGTCGGGATGCAGTCAAGAAAAGTAAAGAGCCGATCATACCTCTATAGATCTTTGCATCCACTAATTTACCATTTTCATCTGAATCTAGTGATGTTGTGGTGCTCATAAGAGTTGTAATGATTTTGTTGTTCGTCATGTCAAATCTTTTCAGCAGCTCCTTGATATATTTGGCTTGACTTATGAAGCACCCACCTTCTCCTTGGTTGACCTGCAAACCGAGAAAGAATTAGAGTTCTCCCATTAGGCTCATCTCAAATTCGCTAGTCATGAGGTTAGCAAATTCCTCACACATTTCAGATTTTGTAGAACCAAACACAATATCATCAACATAAATTTGAACAATCAAGATGTTCTTACCTTGCTTCTTGGTGAAAAGTGTTTGATCTACCTTACCTCTTGTGTACCCCTTTTCGATGAGGAACGAGTTTAGTCTCTCATACCAAGCTCTTGGTGCTTGCTTAAGTCCATAAAGTGCCATGTTTAGCTTGTATACAAAATCTGCATGGTTAGAATTCTCAAAGCCAAGGGGCTGCTCAACATAGACTTCTTCTTTGATCAAGCCATTCAAGAAAGCACTTTTGACATCCATTTGATACAGTTTTATTCTAAGGGAGCATGCAAAAGTAAGTAAAATTCTGATGGCTTCGAGTCTAGCAACTAGGGCATAAGATTCATCAAAGTCTACCCCAAACTCTTGATTGTACCCTTGATCCACCAATCTAACCTTGTTTCTTATTGTCTTGCCATCCTCACTTAGTTTGTTCCTAAAAATCCACTTAGTGCCTATGACAGATTGTGATGAAGGTCTAGGAACCAGATGCCAAACTTTGTTTCTCTCAAATTGGTTTAACTCATCTTGCATTGAATTTATCCAGTTTTCATCTTTTAATGCTTCATCAATATTTTTGGGTTCAAGATGAGAGACAAGAGCAAGTTGATCTAGTTCTTCCACAATTCTAAAATGTGACCTTGTTCGAGGTGGATCATTCAAGCTACCAATGATATTTTCTAAAGGATGATCCTTAAGGATTCTAATATTTGTAAAATCATTACCTTCTCTTGGAGCTTGATTCCTTGCGTTGCTTGATTCAGCTCGGTCACCATCTTCTTTTATTTCTTCTTGTGGAGGATCACTCTTGTCCTTCATACTTACGAATTCCCCATCTTCATCATTTTTCTTGCAAGAGTTATCATTGTTAGAATCATCATGATATTTATCAAAGGAAACATGGGGTGATTCTTTCACAGTTTGACTCTTGATATTGTAAATTCTATAAGCCCTAGATCTATCAGTATATCCAAGGAATATATCTTCATTGCTCTTGGGCTCGAATTTATCTAAGTCTCTTTTGTCATTGTTGTGGATGAAGCATTTTGACCCAAACATTTTCATATGTGAGAGAGAGGGCTTTTTACCTTTCAGCAACTCATAAGGAGTCTTTTTGGTATGTGGCCTTACCATAGAGCGGTTGATAATGTAACATGCTGAGTTTACCGATTCAGCCCAAAACCTCCTTGGAAGTTGCCGTTCAGCAAGCATGGTTCTTGCCATCTCTACAAGTGTTCGGTTTCTCCTTTCAACTACACCATTTTGCTCCGGCGTTCTTGGTGAAGAAAATCGGTGTGAAATACCTTCGGCCCTGCAAAGATTATAGAAGTTAGCATTTTCAAATTCACCACCATGATCAGATTAGATCTTGGAAATTTTAAACTCACCGTCCTGCTTTATCTTCATGTAGAGTGCCTGGAACTCATCAAAAGCATCATTTTTATGTGTGAGAAAGAAAATCCATGTGAACCTAGAAAAGTCATCCACCAAGACATATTCATATTTTCTACCACTTAAGTTATTAGTTCTGGTTGGTCCAAACAGGTCCATATGAATTAGCTCAAGTGGTTTGGATGATATATTTTCAGATCTTCCCTTGAAATATTTTCTTGTTTGTTTACTTAGGGCACATACATCACACAACTTATTTTCTTGTTTAAATGATAATTCAGGCAATCCTTTCACCATTGAATACTTTAACAATTTCTGTAAGACATTGTAGTTAGCATGTCCTAGTCTACGATGCCATAACCATGCAATTTTAGATTTTGGTGCAACAAGACAAAGGTTTGAATAAGCATGATCATCTAAGTCAATCATGTAAACATTGTTGACTCTCTTACCAGAAAATTTTACCTTATCAGATTTTGGTTCAAAGATTTTACATTCATGAGAATCAAACAACACTTTGTGACCTTTATCACACAATTGACTTATGCTGAGCAAGTTATATTTCAATCCTTCAACTAACAACACATTTCCAATAGAGTTGGAGAGGTTCTTACCTACATTACCTGTTCCAATGATTTTTCCTTTGTTGTTCCCTCCAAATGTGACGTGTTCTCCTTCCTTATCCTCCAAGAGATAAAATTTTATTTTATCTCCAGTCATGTGTCTTGAACAGCCGCTATCCAGATATCACCTATTATGCATGACTGCAAGACATTCCTGCACAAGCAATTAAGCAATGGTGTTTGGAACCCAACCAAATTTGGATCCCATCAAACTTTTCAAATTTTCAAAACATGAAACCATTTTTTTTGGAATCCAAACCTTTTTAACATTCATGTTTTGTTTGCTTAGAGCAGGGATTTGATTTTTCTTTTCAATCTTGACATTCATTTTCTGTTTGGAGGCTCTTTGTTGGAGTTTATGGAAGTTTGATGAATTTTGCTTCATAAGCCATTGAGGTGGTTGGTTGGTTTTGGGTTGAAAATGATTATTTTGCCACCTATGGGATTGATGCACACAGAAGTCACAATTGCCCCAAGAATATGATGGTGTTGGCCTATATGAATGTGCAATCCAGTTTTAGTGATATCTAGAAGGTTGAGCAGGCGATGGCCAAGGACGTGTTGACCTATGCTTCGGGGAAGGTTGACTTTTCTTAGGCTTTTGAGCAAACTTTTTAGGAATTTCAGTTACTGCCTCTTCAATCTTTTCTTTTCCTTTGGATGTTATTTTTTAGGTTGAAGCATCAGACGAGGAAACAAATGTGACTATTTTTAGCCCAATTGGCCTTTTGTTTGTTGGATTAAAACCCAACCCATCTTGTTGTGGTTCATTCTAGTTCCTAGCAATGCATCTAGGTTTTCTTTTCCATCCACAAATTTTTCCAAACATTGTTGTTTATCCTTCAACTCTTTTTGTAAGTTTTCAATGTTTTGCAGGAGTTGAATGTTGACTTGTTTGATAGCTTCATACTTTTCATTGCTCAATTTGCTATCCTTTTCATAAGTTTGCATTTTTAGCTTCATGCTATCAATCTCATTTCTCAAATCTTCATTTTCAGTTTCCAAGTCAGCCATTTCTTTTCTTCCTTCCTCCAAGTTCTCAATCATTTTCTTAAGATCTTCAATTTCAGTTTCAAGTAGAGCATTCTTATCATTCATATCATGATCATGCACAAATGAGTTAATTTTATTTTTCAATGATTTATTCTCCTTTTTGTACATTTCATATTTTTTCATGAGTTGTATATATGCATCCTCCCAATCATCAATTGTATAATCTTCAAATGGAGAATTTACCTCAGTTTCTTCGTCACCTTTGTCCATGAGGCAGAGATCTTCTTTTTCTTTGTCCGAAGAGCTAGTTCCGTCATCACTTTCCTCTTCATCGCTCCATGTGGACACCATGGCCTTGTTCTTCTTCTTGCCCTTCCATTTGTCGGCTTTTCTGAATCTGTCGAGACAATCATTCTTGAAATGTCCTGGTTTATTGCAAGAATAGCAAATGATTTTATCAGATTTCATAGAGTTTTCAGAATTAGATTTGAAACCATTTCTTACCTTTGACCTTCCTTTCATGAAGCTCTTACCTTCCTTTCTCATGAATTTTCTGAACTTACGTGTGAGCATGGCTACGTCATCCTCATCTCGCACACTTGCCGAATCCTCACCTTCATCAGAAGAGCCTTGACTGCTGGGTCCTGCTTTAAGAGCTAGGGGCTTTTTCTTAGGCACCTTAGCCTCTTTATTCTTAAGGTTGATCTCATAGGTCATTAATGACCCAATGAGTTCATCTACCTTGGTAGTTGCGAGATCTCTCGATTCTTCAACCACGGTAGCCTTTGTGTGCCATGCGGGAGTCAATGATCTGAGAATCTTTCTCACAATTTCCTGTTCTGAGTATTTCTTTCCCAAATCATTTAGACTATTAGTAAGCACAGTTAACCGAGCATATATATTCTGAATTGACTCATCAGGCTTCATGCGGAGCATTTCATATTCAGAAACTAAAATGTTAGCTTTTGTTCCTTCGTAGATTACCTTTAACTTATCCCACATTAGTTTTGCAGATGCGCAGGTAGCCACTCTTGAGAATTCTACTGGATGGAGTGAGCATTACATGATATGTTTAGCACTCTAGTTGATAGTGGATTACCTTATCTGTTCTTTGGTCCACAAGTCCTCATCATCCGGTAGCTCATACGGACCTTTGCTGATCACTCGCCAGAGTTCGTAGTCTTGGGCGCGAATGAACACCTACATGCGATGTTTTCAATAAGGATAATTAGATCTAGTGAAATAAGGAGGCCTATTCACAGAATGTCCTTCAGGTAAATAACCCTTAGACGCTGATCCACCAATTCCCTCAAGGTCGTTGGACCCCATAATGAGAGATTAGGCTCTGATACCACTTGTTGAGTAGTGGACATCAGATCTAGAGGGGAGGGGTGAATAGATCTGTCCCTCTTTTCGCAATACAACCCTCTATATAGCTAGATAAAATAAATTGCAGCGGAATGTAACTAGCTTATCGAAGAACACTATGATTCGCTTGGCAAGATGAGCAACTAATATATCGATTTGAACCTAAGCATGCATCTAGAATGAAACAATCACACAAGCAAACCACAACACACAAGATTTTAAGGTGGTTCGGACTGAATCCCCAGTCCTACGTCCACCCCTCACCAAATCCGGTGAGGCTCCACTAGTGCCACGCACTGAACTGTAAATCGGAAAGATTTCCGATTGCCTTCCTACTAACCACATGTAGGGACGTCAACACCGCAGATCGGATAACTTCTGATTGCCTTCCTACTAACCACCAGTAGGGACGATTCTCAGTTCCAAATGTTTGTATGAAATGAAAAAGATAACAAATATGAAATCAGTCAAACAAGATATAGAGTATGCTCAAAGAAAGAAGATCTTGTCTGAGTTGCAGAAGCTTGAATCGAATGCTTTGAAGGTGTCTTCTTCCTCGCGAGATGATCTTCCTTGAATCTCTTCTAGTTGATGAAGAAGACTATGGATGTAGCTTCGATCTTCCTTTTGATCTTCTTGAGTTGATGAAGAGGATGAAGAATGCAGTTTAGATCACCTTTGAAAGTCTTGATTGCTTCTTGCTTCCTTGGAGGTTGAGATGGCTTCAGATCTGGACTTGAATCCCTTGGAATGGATGAAGCTTCTTCCCGTAGTACTGTTCACGGCTACAGTACTTCGAACTCCTCTCCCTTGAACACA
Source organism: Amorphophallus konjac (assembly GCA_022559845.1). NCBI lineage: Eukaryota > Viridiplantae > Streptophyta > Magnoliopsida > Alismatales > Araceae > Amorphophallus > Amorphophallus konjac. The sequence goes on from CM040118.1 coordinate 116,076,703, forward strand.
CCCTTGCAGCCTCCCTTGAATCCTCTTGAAGCATTAGGGTTTCTAACCCCTCATGTGTTGGTTTTATAGACTTTGAATGGTCTTTGGACATCCCCCAGACTAGATCCACAATCCATGGGGGATTGGGTGACTTTGGGGTTAAACAAATGGGTAGAAAGACCTCTCCTCGAGCTTGAAACAAAAGTCAACAAAGGGGGCCTCAGGGCTGGCGGTCGACCGGAAGGCATGGGGCGGTTGACCGGAACCTGCAAAATCTCCATCTTTTCGGTTCTGGTAGAACCGGTCGACCTGAAAGGCAGGGGCAGTCGACCGAAACCTATAAATCCTGGAGTGTTTCGTTTCTTGAAGAATCGGTCGACCGGACGCCTAGGGGCGGTCGACCGAAACCTGTAAAAGTTGCCAATCTTCATCTCTCGAAAAACTGATCGACCGGCCATGGTGTGTTGGTCGACCAAAAAGACCTATACCTGCAAAAATGAAGTGTTAGCCCAAAGAAACATGTCCATAAGTCAAGATACTCATGTCCTTATCAATTTCATGCATTTTTGGGTTTGGTTTATGCATTAGATCATTTGAGCATTTCTAAATTTTGTTCCGGGGGCTCCGCGTGTGAGGGCACAATCATTGAGCTTTCACTTTTGCCATCTCCACTCCATTCCTTGGCATATCTATCATGAAAGAACATCAAGTTGTTTAGTCATATAAGAGTGGTAAAACATCAATGACTTATAGTGTTTAGCCATTTTCAAAACCAAGAATATCAAATAACTTAAATGACCATAGGATGATGTCGAATGACCCAAGTGACCACAAGATGACTCAATTGACCACAGGGGCACAACAATGTCATGTTGTATCGTGGATCTTCACTTATTTATAGAGAAAGTACTCCCAGCGTAATGCAACTCCAGTAGCATCATACCCCATGGTTTATAATAGTATGTTTCCGGCAATCAGCCGAGGGGACTAGCATAGAGCCCTTGAACACAATCAGTGCTCGATCGCATCTTCAAGTATAAATCAAGCTACTTACACGCATGTAACAATAAAGTATGACCAAGAATGTATAATTAAATAAGTTCATGATAACACTATTTAATGAATGAACGCTTCAATTTAACAATGCGAGAGTCAATAATGACTTAAACAAGGTTATGCTTATGGAAATAAATCGGCAGCATAACGATACATTTCTTTAACTTCCATTCATTATATTAAGTTTCTTGATCAATATGATAAGTCCTAGACCATTATCAAGCCATCTAGGAACTTTAGAATATCAACCATTGGGTCAAACCTCGGGTTAACTAGCTCAAGCATTGTGATGGTCAAGTACTGGGCCGTTACACTCATGTGATGCACCAGTAGTGGGCCGTTACATTAGTCTGAATCCAGAAATAGCAAAATAGACTTAGTGAAATGTGACGGTCGTATATTGGGCCGTTAGATGCTCCAGATGGTCTAGTATAGATCCGTTACATTGCTAGAACCAAAAACATCGATAGTGTAATCTACTAAATGGGCTTTAATGGTACAACCAACTCGGCGTCCTAGTGGGAATCCCAGGCTCGCAGAGAATTACAGAGGCCTTGAAACAAGATTTCCTAGTCCATTGGAAGGAATATCCAATAGAGAGGTCCTCATGTCTAAGAATAATGTTCCTATAGTGCAAAGTGTAAACTAATGGACAACATACCGGAATATATGCCATGTACTTAAAGAAATGACTCTATAGATAGAGAGAGAATGTGTAGCAACGTGAAACCAAGATAAACTTCGTCAATACATCATTGAAAACCATGATTTAAATACAAAACTATAGAATTTTGGCACATGAAATTAACATAACTTAAAATAACTTAAGACACCTTAATCATGCACTTTCGATTATGAATCAGTAACTAAACTTAAAGTCATGATAATAGGTCCAAACTTAGCTATCTAAGCTTATTTATAGGTAAACTTTAACTGGTTATCATTCTGCCTCGGGCTGACAGAACACAATGTCCGACGGTCTAGGATAGGCGCGTTACAGTCTTGTGACGGTTCATCATAGGGCCGTTACAGTAGTGTAACGCTCTTATTATGGTGCGTCAGAGACAACAAAGTAATTAAGATATAGCAGAGGTTGTGACGGCTTATCGTAAGGCCGTTAGATCATTGTGACGGTCTTACCTTGATGCGTCCGATCGTCTGCTGGCAGTAAAATAAAGTAAAGGATTATGAAAACATAACATGCCTGGAAATCAAAATACTACAACTATTCTAGACATGATAAACGAAGTATAGGCCAACTATATGCATGGGTTTTAGTGAATAGATAAGATAATATCTTTTATTTTCCATTTAGGGCTAAGAGATGCATGAATGTATAGAACTATTAAAACATGAAATTTATGATCTATCATGCATGAAATCAATCAAAATCAGAGGGCTTTTATCCCTAACAAGATGTATTTGCCAATCATGAGATAACCTACCGCTTAATAGGGCTTTAAACTTCTAATTTGGGTCTGAAAATCGTGCCCTAGTTCTCCTTTTCCAGTGATTTTTCAGCAATTTCCCGCTAATCTAACTCCACGACCTCTTGACCTAAAGATGTAAAAGTTTGAGGGAAAGAAGATGAAACTAAGGTGAACAAAAAGTTCTAAAGGATTGAGCCCTAATTACCTCGTTTAGACGTCCTAATCTCTTGATCTTCAGGGGTCTTGCGTTTAGTTTCCTGGGTTATTATGGTTGAACCAGCAACTTTGGAAGCTTCAATCTCCTTGGTTGCTTGATCTCCTAGAATAAAATTTGGAGAACTATTAGTCTAAAATATACTAAACAAAATCTTCTAAAGAACTTACCCGAAATTATGACTCCTTACCTTGTTTCTTCACGAGCCAAAAGTAAGGGTCGCTCAGTTCAGAACTAGGTCCTATTTATAGGGTTTTGGCTAGGGTTTGAAGATTAGATCGATTCTAGAGTCCTTAATTTGCCATAACCTGATCCCTAAGAGTCTTTAGTAACCTTACAAGTTCTCCCAATTAGGTCTCTTGTTAGATAGGATCCCAATCTTTCTACTCGTTCTTCCATTCAGGGAACTGACAGGGTGTAACGCATCAAGACTGGTGCGTTACATGGCTGTGGCGGTCGCACGATAGACCGCTACATCCAACGTGCACAGAATTCAACATAACTCAAACTCTTTTGTTAATTATCTATTTTATTATCTATAAAAATAGTATTTATCAATAAATAGGCTAAATAACCTTCTAGAATATAGGCCAAACTTAATGGGCTTGGTCCTTAGACCTTTTGTGTGACGACCCGGATCCCAGAAACCAGGTATACCCGGTAGGACTACCGAATACACGTGATACCACTTTGGAACCCGCGAGGCCTCCCAAGAGCGGTAAAGCTCCGAAGGGAAAAAGGATTGTCGTGTAGTACATTGAACTGACAGATATAGCAGCAAGTAATTAAATTTCATTAGATCGGTTTGCTAAAGTAGCAGAAATAAAATTACATTTTAATTGACAGATTTTAAACAATTATATACCAGAGTCAAGTCCAAAGCTAAAGACAGCAGTCTAGCAGTACAGTCGACAGAAAGAAAGGACGTACCGTAAAGTCGGGGGAAGCCCGACGGAGGTACCAGCTGGCAGCTACGACTCGAACTCCAAGACCCGCGGAAGCAGAACGAACACATCACCCCACCTGAAAAGCAGGGGTGAGCCTCGTGTCACTGGCTCAGTAGGGGTCACGCGGATCCCCACTGAAAAACATGTAGTAACACGGAACAACAGGAACAACAACGAGGAACAACACTAGAAAGCTGTAAAAGAAAGGGAAGCAGGAGTAGGGAACAAGTAAGGATGAGGGGAATAACCCGAACAGGCAAGCAAGCCTAGAAAGGGAAAGAGGAGTAAGGAGCAACAAGGAAAAAGGGGAAAAACCACGCACAAACGCCCCAACCTACACCTACAACAGGCATGCAAAAGAAAGTCAAGAAAAGACCTAGAGAGGCACAGACCTCGAGTACAGCCACGGAAAGGCCAACCCGGACAGGTCACAACACAGGAAGAGCACGGGAGTCGCACACCACGCGATGGAAAAACCCCCGCACAGGGAGAACGGCCAGATGCGTCCACTGACATCTTACACTACACCAGAACACCCACCACAAGTGTCCCGACCACCCGCCAAGTGCGACCAACACGGACAAGGCCGAGTCGCAGAACTACGTGGAAACACAGGTACAAGTACTAGTCAGGGTTACGCCCGTCGACGTCAGTCCTCCGCCCCTGACCACGTGTGCACACACCGGCTCCTGCCTAGAGCCAGGCCTCTAGCTAGTTTTCTCCCCCCATAGGACGCTACGGTAACCGAAGGAATCGACGGAAACTAGCTTACAAACCGTATATCGGGGTCACCTTTCGACTACTGCACGTCTAGGGCGACGCAAGGAAGAAGCTCGAAACGCGGCGCTGAAGTATAGACAGTCGAACATGCACTGTCACCCGTACCTCAAACACCAAAGGCAGCACAGGAAACTGCCGACAGACTCGGAAACGTAGTCTTAGCCTTCATAGGAGCATCGATCGATGTCCACGGGGAAAACGGCCAGACCACGGGAGCGACAGACATCACCCTAACATAGACAGACAGACACACAGACACGCCACAAAACAACCCCTAACGTTACCTAAGATAGACCCACAACACACGACCACACACCAAAAAGCCCAACGTCCATCACGGCCACAACAGGACTGTAACGGCCTAGCACAGGCGCGTTACACGGGCCTGACGCACCAGGGCGGGCGCATCAGAGACAACAGGCACAAAGATACAACGCGAGCCACGTAACGCACCAGGGCAGGCGCGTTACAACGGCCTAACGCATGAGCGCAGACGCGTTACGCCCACCTAACGCTTGAGGACAGGCGCGTTACGCCAACCGACCCAAAACTAAAACTCGGACAAACAGCACGTAACGGTCCACGGTGGATGCGTTACAGCATTGTGACGCAAGGGGGCAGGGCCGTTAGAGACAACCGGCACTGCCACCCAACCCAGCTAAAATAGAGTGTAACGGCCTGGGGCAGGCGCGTTACACAAACCTGATGCACCAGGGTGGGCGCGTCAGGGGAACCGACTCACCCAAAACACTAGACGACAAAACAGGCGTGACGCATCACCCCGGACGCGTCAGAGAGCTGTGACGCGTCTCCCCTGGGCCGTCACACTCCCAAAATCACAAAGAACTAAAAATGCCCAGACGCTGTGACGGTCTGTCGTAGGGCCGTCAGAGACATGTGATGGTCTCTGAAACGACCGCTACACCGGTCACGGTGGGAAAACTGTGGAAACGCCAAATCGGGCCGTTCCACGACCCATTCACGCCGAAGCGCAGTGGAAACAAACCTAGACGATGAAAAACAACTCTAGGAGGCTCAAAAGCCCACATGCAAGCCCTAAAACGAGAGATCGAGGTGATTTAGACAAATCGACCCTAAATGGGTCACCGAGGTTCCCGGACTCCTACCGGCCTCGAATGACAACCGATCGACACGAAACTTACGTGAATGGGATCCAGACATCCCAATGGTCAGTTTGACACTAACCACATCACAAATGGTTGCCGTTTTCCGGCGAACCCTGAAAACCCCAAAAACTACGATTTTCACTAAACCGGCCCGATCTCCCCCGATCGAGCACCAAACAACGCACAGAAGTAGGGAAAACGTGCAGAAGGAAGTGGTGGTCCATCTCCCTACCTCCACCGGAGAAACTGTGCCCCGAAGGGACTAAACCACGCCAAAAACCACCGAATCATGAACGACACCCACTTGGAATCCACCGAGGGATCGCGCCCACCACGCTCCATCCGCTGCTCCTTCCCGCGAACCGATCACTCGAGCACGTCCACGCCTCAGCCAGCTCCGCAACGGTGCGCACCCCTCGCCAAACGGACCAGAGACGGGAGAGAACGGAGTGAGATAGCGTGAAGTTGAAAATGAGCAGGAGAGATAGTGGAATTGAATTTATAGAAAGAAATTAGGAAATTTTCATAATTTCCAAAAAATCTGATTTTTGGCCCGATCTCAGAAAAATACACAAAAATAGTCAAAACGATCGGCTCGAAGAGTACATCGCCACTGTATCATCCACGAGTCGATGAATTGAGAAATAAACTCACCGCAGGGTTCCGTCACTAGTACGAGAGAAAAACCCACACGGATCGTAAAACTCAACTCGGGAGCTACAAAAGCGATCCGAAACTCTCCAAAAAGGATCCGAAAGACCCAATAATGATCCGGGATATTACATCCTCCCATCCTTTAAGAAATTTTATCCTTGAAATTTAAGGACTAGCAAGGGTAAGCATGGAAGAACAACCTGACAACACAACCACAAAATGACCTAATGCCAGCTGAAGACTGTACTGGACTTAGCGACTCTAGACACTGTATATCTGATATTCCCATGTACTTCACACAACAACGCTCTGATACCAACTGTGACGACCCGGATCCCGGATACCAAGTATACCCGGTAGGACTACCGAATACACGTGATACCACTTAGAACCCGCGAGGCCTCCCAAGAGCGGTAAAGCTCCGAAGGGAAAAAGGATTGTCGTGTAGTACATTGAACTGACAGATATAGTAGCAAGCAATTAAATTTCATTAGATCGGTTTGCTAAAGTAGCAGAAATAAAATCACATTTTAATTAACAGATTTTAAACAATTATATACCAGAGTCAAGTCCAAAGCTAAAGACAGTAGTCTAGCAGTATACTCGACAGAAAGAAAGGACGTATCGTAAAGTCGGGGGAAGCCCGACGGAGGTACCAGCTGGCAGCTACGACTCGAACTCCAAGACCCGCAAAAGCAGAATGAACACATCACCCCACCTGAAAAGCAGGGGTGAGCCTCGTGTCACTGGCTCAGTAGGGGTCACGCGGATCCCCACTGAAAAACATGCAGTAACACGGAACAACAGGAACAGCAGCGAGGAACAGCACTAGAAAGCTGTAAAAGAAAGGGAAGCAGGAGTAGGGAACAGGTAAGGACGAGGGGAAAAACCCGAACAGGCAAGCAAGCCTAGAAAGGGAAAGAGGAGTAAAGGAGCAACGATGAAAAAGAGGAAAAACCACGCACAAACGCCCCAACCTACACCTACAACAGGCATGCAAAAGAAAGTCTAGAAAAGACATAGACAGGCATAGACCTCGAGTACATCCACGGAAAGACCAACCCCGATAGGTCACAACACAGGAAGAGCACGGGAGTCGCGCGCCACGCGACGGAAAAACCCCCGCACCGGGAGAACGGCCAGATGCATCCACTGACGTCTTACACTGCACGAGAACACCCACCACAAGTGTCCCGACCACCCGCCAAGCGCAACCAACACGGACAAGGCTGAGTCGCAGACCCACATGGAAACACAGGTACAAGTACTAGTCAGGGTTACGCCCGTCGGCGTCAGTCCTCCGCCCCTGACCACGTGTGCACACACCGGCTCCTGCCTAGAGCCAGGCCTCTAGCTAGTTTTCTCCCCCCGTAGGACGCTACGGTAACCGTAGGAACCGATGGAAACTAGCTTACAAACCGTATATCGGGGTCACCTTTCGACTGCTACACGTCTAGGGTGACGCGAGGAAGAAGCTCGAAACGCGGTGCTGAAGTGCAGACAGTCGAACATGCACTGTCACCCGTACCTTAAACACTAAAGGCAGCACAGGAAACTGCCGACAGACTCGGAAACGTAGTCTTAGCCTTCATAGGAGCATCGACCGATGTCCACGGGGAAAATGGCCAGACCACGGGAGCGACAGACATCACCCTAACATAGACAGACACACACACAAACACGCCACAAAACAACCCCTAACGTTACCTAAGACAGATCCACAACACACGACCACACACCAAAAAGCCCAACGGCCATCACGGCCACAACAGGACTATAACGGCCTAGCACAGGCGTGTTACACGGGCCTGACGCACCAGGGCGGGCGCGTCAGAGACAACTGGCACAAAGATACAAAGCGAGCCACGTAACGCACCAGGGCAGGCGCGTTACAACGGCCTAACACACGAGCGCAGACGCGTTACGCCCACCTAACGCGTGAGGACAGGCGCGTTATGCCAACCGACCCAAAACTGAAACTCGGACAAACAGCACGTAACGGTCCACGGCGGATGCATTACAGCAACTTGATGCAAGGGGGCAGGGCCGTTAGAGACAACCAGCACAGCCACCCAACCCAGCTAAAATAGAGTGTAATGGCCTGGGGTAGTGTGGACGCGGGATTTTTCTCCTCTTTTTCAATTTTGTTTTTATTTATTTATTAATTTGGTTTATTAGGCGTGCCAATCACATGTGTGATGATTTCATTATGCGCTCGACTTGACTTGATCAGTCGATTTTTAAGTCCGAGTCGGGACCAAAAGTCCGCCATACCATATAGGCTATGACGTTAATTACGCCCTTCCTAAGAAGGACAACCCTTGATTAAACGCCAAAATAGGAGGTCTCAGAAGGCAATCAAAATACTAATGTGCGAAATAAAGGCTTCATGCTTATGGAAGAGGACGAATGGAGGGCGGGTTTATTTAGTTCAACGGGCTAAATCGGGCGGGACAACCTTTAACTTTGAGCCATACCGGGTAAGGATAGAAGACCATCCACGTAGTGGCGGGACGGAATTCGGCTAATCATTAGGGTATTCCCTTTTGACACTTCCACTCGACCGGATGCTCCAAATAGGTTCGTTTCCCCCAAAGATGGAGTAGGATGGGAAGTGTATCGGAGACACCCCCTTGACTCATCGGGGTTGATGACATTGGACTAGATTTCGGCAGCATCTCCCCCCAACTTGGAACATGCCCAAGGGGAAATAGGTGATCATCCACGGAGTGCCGAGATGAAAACCGAAAGAGAAAGGCACTGGGCCCTGGCACGATGTGATGTTGGGGATGGTTCCCCGTTTATTTATTCCATGTGGTGTACCCTGTGACCTGCAGATATCCCTCGAATTAGTGTGGCAGGGTGCTCAAGGATTGGGCAGAGGAGGAGAGGCTCTCGGCATGGCTGTAACGAGCATAAGCAGGCTTCCCGGCACGGGGGAATGGGTTCTCGGCATGAGGTTCCCGGCATGGTTTAAAGAAAGAGGAGGGAGCTCTCGGCGTGAGGTTCCCGGCGCGGGGGAATGGGTTCTCGGCATGAGGCTCTCGGCATGGTTTTAAAGAAGGAGGAGGGCGCTCTCGGCGTGAGGTTCCCGGTGCAGGGGAATGGGTTCTCGGCATGAGGCTCTCGGCATGGTTTTAAAGAAGGAGGAGGGAGCTCTCGGCGTGAGGTTCCCGGCGCGGTCCGTGCCGGGAGCTATTCATAGCGCCGGAAAGTTTTGTGGAGGTTTGTGGGGTTCTACGGTGCTCTGTTTTGGGGATTTTTCCTGGGATTCAGGTAATGGCTGGGGGGTTTTAGGATGCAAACGAGGAGGGGGCCGAGGGCTCTACCAAGTCACCAGATTGACATCAAGGAGTCACATGGATAGAAGGGATTCGAGGGATTGAAGTCGCCAGGCGTTCGAACCCTCTAGAACAGGCTTTATGCCATTCATATCGCCGACCATCCAGGAGATCAAGAGATGACTGTCTCTGATCCCTGTAATGACCCCAATGGCTTAGGAAACTTGAGAGGACTATGGACTTCGCAACGTTTAAACCATCGATGTCGTCGAGGGAGAGAGAGGGACAAAGCCCAAAGATCCACGGTAAGGATCGGGGCTCTATTACCTCCTTCCCATTTGGAACAATCATGCATATAGGCACAAGAAATCACTGGAATTCTATGCATCCGAGCAATTAATGTATGCGAGGGACAACATACATTCCGAGAGAGAGAGCACAGGGAGAAGAGGGCCAACCAAAACCATTTCATCGGAACAACCGTGGAGTTGCATTTCACTGTTTCATCGTTTACATCATTCATAGAACAAAGGGGACGGAGGGAAGAAAAATAGACTAATACTCTATCTCCTCGACAACAGGGAGATCCCTTCACTTCGAAAGCGGAAAACGGAATCGCAGCTTATACATCAAAAGAAAGGGAAGCAGGAAGGGACGACGGCAATAAAGGGAAGGGGAGGGCGGAGCATTGACTCCTCTCCCTCCCCTAGCACCCCACCTTCTCATTCCTTCCGACCTCGCAGCAGCTTTTCTTCTCTTCTCTCTTTTTTATCTGGCTATCTGGAGATGCCTCTCTTCGCTCTTTTTTTCTTCTCCTTTGCTTTCTTTTCTTACTGCCCTCTCTGTCTCTGTATGTCCTCTCTTTTTTTTTTGAGATGAACACAGGGGGATTTTATAGGCACAGCAGCCCCCCTCTCGGCGTGACCCTTCTCGGCGCGCCGAAGATGACTTCCCGGCGCGCCCTTGTCAACCGGGGAGGCTTCCCGGCGCCCCTATGGGCTTTGGACCTTGTGAGGATTTCCTGGTTCCACCTTAGTGAGCCCATTTGGGCTTTAATATCTTGAACTCCCTCGTTATCAAGTATGGACTATCAAAGACATATAACCTGCCTTTTCATTTGTGAGTCCTTCGAGCCTGTCAGAACAGGTGAACGTTGATTAGTGAGTTGACATAGTCTTATCAGAATATTTCTGGATATTTTCATCAGTCAGTAGACCGCAGTTCTTCATCAGTACTGTTATCTGAGCGACGATAATACCGGACATCAGCTTGACCGGGAAGGGCTTCAGCCGGGTGGCAACTTTAGTCACGACTATTTGGTAATTCTGGCTTTGCAGGAATCTATGAGAGCTTCATGTATGGTTCAATCTTCTCTTTGGTCTCATCTTTATTCTCAGTTATATTTCAGATGTCAACAAATGCCCCCCACTTGCAGGTGGCGGGAATGCAGGATAAGTGACACGGTGCCTGCAGGTGTGTATATCATTCAACATCTAAACCCATTTATCAGCTTGGCATTGCTAGTCATCTTTCATTTTGCAGCTTGGAAGCATCATTACTTTGGCATTTCTTTTGATTTCTCTCAATTTCTTTGCCTTGAACACCCTTGGCGCGAGCTTCTCGGCGCACGGCCTTTAGGCATAGCCTTCTCGGCACGTTGGCTCTCGGCGCATGGCTTTTCGACAGGGCTTCTCGGCGCGCCCGGTCACAGGGGTTCTCGGCGCTCCTTTTGGCATATGGGGGGGCTCTCGGCCTGCCCCTTTTTTTGGTGGGCTTTTTGAATTAGGGGGGTTCTCGGCGCGCTAAAGGCCGCGCCGAGAACCTCTCTTCTGCTTCTGCTATTTGAGGCGCCGGGAGCCTAGTTTCTCTTCATTCTTCACTCCCTCTTCTCTCTCTTCACCCTCTCGGCGGTGGTGGCGAGCTCTTCCCCTCAGCCATCCAGCTTCTTTCCCGCTTCATTAGATTTCGCCCGGGTAGGATATTATTTTGGGGATTAAATCCCTTTTACTTCCGGGATCACTCCCTCTTGGTGGGTGACTCCCTATCTTCTTTGGGCAGACCCTGAATAAGGAGAGATGCTGCCGAAATTTTCACATGGCTTCACACTATAATCTTTATAAGACAGTTTCTTATTTTAGGACTTTCATTCACATCTTTTCTCTGACTGCAGACATTGCAATGGCTTCCAGCTCTGCTGCTACATCTTCTGGAGCTGTTGGGGCGAGCTCGTCAGCGCAGCCAGATATATCACGGGCCGTAGTAAATTGGCTAAACGTGCATAGCTTGGACTTCAGGTATGACAAAGTTGCTGCCATTGACGAATCGTCTGACTCTGAGACGGATACAGTATCAACATCGAGGGTATATTCCACTGCAATGGAGACATGCTTCAGACGGGGCAACGACTATCGGCCGGATCTTCCGAAGGACCGCCACTTAGTGCCGTTCATCCGAACTTTCACAGTGGGTGGCATGCGAGACTATCGGGTAGCCCGTGCTGTCGAGGCTGCCATCCTTGCCGAACGAGATAGCCTGAAGGAGTCGGTGTACTGCCACAAGGCCATCTATCTTCCCGGGGAGAAGCACGACTGGGACGCAGTCCTCGGTATATCAGAGCTGGAGCCGGAGAAGAAAATGTTGACCCGGGCCCCGAAATTTACACCTGCCCGGTGGGATAATGCTAGTGGCCGAGTTCATAGGGAGAAGCCTGGCTATGGTCTATTCCTGGCACTGATAAAATGGGGGTACCGCGAAGAGCCCTTTGTGTTGAATTGTTCGGCCGTCCAGTTCAAGTATCATCTGGCTGCCGGTTGGTTTGGAGATAACAAGATCACTGACGCCCACCTGTTCCGGGTGGGAGCGGTGGAGTTCACTGAATTTTTTTTAAAGGAATACGCCCCTCTGCTGATCAGAGCCGGGGTATATCACAGTGTCTTTGCTTCTAGATTTCGCTATCCCATATCCCGAGGGTTATGCTGTGGAATGTTCGAAGTATTCTGCCCTTTGTTCAACATATTTTATACAGCAGAGGGTGAAACATCTCTCGACCTCTGGAGTTTGTCACAACTTTCTGGTCTGCCTATTGACGGCGAGCCGTATGAAGAGGTCTGCTTGGCGGATTCCGAGATGGATAGCTCAGATGGCGAAGGCAAATATTCACTTGGCTATTCCTACCGGTATTTAATGAAGGCCTATCACTCCATCTGTCTGGCGCATAGTAGAGGATCCTCCAAGGGTTACCATCCTCGAGAGAAAGGCAGCAAGCTGCGGGTCCGGATAGGGCAGTGGATTCAATATTTCTTTGACGGTCCCTTAAAATATGCAGACTTCCCTTCCATGGGTCCGACTGCCAGCAAGCAGATAAGGGCTCCTCGCTATAAGTCAGCGTTGCCATCTTCATTGCGCCGTGTAGGCAATGGTGGTCCAAATCCAGCAGGGGTGGACCCTATCACACATTGCGCGGCTTACTTCACATTCTGGCTGTGCACTTTCGCTCTCCCTCAAGGGGACGAGACAATCATTCAGCCCGAAGCCATATACCCGGCATGCCAGATGGCCTGGGGAATGAGGCTGTCACTTTGCCCAGTGGCCTTGTGTTTAATCTACAAATCTTTGGGGGATTTGTACAAGCATCGGATTCCCCGTTCTTTGAGGACCGTGGGCCCTTTTCATTTCTTCAATGCCTGGGTCTGCAGTCTATTTCCTGAATTGGCTCCTAGAACTCTGCAGGCAGATACAGTGTTACCCAGAATGATTGAATTTGCCAGTGCCGAACCTGGCTCTTTCTCTGATCAGTTGTTCAAAATAAGGGGCCGACTGATAAGGGTACCAGTGGATGCCCCTGGCAGCATTCATTTCTGGAGCTTGGCAGCAGGTTCAGCTCCTTTGGTTCATTCTCAAAGAGAGTGTAAGATGGAAGAGGTAGAGACCTATGTTCACCCCGTTTCAGGGGCTAATGCTGTTAGGTCTATTCTGGAGCCGGAGCTGGTTAGATGGGCCATGGCCATTCGACCCAGTGTTTTAGTCTTCAGGAAGGGTGGTCTGCTTCTTCTGGAACCATATTATCCATTCCGCTTCGGGCGGAACTTTGGCTATGACCAGCATATCCCTACATCGGTTACCCAGTTTCCCCTGGATAGCCGGGCCAAGCACGGATCCGCCATTGTCGGTGATGGCCGGTTGTGGTGGGATTTCTATCATCGCCATGATGGCGCCTTTTTCAGAGTTCCCACTGTTTCCAACTGTGTCCCCCACGTCACATCAGAGTATATCAAATGGTGGAACATTCGGACCAGCTTTTACAGGGATGACAGGGGTGCATTCTGGGACGTGGCCGAGCGTTCTTTCCTGAAACAACAGCCCGGGCCGGTATTTGACATCCCCGAGGCCCACCTAAAAAGGATTTATTCACAACATCCGAGGGAGGCCGAGAACTATCTGGCTCAGCGTCGGGTTCTGAAAGAAGGAGGCTCCGAGCTGCCCGCTCCTGTCTTTGCTGCCATTAACGAAGATACTTTTATGAAGAACTTGAAACATCTGTGTCATGTAGGAGGCGCTCGTCTGGAGGCGCAACAGTACCCTTTCCCTGTTGAAGAGCCGCTCCTGACGGTCGTCCCCTGGAAGGCTCCGACAGATAGATTTCATCCCTACAGGACGTTTGGACTCAGACGTACTACAAGCACATGTCTTGGCTATTTGTTCTGCTGAATGTACATGGGTTATCTGCAGAGAGTCCGATAGCCGGCATATTGAATAAGCCATTGTTTATTTCTTTTCATTATGTCGACGGCTGGGGCATGGACCACCTCGACTTATTTCGATGTCTTGATTTCCATGGTCATAGCGATCTGGCATCTTTGGTGGAGAAGTGCCAGACATTTGGTGATGTCTGTTGGCTTGTCAAGGAGGCTGCTTTCCGCTCCAAGGAGGTAGCTTATCTGTACTAGCTGCTTTCTGTCTTTTATGATGGCCCAGCAGGTATGGTCTTTCCTTTCTGACTGTAGTGCTTTCTGTTTGTTATTCAAACTCTGCATCTACTGGTCTCATTGCTTCTTTGACGTCTTCAACAGATAGGCCAGATATAAAGCGGCAGGGGCTTTACAGAAAAATCATTGCGCAAGCTGAGAAGCCTGCTTATTTCAAAGTCCCTGCAGCGGCACCGACGACCACTCCCCTGCCTCCGAGCAAGAAGAGAAAGATTTCTACAGTGAAGACTGTAGTTGGGAAGGCCAGGAAGGCTAAGAAGGCCCATGCTCGGCAGTCGGCTTCAGCATTGACGGACCCTGGGACCCCTCTTCCTGATATCCCCTCCTTTGATGAGTTTGAATCTCAAAGGGAGGGCGCCTAGACGTCAGTCAAGGGTAACATCAACAGCCTGAAGTTATATCTTTTATTGTCTTTTGCTGAATTTTATAGAAATCTTCGAATCTGACCCCCCCTTTTTGCACAGCCCAAGAGCCAGTTGTGACACCTTCCGTGGTGGAGACCAGATTGCCTTCCCCCATGCCGGCTAGTGAGGCGGAGGGTAAGTGTGCTTTTTCATCTTCTTTTGCACATTTCGATTATCTGTTTATTGTCTCTCTCACGAACCTTTCCCTGCAGTGACGGTCGGTGAGGGGGCTGCAGTTACGGGAGCAGCTGGCGATATAATTCAGCCACAGGAGGGCCATAAGACCCAGACGAAACGGGGCATTGTCCCTGTGAGGCGCATAGTTACGCGGTGTTCATCTAGGCAGCCGTTAGGGATGCAAGTCCCGCCCGTGGATAGCGTAGAAATCTCTTCTAGCAGCTCCGCGACCGCTTCTGAGGCAGAGGGAGAAGGTGCAGATTTCAGCGAGAGCGAGACGGAGGGTATCTCGCAATCAGAGGCCCCACTTGTATGTACTGCCATTGTCCCACTGTTCACCCCCTCCAAACTGCTGGTGCCATCTTTTGAGGAGGAACTACCGGAAGAATTTGCTGGCTTGGACACCGAGGCAGATATAACTCCTCTCTTTGCTGCTTCAGCAGCGGAGCTTTCCTCTTCCTTGCACTCCTTTGAGGATATCGACATCACATTAGAAGTGGGTCTCTCTCCTTTTTCTCATTATTGTTATTATTATTATTTTTTTTATCTGCTGCTTGATGTTGCATTGATCTATTCACAGGAATCCCCTGTTGCTAGCCCGGTAGCGACTGCAGCCTTTGAAGCCATTCTATCTGACACCTTGGCTATTGTTCCTGCTTCGTCAGCCACTTGTGCAGGTGTTTCTGAGATAATTCGCCCTGTGCCGGTGAGGGTACAGTCTTCCACCGACTTAGCATTGCTGGACTTGAGGACCTCGGGGGAGAGTTCGGCCCTCATTCGGGTCTTGGATTTTAGAGCTGAGATGGACCCAGCTAGGGGTTCTGCCTTTATACCGGCCGCAGTGATGACCATTGCGCCAGAGTCAGCAATTCCCATAACAGTAATTAGGGAAACTGAACTTTTGCCTCTACAGTCCGTAGCCCCTGCCGCCTTGACATTGAAGGAACTGGCCGCTGAAGCGGGGATGGAAGAAGGAGAGGTAGCTGCCACAGAGATCGGAATATTGTCCATAACTGACCTAGAATCGATCTCCTTGCTCTCGGAATCTGAGGAGGAGGTGCCCCGAGAAGAGGATGCTGAAGATGCGGGTATCATATTGGGGACCCAAGAAGCAGCCGCTCCAGCACTTATTAAAGTTGCCCCTACGAGCATTCAAATATCAACTCCCGAGGAGATGGAGGTGGAGGGCCTCTTGGTTTCGTCAGGGGTTGCAGAGAGAGCTCAGTTGGCACCTTCCGCAGACCTCCCGTCTTCCTCTTCCCAGCCTGATGTTACACCATGGGCGGACATAGATAGTGAGGTGACTTTCGAAGTAGCTCCAGTTCCTTCTCTTGGCTTCGCTTCATCTGAGAGTTTTGTCTGGCAAAATCTTGACATGCTGCACCAGCTGGTGGAGTCCCAGCCTGGACTGACTTATCTGCGGCTGAAGGAGATAGCCGAGCGTTTCACTGCCGGTCTACAGGCGATGGGCTGTCCCATGGAAATATGGGCCCAGCGGGTTCTATTGTTGTTAAAGTTTATACATCGCCGGGACTTCTTGGCACATATTATGTCTGACAGACTGGCAGCTTTGAAGTTGCAAAGGAAGGAGTGCAAATCTGAGCTGGAGAAGGTGGGCTCTGTTCTCCAGGAGCGCCAATGCCAACTGCAGTCTCTGGCGCAGCGGGAGCAGTTCGTGCGCAGCCAGATAACCATCCTGGAGGCTAAACTGTTTGACCTCCGGGCTGAACTACCGCAGATAACAACTTCTCGACCGCAGCTTGCGGAGGAAGTAGCCCTGCTGGAGGGGCAGGTGGCATCCTTTCAGGACGAGTCTGCTCGGCTGCAGGAGGAGGAGGCTCGACTTCATGAGCTGGGGGCTGCCCCGCATGTAGGGCTTCTGGCCTTCGAAGACATATTCCGGCGCCCGTGAATATCTGTTTCCCCCTTTTTGTAATACAATTCCCCCTCAGGGGCCCTTCTTGTATTCCCTTTTTTATTCAATGGAAAGGAATCTTTACACCAGTCTCATATGTGGTTCGTCCTTTACTTATCGCACCATCAATTTTTCACGGCGATTTGGCAACGGTTTCAGCGGTCCCTATGCGAACAGCCCGTACCTAGTAGGAGAGCGTCCACCCTTTCAGAGAAAGGATGGGGAACTCGCTCCACCGCGCGACGGTATCCGGAGGGTGCCTAAACCCAATCTTGGGGGTAGTTGAATAAAAGAGTTTTAGAACATCATCTGGAACAAACGGATGGTTCATCTCGGACAGGTTTCAAAGCTGGTCGGGGCAATGTATCAAACGACCAGTGACGGATTTTATCATCGATATTGGGTTTATATCGACTCAAAGAAGTTTTATAGGTTTCATCAGAACAGACATAAGGTCTAGACTGGGTAGACTTGATCACAGGTGGGACGTGAAAAGGGTATGTGGTTTTCATCAGGACGGACGTAAAGTCTGAACTGGACAAGTTTTCATCATTGATCGGGCAATGTACTGATCGACCAATGGTTGGCTTCATCATTGATATGGGGTTTATATCGATGCAAAGGGATTTCATAAGTTTCATCAGGATAGACATAAGGTCTAAACTGGATAGGGTTTCATCACTGATCGGGCAATGTGCCGATCGATCAATAGCTGGTTTCATCATCGATATTGGGTTTATATCGATGCAAAGGAATTTCATAAGTTTCATCAGGATAGACCTAAGGTCTAAACCGGATAAGGTTTCATCATTGATCGGGCAAGGTGCCGGTCGATCAATAGCTGGTTTCATCATCGATATTAGGGTTATATCGATGCAAAGGAATTTCATAAGTTTCATCAGGATAGACGTAAGGTCTAAACTGGATAGGGTTTCATCATTGATCGGGCAAGGTGCCGGTCGATCAATAGCTGGTTTCATCATCGATATTGGGTTTATATCGATGCAAAGGGATCTCATAAATTTCATCAGGATAGACGTGAGGTCTATTCCAGCAGGTTTTATTGCGGGTGGGACTTTGCGAAGAAATACGTAGGTTTCATCAGGATAGGCGTAGGGTCTATCCTGGTAGGGTTTCATCGTTGACCGGGCAAGGAGCCGATCGATCAAGGGAAGGTTCAGGAGTTTGATCAGGATAGACGTAAGGTCCGAACTGGCCAGGCTTTATCAGAATGGTGACGGGCTTTATTGTCAGTGGGAGATGTAAAAAGAGGGTATATAGATTTCATCAGGGTAGACGTAAGATCTATCCCGGAAAGGCTTTATCATCGGTGGGGCGTAGAGCCAGATGACCGACGGAAGGCTTCATCAGTGAAGGGGAGGTGAAGGCAACGTGCCGGTTGGCATGGAACTTCCGAATTACCACATTACTGACCCAAGTGCCCTTTTGGGTTTTCACCAGAGCCAGCCCCCTCTTGCTTTTGCCCACGCGTCCTTTCGGATTTTCACGTGACGGGGTACCCAGTTTTGCCTGCAGTGCCCTTTCGGGTTTTCACCACAGCTGGGTTTTAGCCATTTTTGCCCTTGTCCAGAATGCCTGAACAAGTCTGGCGGGGTATCTCTATTTTTAACCCCATTTCTATATATGTACTTTTTGTCATTTTCTTTCTCTTTTCTTTTTCATTGTCTTTTCTGGGACCAGAACTTTCATCCTATGGACCATGGCGCCATATGTTTATTGTGGACACACGATCATTGATGTGGGTGTCAACATCAATGCAAAGGGAAGTAGGGTTTCATGATCTATCCAGACGAAAGGTCTGAATTGATTTAGAGGATATGGATAGCAGCTCGGGCACGAGGCCGTTTGCTGAAAATATGAGTTTCATCGTTAATGTGGGGTTTAACATTAACGCAAAGGAATAGAGTTTCATGATCTATCCAGATGGAGGGTCTGAATCGATTCAAAGAGCAGTGTTGTGCTATGTCAGAGCGGACGGAAGGCCCACCCTGGATGGATTTTAGCGTCGATCAGGCAGCGTGCCAATCGATCGATAGCAGGTTTCATCATTGGTATTGGCTCATACCAATGCAAGGATTTCATATGCTTAATCAGGATAGACGTAGGGTCTAAACTGGGTAGGGTTTTATCATTGATATTAGGCGAGGTGTCAATCGATCAATGGCGGGTTTCATCATCGGTATTGGATTTATACCAATGCAAGGAGTTCATGGATTTCATCAGGGTAGACGGAAGGTCTAAACTGGATAGGTTTCATCATAGATAGGGCAGTGTGCCAATCGATCAACAGCAGGTTTCATCGCGGTGAGACGTAGAATAGGTTTCATCGGGATAGACGTAAGGTCTAAACCGGACAGGTTTTATCGTGGTGGGTCTTAGACAGAAACAAGTGGAAGTGTTTTATCAGAACAGACGGAAGGTCTATCCCGAGGTGGGCTTATTATCGAGGGAAAATTTTTTTTGAGCAATGCATGAAGGCTTCAACAGAATAGACGTAAGGTCCATTCTGGATGGGTTTAATCGTTGATCGGGCAAGGCGCCGGTCGATCGACGAGGAGTTTTATGGTGGGAGGTGAGGCTTTCTTTGAAATCACCACATTACCGACCCAAGCGCCCTTTCGGGTTTTCGCCGGAGCTAGCCCCCTCTTGCTTTTGCCCACGCGCCCTTTCGGGTTTTCACGTGGCGGGGTACCCGATTTTGCCTGCAGTGCCCTTTCGGGTTTTCACCACAGTTGGGTTTTGGGCCATTTTTGCACTTGTCCCTTAATATAGGAGCAAGTCTGGCGGGGTATCTCTATTTTTAACCCCAATTTTTTTTTCTTTCTTTTTGTTCTTTCTTCTTCCTTCCTCTTTTTTTTTTTTAGAGGGTGACAGGTCGGAATGCCACCATCTCAAGATGAGGGTAGCTTGGTTAGGGCGGAGTGCCACTAGACCAAGAAAGGGTGTAGCTTGGCTAGAGCGGAGTGCCGCTAGACCGAGAAAGGGTGTAGCTTGGCTAGGGCAGAGTACCACTAGACCAAGGAAAGGGCAGCTCGGTTAGGGCGGAGTGCCACTGGACCGAGGAAAGGGTAGCTTGGCTAGGGCGGAGTGCCGCTAGACCAAGAAAGGGTGTAGCTTGGCTAGGGCGGAGTGCCGCTAGACCAAGAGAAGGGTAGCTCGGTTAGGGCGGAGTGCCACTAGACCAAGGAAGGGTGTAGCTTCGCTAGGGCGGAGTACCACTAGACCAAGGAAAGGGTAGCTCAGTTAGGGCGGAGTGTCACTAGACCAAGGAAAGGGTAGCTTGGCTAGGGCGGAGTGCCGCTAGACCAAGGAAAGGGTAGCTTGGCTAGGGCGGAGTGCCGCTAGACCAAGAAATGGGTGTAGCTTGGCTAGGGCGGAGTGCCGCTAGACCAAGGAAAGGGGTAGCTCGGCTAGGGCGGAGTGCCGCTAGACCAAGGAAGGGTAGCTCGGCTAGGGCGGAGTGCCACTAGACAAAGAAAGGGTGTAGCTTGGCTAGGGCGGAGTGCCACTAGACCAAGGAAAGGGTAGCTTGGCTAGGGCGGAGTGCCGCTAGACCAAGAAAGGGTGTAGCTTGGCTAGGGCGGAGTGTCGCTAGACCAAGAAATGGGTAGCTCGGCTAGGGCGAAGTGCCGCTAGACCAAGGAAGGGTAGCTCGGCTAAGGTGGAGTGCCACTAGACGAAGAAAGGGTGTAGCTTGGCTAGGGCGGAGTGCCGCTAGACCAAGAAATGGGTGTAGCTTGGCTAGGGCGGAGTACCGCTAGACCAAGGAAAGGGGTAGCTCGGCTAGGGCGGAGTGCCGCTAGACCAAGGAAGGGTAGCTCGGCTAGGGCGGAGTGCCACTAGACGAAGAAAGGGTATCTTGGCTAGGGCGGAGTGCCACTAGACGAAGAAAGGGTGTAGCTTGGCTAGGGCGGAGTGCCGCTAGACCAAGAAATGTGTGTAGCTTGGCTAGGGCGGAGTGCCGCTAGACCAAGGAAAGGGGTAGCTCGGCTAGGGAGGAGTGCCGCTAGACCAAGAAATGGGTAGCTCGGCTAGGGCGGAGTGCCACTAGACCAAGGAAGGGTGTAGCTTGGCTAGGGCGGAGTGCCACTAGACCAAGGAAAGGGTAGCTTGGCTAGGGCGGAGTGCCGCTAGACCAAGAAAGGGTGTAGCTTTTGCCCGATTACTCGGGGAATGTTGGTTGTGCTGTATGATACAGTCTCAGATGTCTTCCGTTGAGTGGCGAGAATTGGATTTCCCCTCGATGGTTAACAACCACGTAGGCCCCTCCTTCGTAGACCCTCTGTATGACATAAGGACCTTCCCAATTAGCATTCAGCTTCCCTTTTGGGTTGGACGCCATGACTTCTTTTTTCTTGACCATGACGAGGTCACCTTTCTTGAATTCTCATCCTTTTACGAGTTTGTTGAATGCAGTGGCCATGCGGGCCTGATACATTTGGATACTCTTCTGAGCTCGGAGGCGCTTCCCTTCCAATTCGGCCAGTTCTTCTAGTCTTCTTTCTACATTGGTCTGTTCACCACGGGCCAGGCCACATTGGACTGCCACTCTGAGTGACGGGACATCCAGCTCTAGCGGAACCACTGCCTCTGAGCCGTATACCAGTGAGTATGGCGAGCACCCTGTAGGTGTCTTGAAGACGGTGCGGTATGCCCACAAAGCTTCATACATTTTCTCTTCCCAGTCCTTCTTATTAGAACTACCGACCTTGGCCAGCAAGGTACAGAGAGTCTTGTTAAAAGCTTCTGCCAATCCGTTTGCCTGTGGATTGTAAGGAGTGGAGGTCCTCCATTCGATCTTATATTTCTCAGCAAGCCGATAGACCTTCTGATTTCTGAAATGACTTCCATTGTCGGATATTATTCGGCAGGGGATCCCGAACCGGAAGATAATGTTCTGTTTGATGACTCTGGCGACCAATTCACCAGTCACTTCTCTTAATGCTATAGCCTCCGCCCATCGGGAGAAGTAATCTGTTATGGCCAGTATGTACTTATGTCCGGCCGAAGAAGTCGGCAGTGGCCCGACTACATCAGTTCCCCATTGTGCAAATGGCCAGCTGGGAACTGTAGGGTGCAGAGTTGTAGGAGGCCTTCTAGGCACAGTAGCATGCTCCTGGCATTTCTGGCATGATTTTACAAATTTACAGCAGTCTTCAAACATGGTGGGCCAATAGTAGCCCAGCTTCTTGATTTCTATCTTCATCTTGGGACCAGCCTGGTGGGCACCTGCTGTCCCAGCATGTGTTTCTTTCATCGCTTGCCAGGCTTCCTCAGTGGATAGACAGCGGAGTAGAATTTTCTTACGTGCATCTACCATTATTCGGAACAAAATTCCATTCCTGAGTTCATAAGAATCTTTGATTCTTAGGAGTTTCATCTTTTCTTCTCTTTTCTGTGGCAGTTGTTGGTGTAGAAACCACTGCAGCAAGTGTTGTCTCCAATCAGACGCTTGTTCTGTGCTGATGGTGGCAACCTCGTCTTCTTCGGGGCACTCTTCTAGCATATTGGGGACTTGCCGCCGGTTCATAACGACAATGTTCAGTGTCTTATTTGGTGGGACTGCTAGTGAGCTGGCCAGCTTCGCCAGTGCATCAGCCTGGGCATTGTGTCCATGGCCCACATGCTTGAGCTCAACATGGTAGAATTTCGCCATGAGGCACACAGCTTTTTGGTGGTAGGGACTCAGTTCTGGCTTCCGCACTTCGAACTCCCCTTGGATCTGTTTTATTATCAACATTGAATCCCCGAATACTTGAAGCATTTGGATACCCATGTTGAGGCTGATATATAGCCCGATTATCAGAGCTTCATACTCGGCCTCATTATTGGTGCAGGGCTTGTTTATAGAACAGGAAGTATGCACGACCTCCCCCTCTGGTGATTTCAGCACAATACCGGCTCCAGCCCGTATTCTGGTCTTTCCATCGGAGTCTGTCTCTGTTCTGGATGCTCCATCAAAGAATAGTTGCCACATAACTGACTGGGTCTGGCAGGCCTCGAGTGTCTCATCATCGGGTAACTCAGTCCCTAGCATATCATTTTCCGGCACAGGATGCTCTGCGAAGAAATCAGCCACGGCCTGTCCTTTTATCGCCCGCTGGGGTGTATAGGTAATATCGAATTCCATCAGGATCACTGCCCATTTGCCCAACCGGCCCTTCAGTACTGGCTGAGTCAATATGTATTTGAGCGGATCTGCTGCAGATATCAATCTGACTTCATGTGACAACATATAGTGTCGGAGCTTCTTGACAGCAAAGACCAGTGCCAAGCAGGTCTTTTCTATGTAGCTGTAGCTTTCTTCAGTTCTAATCAGCCTCCTACTCAGATAGTATAAGGCTTGTTCTTTGCCTTCTTCATTTATCTGTGCCAGCATTGCCCCCAGGGAACAGTATGTGGCTGCGATATACAGTATCAAGGGCCTGCCCTTAATTGGTGCCCCCAACACCAGAGGGGTCTTGAGATATTCTTTCAGCTTATCAAAGGCTTCCTGACATCCATCGTCCCAGAGGAACGGTACATCCTTCATCATGAGCTTGTGAAAGGGGTGGCATCTTCCCGACAGATTTGATATAAATCGTCGGATATAGGCCAGCCGCCCTTGCAAAGATCTCAGCTCGGGCAGATTCCTTGGTGGAGGGAGCTCCTGGATAGCCCTAATCTTGGATGGGTTGATTTCAATGCCCCTATGCCAGACAATAAACCCGAGGAATTTTCCACTGGACACGCCGAAGGCGCATTTCATGGGATTCATCTTGAGTTCATATTTGCGTAGCCTCTGGAATACTACCCTCAGGTCTTGCAAATGGTCTTCTCTTCTTTTAGTTTTTACTACCAAATCATCAATGTAGCACTCTACTTTCTTGAAGAGCAAATCATCAAAGATCTTGGTCATAGCTCTTTGGTAGGTAGCGCCGGCATTCTTGAGGCAAAATGACATCTTTTTGTAGTGGAATATCCCCTTCGGGGTACGGAATGCAGTGTGCACTCTATCTTCCTCAGCAATCCAGATTTGGTTGTATCCGGATGACCCATCCATAAATGATAGAGCCTCATGACCAGTAGTCGCATCGATCATCACTTCAATGATTGGCACTGGAAAGTCATCTTTCGGGCAAGCCTTATTAAGGTCCCGAAAATCAACACATATTCTAATCTGCCCATTCTTCTTCTTTACGGGCACTATGTTGGCTAACCATGTAGTATACTGATTTTCTTCAACAAAGCCTACATCAATCAGCTTGTCAACCTCTTTGTTAATCTGATTTTTTAATTCAGGGCGCATTCTCCTGGAAGGCTGCTTTACAGGGCTAGCCTCTGGGTTTATTGCCAATCGGTGCTGCGCCACATCAGAACTCAGTCCCGGCATTTCATCATATGTCCATGCAAAGCAGTCTCAGAATTCTTTCAAGAACTGTACATACTGTTCCCTGGTAGCTGGCTCCAGCAGTGCACTGAGGAATGTCGGCCTTGGCTCATTTGCGGTCCCCAGATTTATTTCCACAAGCTCATCGACGGTGGCCTGACCTCCATCTTCGACCTCGGGCGGGGATTCTTGCAAGTCAATGAAGCCTCCCGGGATATAATCTTCTTCAGTTTCATGATTTTCTGTTTCATCATACTGGCCGTCAGCGGGTGCTGGGTCATCATATACGGCCAATATTGTTGGATTCTGTTCAGTCTGCCCCGAGGACATGACTGGCTCAGCAGAAAACTCAAAAACGGAGTCTTCCGCCCTTAGAAGCTCTTCTGATGCAGATGCTCTTGAGAGATCATCATTCTGTAGAGCCCGGACTTCTTCCAGGATGCGCTCAAACTCCAGACACTCCCTCAGCTCTTTGGCTATTTGGTCTTCATCCGGGGTTCCCGTATCAAACTTTGCTTCAGCATGGAACAGATCCTCTTTGCAAGGTAGGTCTTCCCAGCACCAATCTTTCTTTGCTTCATCAGACGTCCCCGTCTCCGGCTGACTGTCTGGGGCTTCATTGTTCATTATGGATTGATAAATGATTTCTTCATCTTCCGAGGGGTACTTGTCATATCCCACCTCGGAAGGGTCTTCATGCTGGTAGGAGACAGAGATGACGTCCACTTCAGCTTCATAGTATTCTTGAAGGGTATAACCCAATCCCGGGTGCTGAGTGATCTTCCTCAGTTCTTTATTATCCCGGGGCGGATCCCATAGCTCCTGGAACGCCTTCTTTTGGGCAACAGGTTGTAGTGATGGCATCTGCATTTTAGAGAACATCTACGAAACCCGCTGGGTAGTATAGTCCAAGCCCGTGATCGGCACCATCCGGTTTGCAGATTCTTCAGGGACCATGCAGTCTTGATCATCATCTTCGACTGGCTCCCCGGTGTAGAATATGGTAGGAGGCTCGCAGAAGTGAGGGATTTCCATAGTCTTCAGTGGTAGCACCGTTTGGTATTCTAGGCTGGCGATGGGCATGACTAAACCCTACGGAACCTCTACCTGTGTGTACTTTTCTTTCATCTCTTCATCGATATTATCCGGGCGAATGCTAGGAGGGGTGATCCGAGCAAAGTCACCAGCATAAGAGATGTGAGATACCTCATGCTTTTTAATATAGCCCTTTGGTGGCGGGGGAGACCAGTTTCTTGCCTTCGTCGCCGGCTTTTTCTGACCGACCCCAGCCTCTTTCTCTTCACCCTTTTGCGACACCTCCGTGTAGTAGGATGCATCGAGCATATGGCACTCGAATACTTCGAAGGGATGCAGATCCGCAAACACCCTTTCTTCTTTTCCTTCATGGCAGTATTTAATGCACTGATGCAGCGTGGAAGTCACTATCTGATATTCATGCAGCCACGGTCTCCCCAGCAGGGCCTTCTATGTGGTGTTGGAGTCGATTACATAGAATCGTACCACGGTAGTGAGGTCCCCCAATGTGAGGTTAAAATCAGCCACCCCAAGGGGCGTCTCACATTTCTGGTTGAATCCCACAATTTTCATGTCTCTGACCTTGGTAAGCTGAAGATCAAAGTAATATTTTTGGTAGATGCGGTATGGGAGAATGTTCACGGCAGCCCCGGGATCTATCAGTATCCTGTTCAGTGGCTGACAATTCAGGGAGCCCCTCATATATAGCGGTCTGTTATGGCAGGAATTCGGAATCAGCGTGTCATCCTCTGTGAATGTAACTGACGGCCCAGAATTCACTTCTGTCAAGAGTGCTTCATATTGTGCCGGCGACTGCAAGGCATCAACAATTGCTTGGCGAGCCTCCTCACTCAGAGAGAGAATCTCCCAGATGGAGAATCTAGTAGGGAGCTTCTTTAGCATTTTCATGATCCGGCTGCCCACCCTGACATTAGACAGTCTCATTTCTTCCGCCCATCGGGGTTTTGGAGATTCATGTGGTGCCCGTGGCCTCTGCTGCCCAGTGCTGGCTTCAATCTCTGGACTGATTTCATGGGGGGCTTCTTCTATAGCAACGGCCCCTGGTGTCGTCGGAGGGTTATCCTCCTCTTTCTCATTCTGCTTGTAGGCTACAGATGCCGACTGCTAAGGTCTCTTGCCTTTATCTGGCCCAGCCTGTATCGACTGCCCATTTTCCAGACTGGATAGAAATTCCAGAAATGTTGGAATTTGACCTCCCTTCTTCTCTTCCTGGTATAAGCTGGTAGGGGGAGGAATCTGGACACCCCGCACCTCTGGTTCAAGAATCTGGTAGGGTTGTTCCCCTCTGAACATAATGTTATGATTAGCTGGTGGTGGGCGCCCCCACCTTCTTCCGGAGCGTGTTGCATGTGCTGAGGTTGAGGCCTCGGCATGGTTGGCTTCTAGCGGGGCATTTGATGTTTCATCCTTATCATTCTCCCCGGGCGAGGTAAAGAGTGCCGATAGGGTGTTACATTGTACTGTCACGACTCTCTTTCCCTTCTTGGACTTGGGCCGTCTCTTCTTTTTCTGGGAATTTGGCTTTATCGGCCCCTGCCCCCAGAAGGGTTCAGTCTCAGCCTTTTCTTGTTCTGCCTCTGACTGCTCTTTAATTTTCAATTCTTCGAGCTGTTCCCAGAGTATACAGTCTTTCACCAGCAGGTGCCCGGGCTTTTTCTGTTCATATTCATCGAGCCCATTAATATACTGCTGTAAACGCCTGGCTGCAGGGCTTACTT
Organism: Amorphophallus konjac; assembly: GCA_022559845.1. Classification (NCBI taxonomy): domain Eukaryota; kingdom Viridiplantae; phylum Streptophyta; class Magnoliopsida; order Alismatales; family Araceae; genus Amorphophallus; species Amorphophallus konjac. The sequence continues at coordinate 116,103,816 of CM040118.1, forward strand.
CCTTATGTGCAGGTAGGGGGACTTGTCTTCTCCGGTTATGAGTGGGGATCCGGATGACTGGCCCTGTCTCAGCTGTGCGCCATACTGGCTTTACTAGAGGTGGTTCAGGTCTTGGTGTGACACCGCGGATAACTGCTCCATTGGTATTGGCTGCGGGAGTCTTCTTTCTGTTCTTTATGGGTTTCATCTGCCATCCTTCCTGATCCTTCAGTGGGGTGAGGAAGCAAGCTTCATAAGTATGCCTGGTACATTCTTCAACGGCCTCCTTAGGCAGCTGCTGGTAGATTGAAATCATATTGGCGGCCATTTTTAATGTCGGAGGCTCATGTGGACGAGGTGGCTCTACCTGGTAATCTCCCAGCTGTAGCTCGCCCTTTTTGACCATACCTTCCATAATATCTTTGAAGACGTAGCAATCTTCAATTGCGTGCCCCAGCGCACGGTGATATGGACAGAATAGTGGATCACCTTTCTTTGCCGCGTCCTCGGGTCTCTTTGGCTCAGGCAATGTTACCTTGTTGAACTTGTATGCCCAGTTGAATAGTGCGGCTGTCTTATCTTTCGGGAAAGAGTACGGCTTTCTCATTTTGTTTCTTAGAGAGACTTTATCTTTTCTTTCTGCTGTGTCTGCTGGCGGGGGAGCTTCATCTGCCCCCTTCTTTCCTCTCTGTTGCTCGAAGGTTCTGAAATCGACGGTGTTGGCCTCAGAGTGTGATGGTCGTCGATCATTAGATTTCCCTTTCGGCACAGTTGGAGCATTGGCCGCCGGACGCTTAGACAGGAACGTCTCGACCTCCGCCACTATATTGTTCAGCCAGTCAAATGTTCTGACATCTGCACCAATCATCTTTTCCAGTACCTCTCTCCTGAGGCTCTGCTTACATATTTGCACTGCATCTTCTTGATGAGGAGGTCTTCTGCATCTCATAGCTAAGTTCCTCCACCTTTTGATGTAGTCCAGTGCTGTTTCATCTTGCTTTTGCCTGGTTGCATATAGTTCTGCTATTGTAATTTCTCTTTCCGTGACGTGAAATCTGTCGCGAAACTTTCTTTGCATATCAGGCCAATCGGTCACTGACCCAGCCGGCAGGCTTGAATACCATTCAAAGGCTATCCCGGTGAGGGATGAGCCGAAGAACTTAAGCAGATAAGCTTCATCAGCTGCCAAATCACCCATAATTGTGGTATAGTAAGCTATGTGCTCCCTGGGAGAGCCCTGGCCATTAAATTTCTCAAACTTCGGCGGCTTACTGACGCCTGGCGGTAGTCTCTTAGCAGCATACTGGGGAGGATACGGTACCATGTACACATCGTAGGTACTAGCATCATCACCAGTCTTTTCAGACAGCTTCATCTCCACAATCGTTTCAATCATCAGCTTTTGGGCTATGGCTGGATCTATGTTTTCCGAGAAGAAGTGAGCTTGTTGCTGATTGTAAGGAGTTGTCATCACAGTTGAGCGCAAGGTAGGCGCGGTAGGCTGCGTCTGAGATACAGAGGGCTGAGCTACTGTCTGCTGCAGAACGGGTTGGCTCGGCGCTTTGCCCTTATCAGCCGGGAGAGGATTAGATGGAACAGCTATTTCGGTTGAGCTGGCAGTCTGCCCCACAGGCTCGGCTTGCTTGGAGACCGGTGTAACTTCATGCCTCTCATTTAGCTATCTTCTGAGAGCATTGACCTCTTGTTGATATCTTCTAAACATCATCTGGATCATGGGATCCAGGGTTGACGGGATCTGTAGAACTTCTGAAGTCCCTTCAGCATCATCAACGAAGGGATTATCTTTATCTTCTGCTGTCACCACATTAACTGTCATAGTGGTGATCTTGCGGACTTCATCATCAGTCTTCATCTTATCTTTGGCCGCCTGACTTCTCCTTGTGACGGGACCTGGTCTGGTTGCCAGTCTGAGCAGTTCATCTAGCTGTGTCGGTAACAAATCCTGCCCTTTGACAAGCCCGGCCATATTGCAGGCAAAGATCTGCATCTTTTCCCTCTGTCTGTGGACTTTCCTTCTCACCTGATCGGGGTATTTGAGCCGATCAAAGACTGATATTCTTTCTCTAGCTTCTTCCCTATGCAGGTCTTCTTTCCCATACCTGGCTCTGTGGCCTTCTTCATAATCATTGGAATCGGAGGAGGAGACTCCGAGCATCACTTCTTGAAGGGTTTCTTCTTCTTCTTCATCCATGGTGCCCAAGGCACGGGATAATCTTTGCCGCCCGAGGGCGGAGTTCCCCAGGTAGTGAAAGTAGTCTTGAGCCACTTGTTTCATCTCCTCTTGATTGTGCCTTCGTGGCTTTGGTTGGAGCATCAATCTTTCCCGGATCTTCTGCTGATAAGCCAGTCTCTCCACCTGAGCAGTCAAGTGCTCGGCTCTGCAGTATTTGAATATATCGGCCTGTCTGGCACAGGCTCTTGGTCTTCTTAGAGTGGTAGCAGCGACTGGTTCGCTTATTCTCATTTCCTCTTCCTCCCTGAACCTTCTACTCCCATCCTGGCAGCGGTTGGCAGCATAATTCTTTCTTTCCCATCTTTTGCCCCCAGCCATGGGGTGGGTGACCGTGAGGTCTTCCTTCTGCTGATATCTTCTGCCCCTCATCCTGGGGCGAATAGTAGTCAGATTTCTTCCTTCATTCTCTTTCTCATCTCTCCTACCCCGAGCCCTGGGGTGAACAGCAACAGCATTTCTTATGTCTTTTCCTTCTTCTCTTCTGCTTCCTTCCCTGAAGCGGGCAACAGTGGTATCAGCAATGTTCTCTTCCTCTTGAGCTGGGACCTAGCTTTGGATTTTCTTCGGCCGCCAGATCTGCCTGAACTTGGGCGGCTTCGGTGCCAGTGGCTTTCTATCCTCCTCTTTCATGTCGACCCTCCTGGCAGCTAGTACCCGGAACTTGTTGGTAGTAGGCACCATCGGGATGGTCACGTCTTGCTTGACCGCCCTTGGGCAACCACTGAGGTTTACCCAGACATCTCCAATCAGCATTGTCTTTCCTGAGTTGGATATCCGACAACCCGTAGCAGTGGGTCGGGCTCTCCTGTCGGATCTCCTCCTTCTTCCAGCAGCAGAGGATGTGCCCCTTTTCGCCTCGTGATGGACGAAGCAGGCCACGACCTCAGGAGTATCATGCATCACCTGGCTCATTTTGGGGCTGGTAGCTTGCGTCAATGTCTCGACAACAGTCTTTTGCTCCTGGTTGTCAATCTCGAGCAAGTCAATGAAGATGAGGCCCAGGCAGTTGGGCATCCCGACAGCAGGCGGCATCGATCCGAATGAAAGAGGTACTACCAGGTAGCCTTCTCGAACATGCACATCGACCGCTTGTTGATCAAAGCATACAGACATGATTCCAGCCGTCATCGTAGCTTCCTGAAAATAGAGAAAGCATGGAATCAGAAATTTGAGGGGGGACCCACTGGGCCTCCTATTTTGGCATAGAGATGAAGGGAGACTAGGTCCCACCGGGCGTGCCAGACTTGTGGACGCGGGATTTTTCTCCTCTTTTTCAATTTTGTTTTTATTTATTAATTAATTTGGTTTATTAGGCGTGCCAGTCACATGTGTGACGATTTCATTTTACGCTCGACTTGACTTGATCAGTCGATTGTGAAGTCCGAGTCGGGACCAAAAGTCCACCATACCATAAAGGCTATGACATTAATTACGCCCTTCCTAAGAAGGACAACCCTTGATTAAACGCCAAAATAGGAGGCCTCAGAAGGCAGTCAAAATACTAATGTGCGAAATAAAGGCTTCATGCTTATGGAAGAGGACGAATGGAGGGCGGATTTATTTAGTTCAACGGGCTAAATCGGGCGGGACAACCTTTAACTTTGAGCCATACCGGGTAAGGATAGAAGACCATCCACGCAGTGGCGGGACGGAATTCGGCTAATCATTAGGGTATTCCCTTTTGACACTTCCACTCGACCGGATGCTCCAAATAGGTTCGTTTCCCCCGAAGATGGAGCCGGATGGGAAGTGTATCAGAGACACCCCCTTGACTCATCGGGGTTGATGACATTGGACTAGATTTCGGTAGCATCTCCCCCCAACTTGGAACATGCCCAAGGGGAAATAGGTGATCATCCACGGAGTGCCGGGATGAAAACCGAAAGAGAAAGGCACTGGGCCCTGGCACGATGTGATGTTGGGGATGGTTCCCCGTTTATTTATTCCATGTGGTGTACCCTGTAACCTGCAGATATCCCTCGAATTAGTGTGGCAGGGTGCTCAAGGATTGGGCAGAGGAGGAGAGGCTCTCGGCATGGCTGTAACGAGCATAAGCAGGCTTCCCGGCGCGGGGGAATGGGTTCTCTGCATGAGGTTCCCGGCATGGTTTAAAGAAAGAGGAGGGAGCTCTCGGCGTAAGGTTCCCGGCGCGGGGGAATGGGTTCTCGGCATGAGGCTCTCGGCATGGTTTTAAAGAAGGAGGAGGGCGCTCTCGGCGTGAGGTTCTCGACGCAGGGGAATGGGTTCTCGGCATGAGGCTCTCGGCATGGTTTTAAAGAAGGAGGACGGAGCTCTCGGCGTGAGGTTCCCGGCGTGGGCCGCGCCGGGAGCTATTCATAGCGCCGGAAAGTTTTGTGGAGGTTTGTGGGGTTCTACGGTGCTCTGTTTTGGGGATTTTTCCTGGGATTCAGGTAACGGCTGGGGGGTTTTAGGATGCAAATGAGGAGGGGGCCGAGGGCTCTACCAAGTCACCAGATTAACATCAAGGAGTCACATGGATAGAAGGGATTCGAGGGATTGAAGTCGCCAGGCGTTCGAACCCTCTGGAACAAGCTTTATGCCATTCATATCGCCGACCATCTAGGAGATCAAGAGATGACTGTCTCTGATCCCTGTAATGACCCCAATGGCTTAGGAAACTCGAGAGGACTATGGACTTCACAACGTTTAAACCATCGATGTCGTCGAGGGAGAGAGAGGGACAAAGCCCAAAGATCCACGGCAAGGATCGGGGCTCTGTTACCTCCTTCCCATCTGGAACAATCATGCATATAGGCACAAGAAATCACTGGAATTCTAAGCATCCGAGCAATTAATGTATGCGAGGGACAACATACATTCCGACAGAGAGAGCACAGGAAGAAGAGGGCCAACCAAAACCATTTCATTGGAACAACCGTGGAGTTGCATTTCACTGTTTCATCATTTACATCATTCATAGAACAAAGGGGACGGAGGGAAGAAAAATAGACTAATACTCTATCTCCTCGACAACAGGGAGATCCCTTCACTTCGAAAGCGGAAAATGGAATCGAAGCTTATACATCAAAAGAAAGGGAAGCAGGAAGGGACGACGGCAATAAAGGGAAGGGGAGGGCGGAGCAGTGACTCCTCTCCCTCCCCTAGCACCCCACCTTCTCCTTCCTTCCGACCTCGCAGCAACTTTTCTTCTCTTCTCTCTTTTTTATCTGGCTATCTGGAGATGCCTCTCTTCGCTCTTTTTTTCTTCTCCCTTGCTTTCTTTTTTTCTTGCCCTCTCTATCTCTGTATGTCCTCTCTTTTTTTTTTGAGATGAACACAGGGGGGATTTTATAGGCACAGCAGCCCCCCTCTCGGCATGACCCTTCCCGGCGCGCCGAAGACGACTTCCCGGCGCGCCCTTGTCAACCGGGGAGGCTTCCCGGCGCCCCTATGGGCTTTGGACCTTGTGAGGATTTCCCGGTTCCACCTTAGTGAGCCCATTTGGGCTTTAATATCTTGAACTCCCTCGTTATCAAGTATGGACTATCAAAGACATATAACCTGCCTTTTCATTTGTGAGTCCTTCGAGCCTGTCAGAATAGGTGAAGGTTGATTAGTGAGTTGACATAGTCTTATCAAAATATTTCTGGATATTTTCATCAGTCAGTAGACCGCAGTTCTTCATCAGTACTGTTATCTGTGCGACGACAATACCGGACATCTGCTTGACCGGGAAGGGCTTCAACCGAGTGGCAACTTTAGTGACGACTATTTGGTAATTCTGGCTTTGCAGGAATCTACGAGAGCTTCATGTATGGTTCAATCTTCTCTTTGGTCTCATCTTTATTCTCAGTTATATTTCAGGTGTCAACAGGTAGGCGCGTTACACAAACCTGACGCACCAGGGCGGGCGCATCAGGGGAACCGACTCACCCAAAACGCTAGACGACAAAACAGGCGTGACGCATCACCCCGGACGCGTTAGAGAGCTGTGACACGCCTCCCCTGGGCCGTCAAACTCCCAAAATCACGAAGAACTAAAAATGCCCAGACGCTGTGACGGTCTGTCGTAGGGCCGTCAGAGACATGTGACGGTCTCTGAAACGACCGCTGCACCGGTCACGGCGAGAAAACAGTGGAAACGCCAAATCGGGCTGTTCCACGCCCCATTCACGCCGAAGCGCAGGGGAAACAAACCTAGACGACGAAAAACAACTCTAGGAGGCTCAAAAGCCCACATCCAAGCTCTAAAACGAGATATCGGGGTGATTTAGACAAATCAACCCTAAATGGGTCACCGAGGTTCCCGGACTCCTATCGGCCTCGAATGACAACCGATCGACACAAAACTTACGTGAATGGGATCCAGACATCCCAACGGTCAGTTTGACACTAACCACATCACAAATGGTTGCCGTTTTCCGGCGAACCCTGAAAACCCCAAAAACTACGGTTTTAACTAAACCGGCTCGATCTCCACCGATTGAGCACCAAACAACGCACAGAAGCAGGGAAAACGTGCAGAAGGAAGTGGCGGTCCATCTCCCTACCTCCACCGAAGAAACCGTGCCCCGAAGGGACTAAACCACGCCGAAAACCACCGAATCATGAATGACGCCCACTCGGAATCCACCGAGGGATCGCGCCCACCACGTTCCATCCGCTGCTCCTTCCCGCGAACCGATCACTCGAGTACGTCCATGCCTCAGCCAGCTCCGCAACGGTGCACGCCCCGCGCCGAACGGACCAGAGATGAGAGAGAACGGAGTGAGATAGCGTGAAGTTGAAAATGAGCAGGAGAGATAGTGGAATTGAATTTATATAAATAAATTTAGAAATTTTCCTAATTTCTGAAAAATCCAATTTTTGGCCCGGTCTCAGAAAAATACACAAAAATACTCAAAACGATCCGCTCGAAGAGTACATCACCACTGTATCGTCCACGAGTCGATGAATTGAGAAATAAACTCACCGCAGGGTTCCGTAACTAGTACGAGAGAAAAACCCACACGGATCGTAAAACTCAACTCGGGAGCTACAAAAGCGATCCGAAACTCTCCGAAAAGGATCCGAAAGACCCAATAAAGATCCGGGACATTACATTTCGGATTTTATTTAAATAGGCTAGGTTGATTATTTAACACAATTGGGCCTTATAATGACTTATTAATCCAATAATCTATTTATAAATCTATTTAGCCTTTATAAATTCTTAATAAATTCCAAAAAAATCTATAAATAATCCAAAAATTGTTACATAAATTCTGGGACACTACACCCTCCCCCACTTAGAAAAATTTGGCCCCCAAATTCAATACATGGATTATGGAGAGTGTACTTATAGTTGAATAATTCTAGAAATTTTTTCCGCATGGCTGCTTCGGTTTCCCATGTTGCTTCATATGGCCATGTTTTCTTCCATTGAATATTGACCATAGGAATAACTTTATTTCTTAGTTGACACACTTCTCATTCCAGAATCTTTATTAGCGTTTGCTCATATGTCACATCCTTCTGAATCTCCAGATTGTCATAAGTGATAATATAGTCCGGATCATATACATACTTCTTCAGCATAGAGACGTGAAATACGTCATGAACTCCTACTAATTGTGGAGGTAAAGCCAGTTTGTAGGCCACTTCATTGACCCTTTCAAACGGGCCAATGAACCTTGGAGTTAGTTTGCCCTTAATGCAAAATCTTCGAATACCACGACCTGGAGAAACCTTGAGATACACATGGTCTCCTACTTGAAATTCCAAGTCACGTCTTCGATTATCAGCATAAGATTTCTGCCTATCTTGCGCCATCTTTATTCTCTCTTGAATAAGCTTGATCTTCTCTGTAAAATCTCTGATAATATTGGGGCCTAAGAATTGTCTTTCCTCTATTTCATTCCAACATATTGGTGATCGACAACTTTTTCCATATAGAGCTTCAAAAGGTGCCATTTATATGCTGGCCTGATAACTGTTGTTATATACAAATTCTACTAGAGGCAAGTGATCATGCCAACTACCTCTAAAATCAATAACGCAAGCCCTAAGCATGTCTTCTACCACTTGATTCGTTCTTTCTGTTTGACCATCAGTTTGTGGATAAAAGGTTGTGCTAAAATTTAATCTAGTCCCTAGTGATTGTTATAGACCCTTCCAAAACTGTGATGTGAATCGAGGATCTCTATCAGATATAATAGTGACTGGGACACCGTGTAATTTAACAATTTCCCTTATGTATAATGGTGCCAGGATATCCACAAACCACCGAGTTTTGATTGGTATGAAATGTGCAGATTTAGTTAATCGGTCTATGATTACCCATATACCATCGTGTCCACCTCTTGTCTTAGGTAACCCCATAATGAAATCCATCCCTATACTCTCCCATTTCCATTCGGGAATATTCAAGGGATGTAGTTTACCTGCGGGTCTAAAATGCTCTGCCTTTACTTGTTGACAAGTGAGACAGCGAGACACGAAATCATCTATTTCTCTCTTCATGTTGGGCCACCAGAAATTTCTTTTAAGATCTTGATATATTTTTGTACTACCTGGGTGAATGGTATACCTGGATTTATGTGTTTCTTCTAGAATCAATTTCTTCGTATCCTCATGATCCGGTACATATACTCGGTCTTTAAATAGCAATCTTCCATCCTTAATAGAAAAATTCGGCCTTTATTCAACATTGGCCTTGATCTCTAATAATATAGGATCATCATTTTGCAGCTTGACCAGATCTTCTATCAATGTAAGTTGAGCTTGAATATTAGCTAGGAAACAATCCTCCTTCCTGTCAATATCTAAGTTCAACTGAGCAAATTGAAGAATAAGATTAGTCATACTAATCATGAGACTTGATAGCATACCCATTGATTTTCTGCTGAGTGCATCCACAACAGCATTAGCCTTGCCAGGATGATATTGAATAGCAAAATCAAAGTCTTTGAGATATTCTAACCATCTCCTCTGCCTCATATTTAGCTCTTTTTGAGAAAATAAATATTTCAAACTTTTGTGGTCCGAGTAGACCGTAAACTTTTCTCCATAGAGATAATGACGCCAAATTTTCAATGCGAAAATGACAGGTGCTAATTTCTCCATAGAGATAATGACGCCAAATTTTCAAGGCGAAAATGACAGCTGCTAATTCCAAATCATGTACAGGATAATTTTCCTCGTGACGCTTCAATTGTCTTGAAGAATAACAGATTACTTTTCCATTTTGCATGAGGACACACCCTAAGCCAATACCTGATGCATCCGTATATACTTCGAATCCACCACCTTCCATCGGTAGTGTTAGAATAGGAGCTGTAGTAAGATAAATCTTAAGAGTTTGGAAACTCTTTTCACATTTCTCTGACCAGATAAAGGGATTTTCTTTTCTTGTGAGTCTAGTTAAAGGAACTACAATCTTTGAGAAATCCTTAATGAATCTTCTATAATAACCAGCTAGACCCGGAAAACTTCGTACTTCTGATACGGTCATTGGCCAGCTCCAATTCTTGACAGCTTCTACCTTAGAAGGATCCACGGCGATACCTTCCTTTGAAATAATGTGGCCTAGGAATGAAACTTTCTTGAGCCAGAATTCACACTTATTAAGCTTGGCATAAAGTTTATGTTCTCTAAGTGTTTGCAAAGCTATCTTTAGATGTTCTTCATGTTCTTCCTTTGTCTTGGAATATATCAAGATGTCATCGATGAAGACGATGATGAATTGGTCCAGATATGGCTGAAAAACACTATTCATAAGTTGCATAAATGCTACTGGGGCATTAGTTAACCCGAACGGCATTACCACGAATTCATAGTGGCCATAACGACTTTGAAAAGCTAATTTATAAATATCCTCTTCTTTAATTCTAAGCTGATGATAACCTGATCTGAGATCTATCTTACTAAAATATTCTGCTCCTAAAAGCTAATCAAAGAGTTCATCAATACGCGGCAACAGATACTTATTTTTGATTGTAAGTTGATTTAGTCGCCGGTAATCAATGCATAGCCTGAGAGAACCATCCTTCTTATTGACAAATAGAACTGGCGCACCCCAAGGGGATGTGCTAGGTCTGATAAAGCCCTTATACAGTAGTTCCTGCAACTGCTTCTTTAGTTCTTTGAGTTCTGTGGGGGACATCCTGTAAGGGGCTATAGAAACAAGTGTTGCTCCTGGAATGAGTTCAATAATGAAGTTTACTTCCCTCTCGGGTGGTAAACTGGGTAATTCGGATGGGAACACATCGGGGAACTCATTTACAATAGGAATGTCTGCTAAGATAATCTCCTTGGATTCGGTAACAATAATAGAAGCAAGAAAAGCTTCACATCCTTGCGAGATAAGTTTACAAGCGTGAAGAGAAGATATGATAGTAGGATGCTTCTTGTACTTGATGCCAAGAAAAGAGAATCTTGGAAGACCGGGTTTTTGAAAGGATATAATCCTATTTTGGCAATTGATATAAGCATCATGATCTACAAGCCAATCTACCCCTAAAATGGCATCATAACCTTTCATGTCAAGGCATACTAAGTTTGCGGGGAGATTATGACCTTCTACTATCACTTCACTATAAGGATAATAGTCGGTAAGCTTTGTTCTAGAACCTAAGGGTGTGGTAATAGCGAGATCTGAAGGTAAGGGAACTGATGCAATTGATAATATTTTTGCAAAAGTAGTGGAGATAAAAGAATGAGAGGCACCAATATCAAATAGCACAAATGCAGGATGAGAACAAATTTGAAGAGTACCTTTCATAAGCCCACCATCCCTGGGCGCTTCCTCTTCTTCTAAAACGGCATTGAGGCGGGCCTGCCTCCTACGTCCTCCACCAGACGATTGGTCTTTCATAAGGGGGCAATCTGGCATGCGATGCTCCCTGCTTCCACAATGTAAACAAGCGCCGAGGCGCTTCCAGCATTCCTCATCCGAATTGTTGAATTTTTCGCAAAACGTGCAAGCTGTAGCAACTTGCTCCTTCTCTTCCTTGACTTTCTTTTACTTTTGGGAACTTCCACCATTCTCATTCCTGGATCTTTTCTTAGTATCACAGCTTTTGTAGGGCTCCATGATGCTGAACTTTTCTTTCTTATAACGTCGATTTGAGCGTCAGCTGGATTCTTCTCCTTTCCCTTTTAATTTTTTGACCTTCTCTAAGGTCCTTTCACACAAATATGCTCGTTGAACCATTTCCGCATAAGCACGGATGTTTTGGGTCCCGAGCTGCTGAATGAAACCGGGCCATAACCCGTCCATGAACCGATTTGCCTTCAATAAATCGGTGCTGATAAGATGCGGTGCGTAAGGTGCAAGCCTTGAGAATTGCAGTTCATATTCGGCAACCGTCATCATTCCTTGCCGAAGAGCGGCGAACTCCATAGCCTTTCTCTCTTTTACGTGCTCAGAAAAATACTTGGCACGGGATAGGATAAGAAAATCGTTACAGGTATGAGGTGCATCGGCCGGAGGTGCCAGAACCGACTTCCACCATGTGCGGGCATCTTTGTTGAGTTGAAAGGTTACGAGACGCACCTTCTCCTGATCGGTGCATTGGATAACATCAAAGATATGATTCATTTCGTCTATCCAATTCTCTACCTCGTCAGGATTAGAAGAACCATAGAAATGCAGACGGTTTAAACTCTGAAAGTTGCGATGCAAATAACTAGCCCTTGCTCTTGCGCCAGCTTGCGCCACGGTTTGTAATGCCTGAGTGAGGCCAGCAACAGTTTGTTGCATACCATCCCAATTTACGCGATGAGCCATGGTAATAATAGGGTACCTGAGGGTAAAATAACAACTTGTTATTTCTCGTGAAACTAGAATGAAAATCAATCTTAAAACTAATTAACTATCTTATCCCGGGTTCTACCCAATTCTCACATGGGTATGGAAATTTCTTCCTTAGTTCATAGGTAGGGGTCCTTAAACCTTGGACTTATCTTATGACATGACTCTTCTTCCTAAGTCCTGAGACTTAGGCTCTGATACCAACTTAACTGTCACACCCCGAGCCTTTATGACAGCGGAAGACTCGCTCGAGAAACGTGAACAGTCGATATGGTAAGCCTATTGCAAGCAAGAATGATCAGAGCGCAAGACAATCACACACACAAATGCAATTGCACAATATTTTAATCAAATCTCCAATTTATTTCATTGATAATCAATATTCAAATACAATAACTTTCAACTTCTTCCAATCTATTGGACTTAAGAAATAGGAAAATTACAGAGACTCGATCTAAACAATATAGACTTCCTAAGTCTTCACTCTCCATTTGATATGACTTTCATTCACACTCGGACCCGCTACTTGTATAACCCGAATGCGAGTTCGAATCACTTTCATTTCCTGAAAAGATTGGAAATAGGTAATGAGCACACTTGCCCAGTAGGTATCTTCGCATCAACATGAAGGTATCATTAAAGTAATTAACATTTTAGCTCTAAAGAAATACGGTAAAATCATGCAAATGTGATCAATCACGCGGTTAAACCAAAGTAACAAGATGATCATGTAAGATCGAATGAGAGCAAGAATGTAACAAGAACATGTTATTGGCCTTTCATGAACAAGAATGTATCGAGAATGTACTAGCAAGCCACATAATCATCACTCCAGTATATTTTGCTTCTGAGTAGTATTTCATGAATTTCTGTGGAATATCAAGTCATGTATAAGAAAGTCATGTCATGATGTATCGTGGATCTTCACTTATTTATAGAGAAAGTACTCCCAGCGCAATGCGACACCAGTAGCATCATACCCCATGATTTATAATAGTATGTTTCCGGCAATAAGCCGAGGGGACTAGCATAGAGCCCTTGAACACAATCAATGCTCGATCGCATCTTCAATTATAAATCAAGCTACTTCCACGCATGTAACAATAAAGTATGGCCAAGAATGTATAATTCAATAAGTTCATGATAACACTATTCAATGAATGAACGCTTCAATTTAATAATGCGAGAGTCAAGAATGACTTAAACAAGGTTATGCTTATGAAAATAAATCGACAACATAACAGTACATTTCTTTAACTTCCATTCATTATATTAAGTTTCTTGATCAATATGATAAGTCCTAGACCATTATCAAGCCATCTAGGAACTTTAGAATATCAACCCTTGGGTCAAACCTCGGGTTAACCAGCTCAAGCATTGTGACGGTCAAGTACTGGGCCGTTACACTCATGTGACGCACTAGTAGTGGGCCGTTACATTAGTCTGAATCCAGAAATAGCAAAATAGACTTAGTGAAATGTGACGGTCATATATTGGGCCGTTAGATGCTCCTGACGGTCCAGTATAGATCTGTTACATTGCTAGAACCAGAAACATCGATAGTGTAATCTACTAAATGGGCTTTAATGGTACAACCAACTCGACGTCCTAGTGGGAATCCCAGGCTCGCGGAAAATTACGGAGGTCTTGAAATAAGATTTCCTAGTCCATTGGAAGGAATATCCAATAGAGAGGTCCTCATGTCCATGAATAATGTTCCTATAGTGCAAAGTGTAAACTAATGGACAACATATCGGAATATGTGCGATGTACTTAAAGAAATGACTCTATAGATAGAGAGAGAATGTGTAGCAACGTGAAACCAAGATAAACTCCGTCAATACATCATTGAAAACCATGATTTAGATACAAAACTATAGAATTTTGGCACATGAAATTAACATAACTTAAAATAACTTAAGACACCTTAATCATGCACTTTCGATTATGAATCAGTAACTAAACTTAAAGTCATGATAGCAGGTCCAAACTTAGCTATCTAAGCTTATTTATAGGTAAACTTTAACTGGTTATCATTCTACCTCGGTCTGACAGAACACAGTGTCTGACGGACTAGGATAGGCACGTTACAGTCTTGTGAGGGTTTATCGTAGGGCCGTTACAATAGTGTAACGCTCCTGTTATGGTGCGTCAGAGACAGCAAAGTAATTAAGATACAGCAGAGGTTGTGATGGCTTATCGTAAGGCCGTTAGATCATTGTGACGATCTTACCTTGATGCGTCAGATCGTCTGCTGACAGTAAAATAAAGTAAAGGTTTATGAGAACATAACATGCCTAGAAATCAAAATACTACAACTATTCTAGACATGATAAAAGAAGTATAGGCCAACTATATACATGGGTTTTAGTGAATAGACAAGATAATATCTTTTATTTTCCATTTAGGGTTAAGAGATGCATGAATGTATAGAACTATTAAAACATGAAATTTATGATCTATCATGCATGAAATCAATCAAAACCAGAGGGCTTTTATCCCCAACAAGATATTTTTGCCAATCATGAGATAACCTACTGCTTAACTGGGCTTTAAACTTCTAATTTGAGTCTGAAAACCTAGTTCTCCTTTTCCAATGATTTTCCAACAATTTTCCGCTGCTCTAACTCCACGACCTCTTAACCTAAAGATGTGAAATTTTGAGGGTAAGAAAATGAAACTAAGGTGAACAAAAAGTTCCAAAGGATTGAGCCCTAATTATCTCGTTTAGACGTCCTAATCTCTTGATCTTCAGGGGTCTTGCGTTTAATTTCCTAGGTTATTATGGTCGAACCAGCAACTCTGGAAGCTTCAATCTCCTTGGTTGCTTGATCTCCTAGCACGAAATTTGGAGAACTATTAGTCTAAAGTATACTAAACAAAATCTTCTAAAGAACTTACCCGAAATTATGACTCCTTACCTTGTTTCTTCACGAGCCAAAAGTAAGGGTCCCTCAGTTCAGAACTAGGTCCTATTTATAGGGTTTTGGCAAGGGTTTGAAGATTAGATCGATTCCAGAGTCCTTAAATTGCCAGAACCTGATCTCTAAGAGTCCTTAGTAACCTTACAAGTTCTCCCAATTAGGTCTCTTGTTAGATAGGATCCCAATCTTTCTACTCGTTCTTCCATTCACGGAACTGACAGGGTGTAACGCATCAAGACTGGTGCGTTACATGGCTGTGGCGGTCGCACGATAGACCGCTACATCCAACGTGCACAGAATTCAACATAACTCAAACTCTTTTGTTAATTATCCATTTTATTATCTATAAAAATAATACTTATCCGTAAATAGGCTAAATAACCTTCTAGAATATGGGCCAAACTGAATGGACTTGGTCCTTAGACCTTTTGGATTTTATTTAAATAGGCTAGGTTGATTATTTAACACAATTGGGCCTTATAATGACTTATTAATCCAATAATCCATTTATAAATCTATTTAGCCTTTATAAATTCCTAATAAATTCTAGAAAATTCTATAAATAATCCAAAATTATTACATAAATTTTGGGGCACTACATATAAGGTCAGTTCACATTTTGCATCCTACATAATAAGGTCGGTGCACATTGTGCCTTGTGCATAAAGCAGGTCGGTGCATGTGTTTACTTCTTATGAACATAGGTCGGTGTACATATGCTAGCGATAGCATATAAAGGTCGGTGCAAATGCAACATCCTACATTTGGAGGTCGGTGAACATCATGTCAATGCAGAACTAACGTCGGTGCATATTGCCTTCTATTCATCTAAAGTCTATGCACATTCTACCCTTGCACGAATAAGGTCTATGCACATGTTCATATACATATTGTAAGGTCTGTGCAGGTTCTTCCATAAAGAGTCTAAGGTCTATGCACATTTAGCTAGACATGCGTAACATGGTCTGTGCTCATTGCACTGACAGCTATATGAAGTCTGTGCATACTGCACTGTCTGCTATATGAAGCTATAAAGGTCTGTGCATATTTGTGCACCAAGGTCTGTGCATACTTTCCCATATGCACATTAAGGTCTGTGTTAGCATGTTATGTCCTGCATGTCAGGTCTATGCTAGTATGAATAGAGTCTATGTTAGCAAGCATAGAGTCTATGTTAGTTTGCACAGAGTCTATGTTAGCATGTAACAGAGTCTGCGTCAGGTTGCATGGGAGTCTGTGTTAGCTTAAATAAAGTCTGTGCTAGTTATCCTTTGTTCCTAAATAAAGCATGTGCTAATCTGCATATAGTCTGTGTTAGTCTAGTTGACTTCATTAACAAAGTCTGAGCTGTTTCTTATGAGGTCTACGTTAGTCCTTATATTACTCTCATCAAGTTTATGTCAAGTTGGTGATTAACATTGGATTCATGTCAGATTTCATAAATTACCCTGCATACTTTATCTGACTGATTTGAAGTTGTTGGCACAATATCTGATTTTTCTTCCACATTCTATATCTTGATTTCATCTATAGTAAATGAATATTGTCTTTTTGCTATGAAGACAAGGTGTTTGATGAAATGTCTCATAATCTACTTTCAGGAACTTAAGTCTCACATGATAGTAAGAATAGGGGACCGTGACTTAAATAGTTCTGGCTCGAACTAAAATCACGTGAACCAAGTCTATGGCTCGTGATCCAAGGACGCGCTATAATGACGAGATCTTGACACGTGGAAAGCAAGGAATTCTAGGTCTTGACACGTGGATTATTTCCAACCCAGATCTGATCGAATTATTGGGCGGGAAACGTGATTTCCACACGCTCTCGGTCTGCTACCTATAAAAGGAGAGCAGAGTGTCCAGATCTGTGCAAGAAAAAAGTGAAGTAGAGAGTGAAGAATAGAAGGAGTAGAAGCCACCAAGTGAGCAAACTGATAGAGAGCCGAAAGAGCGATCAGAAATCAGGAGAGCCAGAGAGATGAAGGGAAGCAGCAAGAGAGAAGAGAATAGAAGAGAGAGTGCCTGAGAAAGAGAGTCAGTGAGTGAGAGAAGAAAGAAGAAGAAGAGAGTGCAACAGCATGATTGAAGGAGGAAAAATATATGTAGCTTCTGGATCAGATCCAAGCTACTTTGCTCCAGAGCGAGCTATATTTTCTAATCTTTAAATCCAGCTTTCTATTGCTGATTTTTATCATTCTTATTTTTCCATTGTTACATTCCATTTCTAAGCTGTGTAATTGGCGGAGGCGAAGCTGTAAGGCCAAGAGGTTTGAACCTGTGAATCAGCGGAGGCTAAGCTGTATTGCACAGTGGTGGCTAAGCTGGAAAGCCCAGCGAGCAAGCTGTAAGTCAGCGGTTGTAGGCAAGATGTAAGGCCCAGCGGTTTTAGCTGTGTATCAGCGGAATCCACACTCTGGTTGGAGTGTGGGGTGGATGTAGGTTAGTGACCGAACCACCTAAAAATCTTCTGTGTTCTACAGTTTGATTATCTGTTTGATTCCGCTAGATGCATGATTAGAATCGTGATCTAATTAAATATCTGTTGAGTGCCTCATGGTTTGTTTGCCACCTAATAGCTTGTGTGTCAATTCCACATTTGATACTAAGCTGTTTATTAAGCCAACGATCTGTCACTCAGCTAGCGTAGTCCATTGGTTCAAATTCAGCAATAGATAATTGATCAGAATTTTATTTGATAAGTTTTAGAGCAAAGTTTTTTAAGAGGGATTCATTCACCCCCCCCTCTGAATCCTTCTGCACCGAACTATAGATTCAACAATTAGTATCAGAGAGGGTCTCTGATTGATAAGATCTAACGATCTGCAGAGGATCCTGCTATCTTGTTTTTGGTGCATTGCTCATCTATTGCTTTTTAGCTAATTACTTTGAATTTGTTTAATTGTTTTTTCAATGGCTTCTCCGTTAGTTTTTGATGGTTCCAACTTCAGCACTTGGCTTGGAGGCCTATGCACTTACATGAACTCCATTGATTCAAATCTATGGAGTCTTGTATCTAAAGGTCCACATGAAATGCCTCATGATCAGACTAAGTGGTCTAATGAGGATAGACTAAAGAACCGTGATAATCTCACAGTTCTTAATATTCTGAAAGCTATAGTTAATACTGACTTATTTCCATTTGCTTTCAGGTGTACATCAGGAAAGGAAATCCTGGATGCGGTGATTGCCACTCATGAGAAGACGGAAGAAGAATGCCTCATGGTGAAGAAGGGTGATCATACCTATGATCAACAGGAGGAAACGTCATCTCATGTAAGCTCTAGATCCGAAAAAATCTCGTTTGATGATTTAGTGAATATGTATGAAGAGCTTACTGATAAATATAAGAAAGTAAAATCTGAGAAGAGAAAATTGAAAAAGGATATGATTTCTGAAATTGGTTGCTTGAAAGCTAAAAATGAAAATCTTAAAACAGACATGAAAAAGAATGAAAACACATGTGAAAAATGCATGTCCATGAAGAAACTTAATGATAGTCTTCAATCGGATTTAAAATGGCAAGAAGAATTGATTGAATCACTTAAGGAATAGAATGAAGAGCTTTTGAACAGAAAGAAAGATCTTGAACTGATTGAAGAAAAACTGAATGAAAAATTAAGTTCAATGGACAATGAGGCCTTAATGGAAGAAAACAAGAATTTAAAGGATCAAAACAAGAAGCTTATGGTCTTGACCACTGTCGTGTCTGAGAAATGGTTTGCTTTTGAAAAAGGAAAATTTGTTATGAAAGAGGCTGAAGCAAACAATGAAACAAAATTGAAATAGGAAATTGAAACCCTTAAAAGCTTGAATAATGCATTGCAACAACAAGTAATTTCCTGTGAAACATATTTGTCTGGCTATGAAGCTAATATTGTTTCTTTGAACTTTGAGATTCAAGATCTGAAAAATTTCTTATCAAAGTTTGTTAAAGGTAAGGATAATATGAATAAGCTTCTGGGAACTAGTGTTAATTTTCAGAGAGAGGGACTAGGCTATAGTCCTGTCAATAAAAAGACTAATGAAAATAAAACATTTACTGGTTTTGTGAAAAGTTCTAAACAAGGAAATGTTTATGCTCCTCCTGTTTTTAATTTTACTGAATAGAGAACAGAAAAACAGAATAAAAATCTGAAAAAGAAAAACCAGAAAAAGAAGGTTGTGAAAAAGAAAACATTGCATGCTAAAGAATCTCAGGCCAAGATGTTTCATGTTGAAAGAAAGAGTGTTAAATACTTTTATTGTGGAAAGTTTGGCCATGAGATGTTTGACTATTTTTTTATGAAGAAGGATGATATGAAATTTGATAGAACTCATTCTAGGAATTCGCATGCTAAGAAACCTCCTTCTGATCAAGGCGAAAAGTTTCATTATTTTTATTGTGATAAAGTAGGTCATCTCATGCATGAATGCAAGTTAATGGAACATGATGACCTTGATGCTAGAAAGATGAATGATAGAAAATTTCATGTTAAAAATCATGCAATTTCTAAAAGGAAACTTCAATTTTTTTGTTGTGGCAAACTAGGTCACATTGTAGCACAGTCTTGGAATGCACAAGGGTTGAAGGGAAGTTTTAAATATGTTAAAACTCCTATTCATAATGCTGCTGGTAAAAGTAAACGTGTTGATAAAAAGAAAAAAATTTCATGCTTTGAATGTGGAAAGGTAGGCCACAAAGCTGCTAATTGTTGGTTGGCTGGTTTCAGTAAGCAGAATGTTCATTCTGTTAACAGAAATTTCCATGTAAATGCACATAGATTCCATGATTATCGTAATGTGCATAGACAAAATTTTAAAACTGATGCATTATGCCATTATTGTGGACAGTTAGGACATTCAATGTCTAATTGTCATCTGATGAGGTTTGATGATTCTCTAACTATGAAATTGTTGAGAGCACCAGTCAAAGGTGCCACTGCCATTTTATGGCCCAAGGCCTCTTGGGTACCTATTTGTGCAAAATAAATTAATGCTTTGCAGGTGTGCCTTGGGTTGAAGAATAAACTGGGGTAATAAACCAAGGCACTCAAGCAATAAAACCCCATTTCTATAATTTTCAGGTAACACTCATGTATTCTTCAGGCTTGATTATTTGAACTCTCCTGTTAGGTGCATATCATTCTCTGAAAATCTGAAATGCATATGGAGGATGGTTGAAATCTGTCAGTATTGAAAATCTGTTGCATACAAGACTACTTTTGCACATCATTGTTATGCATGCTCTTCATGAGTTAAGTAAATTTCTCTTATTATGTATTTTTGATACTGGCTAAATCAAAACTCATTGGTATATCAAACGGTGTAGGGAGAAGGGAAGATTTTTGTATGTCTTGAAACCCACACTATGCGTGAGGTGGTCATATGACCTAAGTTCTCTATCTAGTACCAAGGGTTGATTATGAAGCCTATCATGACACATAATTCGAATTTGATTTATTTGAACACACTTTCATGCTTGCATATGCTGCATTCAAAATTATCACACATGGCATATAGTCATGGAGAGTTTGTCTGTCCCTACATCATGTTTATGCTACTTGTGTCCATGCATTGTTTTTAGAAAAGTCACTGCATATGCATACATATAGTTAATTGCATTACATATCATTGGTTTTGAAAAATCCAAAAAGTGATGAGTCACTGCATTTAGATAGGGGGAGCATTTCATATTCTCAGCTTATCCTTGACTGAATTTTCTTGTCTTCCAATTGATCAAACCTAACATATCTGTATGACAGTGAGTCACTTTCTCAAGTGTTTTTGTTGATGATTGATAATCTTGTCTCTGGTGAAAATTTCACACTACCTTCTTGACTGAAATTCAATCTTTGCTGACTTCTGAAATTCTATTCAGACTCATCTGCATAACTTCCTACTGCATATCAATCAACTCTCTGCTGTTAATTGCACCAATTCTGAAATTCTAGTTGAATCATCTTGACAAAATCTACAATAAGCATGAGTTGTGAACTCATCATTTTCTATGCATGCTTGCTTACATTTTGCTGTTTGCTGCTGCTCTGACATTGACTGAACTGAGAATTGAAGAAAGCTTCAGCCTGTGTACTGCTTCATAAATCTGAAATCATTCTTAATGAAGAATATTCTATTATACAGGTTTAAGAATATTTGTTGATTTGAATTGGTTTAAGTCTAATGTATTCTTAAGTTTGAACTCAAAGGACTTGAAAATATCTGATTAAATATTTTAATAAACCTTAATTGTCTGACTCATGTAAATCCATGTAAGACTTCCTGAAATCTGAAAAGTTGAAACCTTGATTTACTTTGGTTGAGATACATAGACCAAGTATTGTTCTTAAACATTTAGTTTGTTTGAAATTGTCTTAAAAGAAAAATTGTGGACAGAGCAATGACTGTGGTTACTGAGAAACCTGTCCAAAGGACTGTGTCATGAAGTACCATAGTTAACTCTGCTTAAAAATCATTGAAAATAATGTGAAAAAATGACAGAGCAATGGCATGGCATTATTGAGTAACTAGGGATTCCTGCCTTTAACAGAGGTGTCTCCTCATGTCAAAGATACTTCTAATGCTACCTCTGTTCTCTAAAATAGAGAAGCAATATGGTTAATCACATTGAGTAACTAGATCACTTCACCTAAAACGTGTTGTGCTTCATGTAAAAAGGTGTTGATTAAACCAAAATTGCTCATTGAAAAATAAAATGATGCTTAAAAAGAAAAATCTAAAAAGTTTATATATCAAAAATTTCTAAAAGAACAGTTACATTCAGATACAATCATGAATGTTTAATCTCAATACTACTTTGTGTAACTCCTAAAGGAGTCTTGGAAATAAATTGATTAAGATGGAAGGAGGTTGAACTAGGATCTTATATGAGCAATTGTTTCATTTTTATTAAAGAATTGTTTCAGTTATGAGTATTGAATCTTATTGAAAAACTTTGTTTACATCATTCTTAAACCATACTTGTCAATTAAAGCCAATTCATAAGCCCTTATAATGGAAGACTCTGAAATCTAAATATGGATTTATGAAGTTGGTATCTTACTGAAAAATTCTTCTTCTCAGATTCTTTGAAAATTCAGTGATACATCTGTTCACTTCTGCTCTCTGTGCCTGTTGTTTCTTGACTATTTCTTGAATAGTTTCTAAAGACATGTGCTTTGATTGATCTCTGCTCATTACCTTGATTTACCTCCTGTATTGTCTCTAAACACTTCCTTCATTTGTTTTTCCTGTTGAAAGCCTTGTTCCTTCTGTTACAAGACTGCAATGCATTGATTTAAAGGGAAGAATAGAATCTTGTCTAGACTACATTCATTGTTTTTCAAAAAGGGGGAGAATCATTTGTAGTTTCATATGTTTTTGTCAAAGGGGGAGCACATGTTTGGTTGGTTTTTGTCAAATTTACAAGCACTACATTCACTTTCCATAGGGGGAGAATAGGTTCCAGTTCTGGTACCTGCACTTCCTTCTTCTGGAGTAGGTCTGTATTCTTATACGGGCATATTGAAGCATGTTTCTTTTGCTGCAATATTAGGGGAGAATATGGGTGCCACATTCTCTCCATTTGTCTACTTTCATACACTGTTCCCATTTTTGACCTTCCTTTTTGATGAAGTCAAAGGGGTAGAATATTGGAGTCATATGTTGCATGTGGAATATGTGATGTCATCTACTGCATGTGCGATAAGTGAAGTCATTGCATATGTCTGTGTCTGCATGCATAAATGACTGCATGCATAAATGAAGACATTTACTTGTGCATTACCTATGTATTTAATGGTATATGCCTATGTTTGGGGGAGAAGAACATTTCCATGAAGAATGTTTGCATTTCTTTACTGCACTGGCATGCATAGTTGGTCCAGATGATTTACTGCTTTGTCATGTTGAATCATATGAGTCATAGTGTTGCCATCATCAAAAAGGGAGAGATTGTTGGATATTATGTTTTGATGATGACAAACACTATGACTCATATGTATGATGTCAATATGTGTTTGTGTGGTTTCATATGTGTTTGTTGGTGAATGTCCGTGCATCTTTGAGTCTGTGCATGTCCATGCGTGTTTGTGCATGTCCATGCATATCTGTGTTTGTCCGTGCATGATTTAGCATCGAATGTCTGTGACCATCTAGTTTTGTGCTTAAGCATTGCATAAAGTTTTGTACAACTGTTCATAGGAGTCAACGCATCATAGGTTAACCAAAAGTCAACACAGTGCACATAGAGTCAACACAAGATCAACACTTTGCACATAAAGTTAATGCGTCTGCATAAAGACGGTGCATAGGTCATTTTACTTTTAGCCTGTGTACATTACATTTGGTCGAACAGTTGGTGTGCATACTGCATACATCATAGTAAATGCACCAGGTTTGCTCATAATAGCGCACAAGGTCCGTGCACATTCCTGTAGGTTACTCATATAGGTCTGTGCATAGTTTGTATATCTAAGCATAAGGTCGGTGCAACTTTGCTCATAATAGCACACAAGGTCCGTGCACGTTCCTGTAGCTTACTCATATAGGTCTGTGCATAGTTAGTATATGCTTTCATCGTGCATACATATAGTCGGTGCACACATTAGCCTATTGTGCATTGAGCATGCAAGGTCGGTGCATATAAAGTCGGTGCACATTCTGTTTGTACAAGACCCTTGAACAAGGTCGGTGCACATCTTGTTTGTGCAAGACCAAGGTCGGTGCACATTTGCTATATGCATCTTAGGGTCAGTGCATATTATTACCCTATGCATGTGTAGGTCAGTGCACATTAGGTCGGTGCAGTCTTTTGTAGGATGCACATGTAGTCGGTGCATGTTTTGTCCCTTGTTCAATGCAAGGTCGGTGCAAATTGTGCCTTGTGCAAAACAAGGTCGGTGCACATCTGCATTATAGCAGAGAAAGTGCAGAGAAAGGTCGGTGCACTTTTTGCTTGATGGCATATAAGGTCAGTGCACATTTTGCATCATGCATAATAAGGTCGGTGCATGTGTTTACTTCTTATGAACATAGGTCGGTGCACATATGCTAGCGGTAGCATATAAAGGTCGGTGCAAATGCAACGTCCTACATATGGAGGTCGGTGAACATCATGTCAATGCAGAACTAACGTCGGTGCACATTGCCTGCTATTCATCTAAAGTCTATGCACATTCTACCCTTGCACGAATAAGGTCTGTGCGCATGTTCATATACACAATGTAAGGTCTGTACAGGTTCTTCCATAATGAGTCTAAGGTCTATGCACATTTAGCTAGACATGCGTAACAAGGTCTGTGCTCATTGCACTGACTGCTATATGAAGTCTGTGCATACTGCACTGGCTGCTATATGAAGCTATAAAGGTCTGTGCATATTTGCGCACCAAGGTCTGTGCATACTTTCCCATATGCACATTAAGGTCTGTGTTAGCATGTTATGTCCTGCATGTCAAGTCTATGCTAGTATGAATAGAGTCTTTGTTAGCATGCATAGAGTCTATGTTAGTTTGCACAGAGTCTGTGTTAACATGTAACAGAGTCTGCGTCGGGTTGCATGGGAGTCTGTGTTAGCTTAAATAAAGTCTGTGCTAGTTATCCTTTGTTCTTAAATAAAACATGTGCTAATCTGCATATAGTCTGTGTTAGTCTAGTTGACTTCATTAACAAAGTCTGAGTTGTTTGTTATGAGGTCTACGTTAGTCCTTGTATTACTCTCATCAAGTTTATGTCAAGTTGGTGATTAACATTGGATTCATGTCAGATTTCATAAATTACCATGTATACTTTATCTGACTGATTTGATGTTGTTGGCACAATATCTGATTTTTCTCTCACATTCTATATCTTGATTTCATCTATAGTCAATGAATATTGTCTTTTTGATATGAAGACAAGGTGTTTGATGAAATGTCTCATAATCTACTTTCAGGAACTTAAGTCTCACATGATAGTGAGAACAGGGGACCGTGACTTAAATAGTTCTGGCTCAAACTAAAATCATGTGAACCAAGTCAATGGCTCATGATCCAAGGACGCGCTATAATGAGGAGATCTTGACACGTGGAAACCAAGGAATTCCAGGTCTTGACACGTGGATTATTTCCAACCCAGATCTGACCGAATTATTGGGCGGGAAACATGATTTCAACGCGCTCTCGGTCTGCTGCCTATAAAAGGAGAGTAGAGCGTCCAGATCTGTGCAAGAAAAAAGTGAAGCAGAGAGTGAAGAATAGAAGGAGTAGAAGCCACCAAGTGAGCAAACTGATAGAGAGCAGAAAGAGTGATCAGAAATCAGGAGGGCCAGAGAGATGAAGGGAAGCAGCAAGAGAGAATAGAATAGAAGAGAGAGTGCCTGAGAAAGAGAGTCAGTGAGTGAGAGAAGAAAGAAGAAGAAGAGAGTGCAGCAGCAAGATTGAATGAGGAAAAAGATATGTAGCTTCTGGATCAGATCCAAGCTACTTTGCTCTAGAGCGAGCTATATTTTCTGAGCTTTAAATCCAACTTTATGTTGTATATTTTTATCATTTTTGTTTTTCCATTGTTACATTCCATTTCTAAGCTGTGTAATCGGCGGAGGCGAAGCTGTAAGGCCCAGCGGTTTGAAGCTATGAATCAGCGGAGGCTAAGATGTATTGCCCAGCGGTGGCTAAGCTGTAAAGCCCAGCAGAGCAAGCTATAAGTAAGTGGTTGTAGGCCAGCTGTAAGGCCCAGTGGTTTAAGCTGTGTATCAGCAGAATCCACACTCTGATTAGAGTGTGGGGTGGATGTAGGTCAGTGATCGAACCACCTAAAAATCTTATGTGTTCTGCGGTTTGATTATCTATTTGATTCTGCTAGATACATGATTAGGATCGTGATCTAATTGAATATCTGTTGAGTGCCTCGTGGTCTATTTTCCACCTAACAGCTTGTGTGTCAATTCAACATTTGATACTGAGCTGTTTGTTAAGCCAACGATCTGTCACTCAGCTAGCTTTGTCCATTGGTTCAAATTCAGCAATAGATAATTGATCAGAATTTTATTTAATAAGTTTTAGAGTAAAGTTTTTGAAGCGGGATTCATTCACCCCCCCCTCTGAATCCTTCTGCACTGAACTATAGATTCAACATGGATGACCCCGGGTAGGTCCCCCCGGACCCGTCCAGGGTCATCTGACCCCGGGCAGGCCCTGCCCAGGGTGGATCGACCCCGGGCAGGTCCCCCCGGGGTCGATTGACCCCGGGCAGGTCTTGCCCGGCTGTGCACAGACCTCCCCGGGGTCGGGCGACCCCGGACGGGTCCCCCCGACCCCGTACGGGTCTTCCAACTCCATGTTGGCCCATTTCTGCTACATATTAAGTGAGAGAGGGGGGTGAACATTCTCTTAAGCTCTCCAAAGGCCAGGGAGGTGACTGGAACCCCGGGGAGGAGAAGAGTGGGGTGACCACACCCCAGAGGCTTGTCACCCCAGGGAGGTCCCTCCTCCTTGCTGCTGTGCTGCGGTGGAGGTCTAAGCCTCTGTTCACCCCGGGCAAGTGCCTTCCCGGGAAGCATTGCTATCCCTACTACAGGCTTTCACCCCGGGGAGGTATGCACCGTTGGAGGGGTCTTCTGATGCTTGGCTGCTGCTACCGTTGGAGGGGTCTACCCCTGCTATGGGTTTGCTGTCCCTACTAGAGGGCTGCACCCTGGGGAGGTCTCTGCTACAGTAGCGGGGTTCTAAAGGTAGGCAAAAATTGGTGCCAATAGTCGTCATGTGAGAAGAGCTTGCTGGAGTTGTTTTAGTGAATGGTTTAAGTTATAGGTGAGAATCTGTAGGCTGCTTCTTTCGTGATCCTAAACCAGAGGGCGATCTGCTCATCTCGTGTTTTCCTATGTTGCGAAACCTTGAACAAGACTCAGTGTGATGGAATCTGTCCCTTGCGTGCTTATAGATGATCTCCTTTTCTCTCACGCTTCAGAACTCGAGTTTCGTATGATTATCGCTAATAGGTAGGCACTATGCAACTATGACACCACATATGTCAAACGGTAAGATAGGCGGCACCAATTCTTCATTGCGTCGGTAGATGTAGGTGCGTAATTATGTAACCCTGGGAGTGATATCACAAGTGTTGGATATTGTGTTATGATGATGACAAACACTACGACTCATATGTGTTTGAATCATAGGAATTCTGTGCATTGTTTCACTGAATTATTCATGACATAAATGATCTCGGTTGCATACAGGCTGCATGTGTCATATTTGAGTTCATGCATCTTGTTTAAGTCAATTTGCACATAACAAGTACTATTCATGCAATGTATTGCATTTTAGGTCAACATACAGTCAAAGGTCAACATATAGTCAACTCTTTGCACATAGATTTAGGTGTGTGCATGTGCATAAAGTATGTCTGTGTGTATAAGATTTCATCAAATACCTTGTGTGCATGTCATTTCTATGTGTATGACATTTCCTCAAACACTTGGTCGGTGCATTCATACGGTCGATGTTAGCATCAAGTTTCATGAGAGGTCGATGCTAGTTGAGTTGCGTACGCATCAGGTCAGTGTTAGTATGGTAGTGCATGCATATAATGTCTGTGCTAGCCTCTCGTGCTTTGTCACTAGGTCGGTGTAGTGTTTAGCCTTGCACATACATAGTCGGTGCAGGCACAAGGTCGATGCATATTGCACAGACTTAGGTCAGTGCACGCTCTTGTCATGAGCCACATAAGGTCGGTGCAAGTTTTGATGTGAGCATATATGAGTTCGGTGCAGGTTGTGCTGGGAGTATATGAAGGTCGATGCAAGTTTTGATGTGAGCGTTTAAGGGCTGTGCACATTTCGCTGTGAACATTCACATAGTCGGTGCATACACTGTAGCACGCAATATATAAAAGTCGGTGCACTTTCTGCTCTGTGTAGGTTTTGCAGTTTGCAGAACAAGGTCTGTGCAGGTTTTGCAGTTTGCACAACAAGGTTTGTGCAGGTTTTTCACATTTGCACAATAAGGTCTGTGCATGTATTGCATCGCACTGAACATAAGGTATGTGCACCTTTTGTCATAAGGCATAAAACGTAGGTAAATAGTTAGCCCGTCTACATAAAAGAGTCTGTGCATGTTTTGCCTTTAGCGCACATAGGTCTGTGCATGTTTAGATCAACTGCACGTAACATCGATGCATGCTTTGTCTTAAGCTTGAAATAAGTCTGTGGATACGTTCACTTATTCATATTAAGGTCTGTGCATTTCTCTTCCATATGCACATCAAAGTCTTTGCGCATGCTACTTCATGGTCGGTGCATGTTTTACCTTTAGCGCACACAGGTCTGTGCATGTTTAGATCAACTGCACGTAACATCGATGCATGTTTTGTCTTAAGCTTGAAATAAGTCTTTGCATATGTTCACTTATGCATATTAAGGTCTATGCATTCCTCTTCCATATGCACATCAAAGTCTGTGCACATGCTGCTTCATGGTCAGTGCATGTTTTGCATATACCATATTAGGTCTGTGCTATAGTCATTGAATTTTGTTTGTTTACTATCAGGACCATCTGTTTGATGAAATGTCCTTCAATCTACTTTCAGGAACTAAAGTCTCACGTGATAGTGAGAATAAGGGATTGTGACTTAAATAGTTCTGGCCTGAACTAAAGTCATGTGAACCAGGATAAAGGCTCATGATCCAAGGCACGCTGATACCAGGCGATCCTGCCACATGGAAAGTAGCGGCTCTATGATGCTGACACGTGGAAAGGTCTGGATCAGATCTGGCATGAAAATTGGGCGGGAATCGTGGAGACCACGTGCCCATCTTCTGAAGCTTATAAAAAGTGGGAAGATCATCTCATTCAGGGTGAGAGAGGCGAGAGTTAGAGAAAAGGAGAGCTGAGCGAAAAGATCAGAGAATTCAGAGTATCAGTAAGAGGGAATTTGAAGAGTGATCTGAAGAGAGAAAGCAGAGTATCGTGAGCTAGAACAAAAGAAGAAGGAAGAATAGAGCGATTGCAGCTGTTCGTGAAGCAAAGGAAGAAGAAGAAAAGGAATTTCTATCAGGATTTCTTACAGCTTGTTCGTGGTGCTGGATCAGATCCAACCCACGTTGCTCCTTGAGAGCTACATTAAATTACGCTTTCATTTTCTAGCTTTCAGTTGCTAGTTCATCTGAGTTTCTTTTGTTTTCTTGAATCCTTGTAAGAAGCTGTGAATCAGCGTGGCTAAGCTGTAAGGCCCAGCGAAGCTGTGTATCAGCGGATGGCAAGCTGTGTCACCCAGTGGATGGCAAGCTGTGTCGCCCAGTGGATGGCAAGTTGTGTCGCCTAGTGGATGGCCAGCTATGATGCCCAGCTGATGTGGGCAAGCTGTGATGCCCAGCTGTTCAAGCTGTAAGTCAGCAGAAGCCACACTCAGGTTGAGTATGGGGTGGACGTAGATCTCGGGTCTGAGATCGAACCGCCTAAAAATCTTCTGTGTTTTGTGGTTTGATTATCTGTTTGACTCCGGTAGATGCATGCTTAGGAACGTGATTGATTTGATGTCTATTGAACGTCTCTATACTATTTGCTGTCTAACCGTTTA
Source organism: Amorphophallus konjac (assembly GCA_022559845.1). Classification (NCBI taxonomy): domain Eukaryota; kingdom Viridiplantae; phylum Streptophyta; class Magnoliopsida; order Alismatales; family Araceae; genus Amorphophallus; species Amorphophallus konjac. The sequence continues at coordinate 116,133,260 of CM040118.1, forward strand.
CGTGCAATCTGCACATTCGATGCTGAGCTACTCTTTGAGCTAACAATTTGTTAATCTGTCAGTCACTCAGTTAGCTAAGTCCATTAGTTTTAATTCCGCAATAGTCAATTGTTCAGAGCTTTATTTGTTAAGTTTTAGAGCAAAGTTTTTAAGAGGGGCTTATTTATGCCCCCTCTTAATCTGGTTTGCACAATCTCATTGACCCAACAATTGTTATCAGAGCGGGTTCTCTGGTTCATCAGATACAACGATCTGCAGAGGATCTTGTGATTTTTAGGTGCATCTCTGATTGTATTGAGTTTATTTCTTGTTCTGTTATTAAACTAACTCAATGGCTCATCCACCGATTTTCAATGGTTCTAATTTTGATTCCTGGCTCAGTAGCATACGAAGGTATGTTAGATCTATTGATCCTGATCTATTGAATTTACTTTCACATGGTCCATATAGATTACCTATGGATAAGTCTAAATGGACTGACGATCATAGATCTAAACATGCTTGGAGAGGGGGATTTCTGTAGCCCACCCAAAGAGCAGCCCAACAAGACCCAACAGGGTCCAACGAGGCAAGCTCACCCGAGTGATAGCCCACAGGGCCCACTCAGGAAAGGAAAGCCCAATGAACAAACACTCGAGGAACCAACTCTCCCCGGCGGCCCCTAGGCTCGGAGGGCCCGAGTGATGGTCAGGTCACAAGGAGGGTCCGGTCTAAGCCGTCTCCCCGCTCGAGAGAGACAGGCGCCAGCCGACCTATCCGACCCCCCCTTTTTCCGAGCTATGCTCATTGCCCGGACAGGGCTGGCGTTTCAGTAGCTCGGCCGGACCAGACACCAGCCATTCGTGCTGCCGTTAAGAGTACCCAACGGACAGGAGAATCAAGAAGCCGCCGGGCTTCAAGGCGATAACATCCCCACGATAAGGACCATGAAAGCCCACGTTGAGGACGTAACTCCCGTCGGAGACCCCTCAGCTTACAGGACTCTTGAAGGCGGTATACTACTTAAGCCAGGGCTACCCTCCGGTAAGAAGAGAGAGAACTCCTGAGCAATCCGCTTCACCCCCCTTTTTGGTGGAGAGGAGTCTCGCACACCAGCTTTCCTCCTCCCCTCATTACTTCCACCGCAGCTCTACTGACTTAGCCATCAGAGGGTTTTGCCCTAGGGAGATCCCCTGGGCCCTCTGACACATTTTCCTGTCTTGCAGTTTCATCTTCTGGTGATCCACGGCCCGCTCAGGACGCAGCGCGAGATTCCGCCTCTTCAACTGGCGCCGTCTGTGGGAAACGCACGAAGAGCCAAGATGGTGAGAAGAAGCTCAGGGAGGAGATCCGCCGTCGAGAAGGGTAAGGCCGTGGTGGCAGCGGGAAATGACCCCTCCAGGGCCTCACAGAACCCTCCCTCCAACACCAGCGTCCCCACCAACGGGCCGCCGCCCCCTCCGACGGCGACGGGGGTAGCCCCCAACGGTGGCAACGAGATCTTCCAGGCCCTCAATAAGAAGCTTGATGTCCTCGTGGAGCTCATGAGGGCCCAGGCGGCAAGGGATGCCAGGTCTCGCGCCCCGTCCGGGAGCCCCCCCCGTCGAAGTGCGTCCCAGCATACCGCTGGAGGTTGCTTCACCCTCCGCGGTCAGCAGCTCATCCGCAACAACGCGGGAGGACCCTCGCAAGCTCCACCCCCGGAGCAAGAGGCTTCCTCCACGCCCAGGAGAGGGAAGCAGGGGGCGAGGCCTCCACGCTCGAGCGCCGGCGGTCCTGAGGATCGCCACGATGCTCCCCCCGGCCCCACGGCGCGACCGCAGCCGGAACTATCCCTTCGGCTGAGGGATTTCGAAAGACGCTTCGCAGAGCAAGAGCGCACCCTCCGCGCCCTGCAGAAGACCTCCCTCCCGGAGGATGAGGAGAAATCCCCTTTCTCCGAGCACATCTTGAAGGCAGAGGTATCTCCCAGAACCTCCATTCCTACCTTCAAGCTCTATGATGGCCAGGGCGACCCAGTCGACCACTACGACAGCTTCGACGCCCTGGTGACCCTGCATGGAACACCGGATCCTATTAAATGCCGAGCCTTTGCGGCCACCCTGGTCCAAGGCGCTCAGGCGTGGTTCCGGGCCCTCGCCCCTGGGTCCATCCGGGACTTCAGGCAATTCAGGCGAGTCTTCAAGGAGAGCTTTGCCGGAAGCGCCCCCCTGAGGTCAGTAGCGGGGCTCCTGGCCCTCAAACAGGCACAAGGGGAAAGGCTTCGGGCTTACGTCCACCGATTTAAATCGGAAGCCCTCAGAATTCCCCGCCTGGATGTGGCCTCAGCCACGACCGCTCTGACTAGGGGCACCCGGGACGAAAATCTCAGCCGCGAACTGGTCCTCCACCCTCCCTCGACCCTTGCCGAGCTAGTGACTCTGGCACTACGCCACGCCGAGTGCGAAGAAGTACTCAGCGCCTGCCGAGACACAACCGGCTCGGGTCAGGCCGGGGACAAGAAGCGGGCCCCCGAGTCAAACCCTGGCTCGGGCAAGAAGCGTGATCGGGAAGGAGAGCACAAACGGAGGTATGAGCGGTACACCCCGTTGACCACGCCAGTCTACGAGATCTATGAAGACATCAAAGACTCGGGACTCCTCCGCCAGCCCGAACCAATGAGGTCAAAGAACCGCAAGCGCGACAGACATTGCCTGTTCCACGGCGACCACGGGCACCACACCGGCGACTGTCACCAGCTCCAGGACGAGATCGAACGCCTCATCCGTCAGGGGCACCTGGCTCGGTTCACAGCTGCGCACAAAGGAGACAAAGACGCCGCCGAGGAGATCGACAACGCCCCCCAAGGGGTCCACATCAATGTCATCTCCGGAGGAACGTCATCGGGCGGCGACACCAGCCGAGGAAGGAAGCGCCATGCCGAGCGGGTCAGCCGGGTCTCAAAGCCCTCAGGGGGCCCGCCGAGGGAGCCCCAGGTCATAGTCTTCTCCGACCAAGACCTGGAAGGGCTAAGCACCCCGCATGATGATGCCCTCGTCATCTCGGCCACAATAAACCATTGTAACGTCGATAGGATTCTGATTGACAATGGAAGCGCCCCCGATGTATTATCTTGTGACTGTTTCCTTAAGATGGGGGAAGACCCATCCAAGCTCTGCCCGATCCGAACCCCCCTTTGCGGGTTTAACGGCCTGGCCACCTACCCTGAGGGAGCCCTAAGCCTGCCGGTCACCATCGGCACCCCTCCCAAAACCGTTATGGTCATGGTGGACTTCATAGTCATAAATGGTATGATAGCGTACAACGCCATTTTCGGCCGGAAAATTCTCATCCGAATAAAGGCCATACCATCTACCTATCACCAAAAAATGAAGTTTCCCACCAAAAATGGGTTGGGGGAAGTCCGAGGTAACCAGGCCATGGCTAGAAGGTGCTACAACATCTCGGTGGAAGCCTCAAGGCCGGACGGAGGGGATAAGAGCCCCAAGGGAATCGAAGGGAAGACCGTAACCGCCGAGCCCGGTGGCGAATTGCTAACGGTATTCCTAAACGATGACCCGGCCCTCGGAGTAAGGATCGGAGCCGACCTATCATCCAAGGAACAGCAGCAATACAAGAAATTTCTTTCTGAGTACGCTCAAGTCTTCGCTTGGGCCGATGATCAACTCCCTGGCATACCAGGGGAGACCGTGATGCACAAGCTCAGCCTCGACCCCACCGTCAGGCCCGTACAGCAACGGAGAAGAAAGCATGCACCCGAGAAGCAGGCGGTCATCAAGGCGCAGGTCACCAAGGGACAAGAGACGGGCCTCTTCAGGCCAGTCCTGTACCCTACGTGGCTAGCCAATGTCGTCCTGGTGCCAAAAACCACAGGCAAGTGGCGAATGTGCGTGGACTTCACCGATCTGAATAAGGCTACCCCCAAGGACTTCTATCCGCTACCGAGCATCGACCAATTGGTTGATTCAACCTCAAGCAACGAGATGCTCAGTTTCCTGGATGCCTATTCAGGTTATCACCAGATCAGAATGAATCCAGAAGACATCGAGAAGATAGCCTTCATCACTGACTGCGACGTGTACTGCTACACCCGGATTCCCTTCGGGTTAAAGAACGCCGGAGCCACATATCAGCAGCTGGTAAACCACGTATTCGAGGGACAGCTAGGCCGGAACATCGAGGCTTACATCGATGACATGCTCGTCAAGACCCCCAAGGCCCAAGACCACTTCGCCGACCTTGCTGAAACCTTCGGCACCCTCCTGAAGTACAACATGAAGCTCAACCCCGCCAAGTGCGCCTTTGGAGTAAAATCCGGGAAGTTCCTGGGTTTCCTAGTCACTCAGCGCGGGATCGAGGCCAACCCCGACAAAGTCCAGGCCATCCTGGACATGCGTCCGCCCACGTGCCTTAAAGACGTCCAGCGTCTGACGGGGCGTGTCGCCGCTCTCAGCCGTTTCCTGTCCCGTGCGGCCGAACGATGCTTGCCCTTCTTCAAATTGATGAGGGGGCCCAAGCTAGCATCTGCTACGTTCGCATGGGATGAGGAATGCCAGACAGCATTCGTCGAGCTTAAGGAATTCTTGGCCTCACCACCGGTGCTCTCCAAGCCTGTCCTAGGCGAGGTCTGGCTGCTCTACCTCTCGGCGACGCCATCCACGGTCAGCTCGGTCCTAGTCAGAAATGACTCGGGAATCGAAAGACCGGTATACTACACCAACAAGGTGCTCAGTGGGGCCGAACGGAGGTACCCCGTAACCGAGAAACTCATGCTAGCGTTGGTCACCTCCGCGAGGCGCCTCCGCCCCTACTTCCAGGGGCACCCCATCACCGTGCTAATCGGCGAGCCGCTGAAGAAGATTCTGGCCCACCCCGAGGCCTCGGGGCGACTCGTCAAATGGGCCATCATGCTCGGGGCCTACGACATCTCGTACCGGCCGTGATCAACAATCAAAGGCCAAGCGCTCACTGACTTCATTGCCGAAAGCACCATCCCTGCCGAGGACAGGCCTCCGACCACAACCGGGCTAGCCTGGGAACTGTTCGTCGATGGATCGTCCAATTCGGCAGGCAGCGGTGCGGGGATCCTCCTAAGGTCCCCCGAAGGGATAGAGCTGCAGTACGCCTTAAGATTCAACTTTTAGGCATCCAACAACGCTTCCGAGTATGAGGCCCTTATCTCGGGAGCACGCATGGCCTGACGGCTGGGGGTCGAGCGAGTCAGGATCCACACCGACTCTCAACTAGTCGCAGGTCAGGTCAACGGTGAGTATGAGGCTCGGGAGGTACCCATGATCAAATACCTTCAGTTGGTCCGGAGCCTGGCCCGACAGTTCGAGGGATTTGAGGTAGTCCGGATAGCTCGGGAGCAAAACTCCCGGGCGGACGCCCTCTCTCGATTGGCCTCCTCCCTAGACCCGGAAGGTACATGATCGGTCCTCCTAGAAGAGCTAGAGCGCCCGAGCATCGACACGGAGCTCCTCGCTGTTGACTCGGCCACCCCAAGTGACTGGCGCTCCCCCTACCTGTCCTGGCTACAAGACTCCCGAGAGCCCTCTGACCCTCGAGAATCCCGCCGAATGAAGTATCAAGCTCGGCGCTTCGTCATCCTCAACAACGCCCTCTACCGAAGATCATTCTCCGGTCCCCTCCTGAAGTGCCTCGGTCCCGATGAGGCAGGCCGAGCCATCCAAGAGATTCAGGAAGGCCTGTGCGGAGCGCACTCAGGGGCATGGTCGCTGGCCAGAATCCTGTTACGATAGGGGTACTGGTGGCCCACCCTGCAGCGCGACTGCTCAGCCTATGTTCAACAGTGCGACCGATGCCAGCGGTTCGACCACCTGGTCCATCAGCCGGCTACGGAACTGGTCACCCTAGCCGAGCCTTACCCTTTCGCTCGGTGGGGAATCGATATCCTTGGGCCATTCCCAACGGCCCAGTCCCAGAAGAAGTTCATCATCGTCGCCATCGACTACTTCACCAAGTGGATCGAGGCCGAGGCTACGACAAGGATCACCGAGACAGTCGTTTGGGGCTTCGTTTGGAAATCGATCATTTGTCGCTTTGGCATCCGCCGAGTGATAGTAAGCGATAACTGTCGGCAATTCGACTCTCGGTACTTCCGAGACAGATGCGCCGACCTAAATATCCGCAACCACTTCACTTCGGTCGCCCACCCTCAGGGCAACGGGCTGGTTGAAAATGCCAACAAGACTATCTTGAAAGGCATAAAAACCAGACTCGGCAAGGCTAAGGGTAGCTGGCTCAAGGAATTGCCTAGCGTACTGTGGTCGCATCGAACAACCCCCAGGACGGCAACCGGTGAAAGCCCCTTTCAGTTGGTATATGGCACCGAAGCCGTCATTCCGTTGGAGATCGCCAATTCGTCTCTCCGAGTGATCAGCTTCTCACCCGAGGCCAACGGGCAAAAATTGCTCGAGAACCTCGACCTGACAAGCGAACTCCGAGAAATCGTGAATGTCCGGGCAACGGAGTACCAGCGCCGCCTCACTCGATACTACAACGCCAAAGTCCGAGACAGACGTTTCCTACCAGGGAACTTCATCCTCAGGAAGGCCGAAGCCTCTCGACCACTGGAGGCGGCGGGCAAGCTATCCCCCAACTGGGAAGGTCCCTACCGAGTGGTCGAGACGCTCGGGAAAGGTGCGTACAGGTTAGCGACAATGGAAGGGGAGCCTATTCCTCGGACGTGGAACGTAGCCGCGCTACGCAGATTCTACTTTTGAAATTGTACAGCAAGATGGACAGAATAGAATCCCTGTTTCTTTTCATTCCAAACCATTGGTACATCAGGTAGGCAAATGCCAGTACATCACATAGCAAAAACAAAGCAAAAGTCTGTCTAACATCGTTTCAAGGGGTCATCACTCGACTGACTCGGTCTTGATCTCCTCTCATCCAGCCACTGACTCTGCCTCGTGCGGAAACTGGCTCGGACAAAAGGTGGTCGAGCCAGTTGGCTCGGATGGCCCGTGACAAAGGTGACAGAGGGACTTCAGGAGGAAGGCCACCTTTAAACATTGAGGAAGGCCACCTCCCAAGTTGGCAACAACCAGGAAAAAGGAGCACCATGAAGGCCTCCCCTCTTCCAATCTGCCAACTCCTTGGAAGGAAGGAGAGAGCAAACAGCCCCCGAAGAGTGAAAGAAATGAAGAGCAGAAGAGGGAGAAAGAGGCTGCAGACGGAGGAAGGCCTCGGTGAGGAGGGAGCCGGATACGCCTCCTCTCCTCACACGGAGGGAAGTGACGGCCGACTCCCCTGATGCCCCCATCCGTCCTCCACCTCGGCGTCCACCCGGAAGCCTCGCCGGAGCTAAGAAGAGGCCAACGGCGTGCGTCTAACACGCCGAAGTCCTCCCCAGATCCGCGTGGCGACCGTCGGACCCGTCTCGTGCACGCGCGGCGACCGTGGGATCCGTTCAACATCACAGGACAGCAGGAGCCAGCCGCTCCCCGTCATCGGCGGCGTCACCCTCCGAAGGATCCTCCATGCTCCGAATACAAGGGCACAACGCAGAGTGAAGAGGAAGGAACGAGGAAAGACTGTTAGAGAAAATCCCAAGCGGTGGAGAGGAAAGGGCGCCTTTCGGTCCTTCTTATAGGCCAAAGGAGGCTACACGCCTTAAATGCCCCCCTCGGAAACACGCCGAAGGATTTCTCCCCTGAACAGTCACCTCCAACTCCTCGTTTCCCGCCCTCGCGGGATTCATGAAGCGGCCTGACATTCAAAGCGTGAGGGGACGGAGGGACACCCCGTCAGAAACCTACCAAAACAGCGTGCAAAAATCGTGCAGGACATATCGGCACCTCTCAACCACTCAAGATTCGCCAACCAAATCACGGCAAGGATAGTACTCAAATAGAGCAAGTCATTTATTATCGTACCAAAAGGAAACCCTCTAAAAAGAGAAAAGAGAGACAAAAAGGGAAAGAGGAAAAATACATCAGGCCGCGGGCCCACTTTGACGCTCGAGACCGGCTGAAGGAGACGCGTCACCCCCGGCGCCTTCGGTGACGGCCGGCTCGGACACTGACCTCGCCTGTGCGAGAACTGTCTCAGTCGTGAGCCCTCCCGAGACGCCCGGAGCCGGTGACCCCGACGGAGGTGACCCCTCCGAATCTTCCCCGACCAATGAAGAAGAGCTGGAAACCGACTCATCCGAGTCATAACATTGGCCAAAGGGGAACTCGACCGCGGAGTTTTGTTCATTGGTTTCAGTCTACCGCCCGGTGATAGCCCTGCTTGAACCCCTTTCGAGCACCTCGGCGTAGCGCTACCTCGTAGTAAGGCAGGGCGGCTTCCAACAGGTCGGCCGAGTAAGCATCCGAGCTCCTGTAACGCTCAATTGCCTCCGCCTCGATCTGTTCCGCCCTTCCGATGAGCTCGACCCGAGCCCGCTCCGCCTCGGCCGCACGTTCCTCTGCCCGGGCCCGGTCCACCTCAGCCTCAGCTCGGAGACGCTCCGCCATCTCCGCCTGATCTAGCAGCTCGGCGCGCTCGAGCTCCCAGCGATTGTCCAGTTCGAGGCGACGTAGACGCTCCTCCTCCAAGGATCGGCTTGCCCTCTCAAGAGACTCTCGGGTCTTGGCGAGCTGTTCGGTCAGCACCCCAGCTTCCAGTCGGCTCACCCGCGCCACCTCTCGGAACGCGGAGAACTCCTGCCGGAGCCCCTCATGCTCCCCCTTTAGTCGGGCCAGCTTCCTCTCGCATCCCCCGAGGGTCCAGGCAAGGTTCGACCGCTCTGCCTCCGTCCGTGCGTGCGCCTCCGCCATCAAAGCCGCCGACCGAGCTATGACCAGGCCGCCCTCCATCAAAACATCGAGGATCCCGGGGGGGGGGGGTACTATGCCTTTCTCCCCCCTTCGTCCTCGCGGCAATCGATCGGCAGACCCGATACAGGTCGCCCGTAATGCCAAGCCTTTCCAAGGACTCCGGCAAAGGAGACCGCTCCGCCCGGGGCACTCCACTAGAGGGCTCTGCTCGAGCAACGGGACCGGCCACCTCGCGCACCACGGTCGGTTGGGGTTGCGACGCCTCCCTGGGCGAACCCCCAACCTCGACCGGGGCCACGGGACCAACCGCACCGGGAGCTCCAAGCACCTGGGGCTGCAACGCCCTCGCTGGCGAACCCCCAGCCCCCCCTGTCTCGGCCCGCACCTCGGTGACCGGGATGTCACCGCCTCCGTCCGACCCCCGGCCCTCGGTGTCAGCTACTTCAGCATCGGCCCCCTCTACCCCCGTGGGGGGGAGAGCCGACCTATCGCCGTCCTCTGAAGGGCCCCCGGTCTCCTCGGCCCCCTCTCGCCTGGCAGATGGGGGAGCTGGCCCCGAGGGTTGGCCCCATCTTGCCCCCGAGAGGGGAGTGCCGCCGAGCCAGAGTCGCCCCCGGCGGTAGGAGGGAGACCTGCCTTCTTGGCCCGTTTCTTGGCCTTCGCGGCCTCCACAACTTTCCCGCCATGGGATCCTTGCGCTTCGTGCCAGTTGGCCGTGAAGACCCCCCGGGGGCCACCCCCTTGCCCTTATCCCGGGCTTGGGCGCGACCCATAGGAGCCTCCGGCTCGTCGGCCGTCGAGTCATCTTCTCCCAGATCGATGACCTCAGCAGTTTCCTCCAGAGGTTCTCGCCTCACGTCTACAGCAAAGAAAGAAGACCCGGTCAGGAGAAGAAAAGTAACTACCACCCCAGGGGAACAACCTAGAGGGCGGTACCTGTCGACGTCAACCGCGTAAGCAGACACCGTTCGATATTCTCCGGCGTCACCAGCTCCTCGGTCGATTGGCGGTTATCCAGAAGATGGGCGGCCTGCCGCTCCACGTGGGGAGGGAACTCCTCCTGGCGAGGAGGAATGTTCGGATGGAAATTGGGCGAGATCCGGCATCTCCAAAACTCATCCGTCGCCTCCGCCTTCACCCAGAAGAATTGGGTTTTCCACCCCTTGTGCGAAGAATCCTTCGCCACGAGGGAGATGCAACTCTTGTTCCTCCTCGCCTGGATAAAGTAGAAGCCCTTCCCCGCCGAAGGGTGCGCCTTCAACTCGAAAAAATAATGAAAGAGGTCCAAGGAAGGAAAAATATCGTGCTGACGACAGAGGATCCGAAAGGCGGAAAGGAGGAGGTACGAGTTGGCCACCAACTGAATGGGCGCCAACCGGAAAAATTCGAGAATCTGGAGTACAAGGGGCTCGAAGGGAAGGTGGAACCCGCTTTTCCAAGCCAGAAGGAACGTGCAAATGTGCCCCGTTCTGTCGTCCAGACTCGTCTCGTACGGGGCGGCGGCAGCAAAGCTATACCTGAAAGGCAAACGAAAGCGATGCTCCAGCTTCCTCACCTCGGCCTCCCCTAACTCACTACGGTTGGGGACGGGCTCCCGCCTCGCCTGCCCAATTTCCAGAGGCGAACCAGCCATCGAGCCGGAAGATGATCCCTCGTACGAGCTCGAGGACTCCGGGGGAGAAGGAAGTTGCCGGACCGCCTCCGCGGTTATCCTCGCCAACTCCTCGAACGCCGTCGCAAGACTTCGCGCCTCCACTGTGCCCTCACGGTGCATCAAGGAGCCCCAAAAGCTAAGAGACTAAGGAAAGCCCGAAACCCTGGAAGCCTAGAACGACGAACAGCGCCTGACGCCTATAAAACCATGGAGGGAGGCGGCGCGTCGTTCCGTGCTCCGAGAAAAGGGGGGCCCCTTCGTTTCAAATCCATCAGGATCATCATTACAGGCCCCGGCGACCACTACACGTGGCTTCATAAACGCCAACAGAATTCCACCCACCTGAGCCACGCCGGTCCAAAGCCTCAAAAACTACTCAACCGAGCCTCCATGGCTCGGGAGTAGGAGGGGGACAAGTGGAGAGGGGGATTTCTGTAGCCCACCCAAAGAGCAGCCCAACAAGACCCAACAGGGTCCAACGAGGCAAGCTCACCCGAGTGATAGCCCACAGGGCCCACTCAGGAAAGGAAAGCCCAATGAACAAACACTCGAGGAACCAACTCTCCCCGGCGGCCCCTAGGCTCGGAGGGCCCGAGTGATGGTCAGGTCACAAGGAGGGTCCGGTCTAAGCCGTCTCCCTGCTCGGGAGAGACAGGCGCCAGCCGACCTATCCGACCCCCCCTTTTTCTGAACTATGCTCATCGCCTGGACAGGGCTGGCGTTTCAGTAGCTCGACCGGACCAGACACCAGCCGTTCGTGCTGCCGTTAAGAGTCCCCAACGGACAGGAGAATCAAGAAGCCGCCGGGCTTCAAGGCGATAACGTCCCCACGATAAGGACCATGAAAGCCCACGTTGAGGACGTAACTCCCGCCGGAGACCCCTCAGCTTACAGGACTCTTGAAGGCGGTATACTACTTAAGCCAGGGCTACCCTCCGGTAAGAAGAGAGAGAACTCCTGAGCAATCCGCTTCACCCCCCTTTTTGGTGGAGAGGAGTCTCGCGCACCAGCTTTCCTCCTCCCCTTATTACTTCCACCGCAGCTCTACTGACTTAGCCATCGGAGGGTTTTGCCCCAGGGAGATCCCCTGGGCCCTCTGACACATTTTCCTGTCTTGTAGTTTCATCTTCTGGTGATCCACGGCCCGCTCAGGACGCAGCGCGAGATTCCGCCTCTTCAATGCTGATAATTTTAAAGCTTTAATCATAGTAAGAACTGCAATTGATACTAATGTTCGTTCATCTATTTCAAAATACAGTACAGCCAAAAGCATTCTAGATGAACTAACTCATATCTACAAAGAGCAGGAAGAACAATGCTTGACGGCATATACCAGCGAGTCAAGCAACAATCAAAATGAAGAAGTGGATGATGAACAGGTAAATCCATTCGACAACTTCTCTTTAGATGATTGGCAGGAAGCATATGCTGAATTGTTAGAAGCACATGAAAAATTAAGAAAACAACATAAAAAGCTGAAAAAGAAAATTGATCAGAACAACACAAACTCATCCTGTGAAAATTGTTTGAAAATAAAACAACTATACGATGTCTATCTGTCTGATGTTCATAAAAGTAAGGAACAAATTTCTCTGCTGAAAAATGAAAATAATGAACTGCATTCTAGAATATCTGAGTTAGAAGATACATTGAGCTCAAATAATGATAATCATATTCAGATAAATGAACTTGTTCAGAATGAGCAATTAATAAAACAAAATGAAGAACTCAAGCAACTGAACACTGCTATATCTGAAAGACTTCTTATCTTGGAAAAGGGAAAATGCTCATCTGATGAGATTGAGAGAGTGAGCGCATTGATGGAAGAGGTTGACAGTCATAAAATCATCAATGATATGCTTAATGAAAAGATCACAAACTCTGAACTGCTCATCTCTTTGCTTAAAAATGTGATTTTAGATTTGAACAAGTCTCTATCTGAATCTGTTAATCAAGAAAAGTAGAATGTTGTATCCACGGATGAATGCAAGAAGAAAGGTAGTAATTTTCAAGTTGAGTAGGGAATGAGGAACAAACTTTACACAACTTTTGTGCGTAGCTCAGACATATCTAGCACTTCCACCTCATCCCCTAAACAAGCTGCTGCTCAAGAAAATAAGAAAACAAAACAGAAAAGAAAATAGAATAAAAACTTGCTTGCTGAAAAATCTCAGGTCAAAACTGTTCCAGCTGTCATAAAGAAAAATGTCAAATGTTTTTACTGTGGAAAGTTTGGACATGAGATGTATGATTGTTTTATCATGAAGAAGGATGAATTGAAATCTAATAGAATTCATGCTAGGAATTCTAATATGAAGAATCCTTCTCATGTTCAAAACAAGAGAATTAAATGCTTTTACTGTCATAGAGTAGGTCATTCATGCATGAATGCAAATTAATGGAATATGATGACCTCAATGCTAGAAAACTATGTAATATGAATGTTCATGTTAAAAATCATGCATATCTCAAAAAGAACATCCAACGTTTTTATTGTGGCAAACTAGGCCACATTGTTGCACAGTGCTAGAATGCACAAGGAAGTAAATCTATTTTTAAATCTGTCAAACTCCCTGTACATCAAAATAATTTTGATCAGAAGAAAACTGGGTTTATGAAAAAGACATTTGCTTGTTATAATTGTGGAAAACCTGGCCACAGAGCCTCTGAGTGCTGGGTGGCAGGTTTCAAAAAACAAAATTTTCATGATCATAACAGAAACTTTAATGTTCATGCACCGGGGTTAAAGGGCAACTTTAAATCTGTTAAAACCCCTGCTTATAATGCTGCTGGTATAAATAAAGTTGTTGATAAAAGAAAAAATCCTTCATGCTTTGAATGTGGAAAGCCAGGCCACAGGGCTGCAACATGTTGGCTGGGAGTCTATCATAAACAGACTGGCTTTGTTAAATAGAATATTCATTTTGTTAAAAGGAATTTTCATGATAATGCTCACAGGTTCAATGTTCATAGTAATGTGCATGAAAATAATCTGAAAAATGCTGCATCATATCATTACTGTGGACATATAGGTCATTCAATGAATAACTGTTATTTGATGAGGTTTGATGACCTTAATGCACAGAAATTGTTTAGAACACCTGTTAAAGGTGTCACTGTCATTTCAGGACCCAAGACATCTTGGGTGCATGTTTGTGCAAAATAATTTGATGCTTTGTAGGTGTGCCTTGGGTTGAAGAACAAATTGGTGTAATAAACCAAGGCAGTCAAGCATGAAAACCCCCTGCATGCACTTTTTCAGGTTGGTTAGGTTAACTCTGCTCAATTTTTTTTTGCATCTTAATCCTTCTGTCTTAGATTTTTGCTCCATCTGTTAAGTTCATTAAAAATCTATGAGCATATATGTTTGCATTTAATTCTGTACAAAGGCTTTCTCTAATTGGAATTCTCTGAAAAAATTCTAAATTTCACATGATTTTTGTTTTGATCTTTGTCTGAATTTGTATTGCACATTTCTTGAAAATCTGGGTGGACTGCATGCATTTCATAGTCCTTCTAGGCCTTAGTTGTCATCTGTCTGGCACCATAGGTCACATAGCGCATAAGGCAGTCCATGACCTCATAAGCATAGATCATAATCTTCATTGCATAAAATTCCATGCATTGTGGCATTTTGAATTCTATTTGATATTGCATATAGTCAGGGGGAGTTTGTCTGCCCCTACATCTTGTTTATGCCACACGTGTCCATGCATCATCTTTAGAGAAGTCACTGCATATGCATACATGTAGTTGATTGCATTGCATATCTTTTATTTTGAAAATTCCAAAAAATGATGAGGTACTGCATTTAGATAGGGGGAGCATTTCATATTCTAAGCTTATCCTTGACTGAACTTTCCTATCTTCCAATTGATCAAACCTGTCATTTCTGAATGACAGTGACTCACCTTCTCTATTGATCTTTGATGATTGATTGGTTTATCTTGATAAACTTTGTAACAAGCATGAATTTTGAATTCATCATTATCTATGCATGCTTGTTCATAATCTTACTACTGCTCTGAAAACAACTGAACTGAGAGTTGAAGAAGACATCAGGCTGTGTACTGGTTTCATAAATCTGAAATCACTCTTAATGAAGAATCTTCTATTATATAGGTTTAAGAATGATTGTTGATTTGAATTGATTTAAGTCTAATGTACTCTTAAGTTTGAACTTAAAGGACTTGAAAATATCTGATTCAATCTTTTAATAAACCTTAACTGTCTGTCTCATGTAAATTCACGTAAGACTTCCTGAAATCTGAAAAGTTGAAATCTTGATTTACTTTGGGGGACATACATAGTGTAAGTATTGTTCTTAAACATTGAATTTATCTGAAACTATCTTAAAAGAAATATTGTGGACAGAGCAATGATTGTGGTTACTGAGAAACCTGTCCAAAGGACTGTGTCATGAAGTACCATAGTTAACTCTGCTTAAAAATCATTGAAAATAATATGAAAATATGGCAGAGCAATGGCACAGCTGTATTAGGTAACTGGGGATTTTCGCCTCTAATGAAGGTGTCTCCTCATGCCAAAGATACTTCAAATGCTACCTCTACTCTCTAAATAGAGAAGCAATATGGTTATCACACTGAGTAACTGGGTCATTTCACCTAAGATGTGTTGTGTCTCATGTAAAAAGGTGTTGATTAAACCAAAATTACTCATTGAAAAATAAATGATGCTCAAAAAGAAAATCAATATATATATATATATATATATGCATCAGAAAATTTCTGGAAGAAATGTCAAAATTCAGATGTATTCATGAATTTTTAATCTCAATACTACCTTGTATCACTCTTAAAGGAGTCATGAAATTAAACTAAGTAAGATGAAAGAAGGTTGAACTAGAATTTTATATGAGCAAGTGGTTCATTTTTATTAAAGAATTGTTTCAGATATGAGTATTGAATCTTATTAAAATACTTGGTCTATATCATTCTTAAATCATGATTATCAATCAAAATCAAATCATAAGCCCTTATAATGGAAGACTCTGAAACATAAATATTGATTTATGAAGTTGGTATCTCACTGAAAAAATCTTCATCTCAGCATTTTTGGATAAATTACTGAACTGTCTCTGAATATCTATGTTTTGATTATTCTCTCCTCAATAATTTGATTTCCCTCCTATACTTTCTCTAGACATATCCGTCATCTATTTTTCCTATTAAAAGTCTTGTTCTGGCTATCACAAGGCTGCATTGCATTGATTTAAAGGGAAGAATAGAATCTGGTCTAGACTCCATTCATTGCTTTTCAAAGGGGGAGAATCACTTGTAGTCTCATATGTTTTTGTCAAAGGGGGAACACCTGTTTGGCTGGTTTTTGCCACATCTACAGGCACTGCATTCCTTTTCCATAGGGGGAGAATAGGTTCCAGTTCTGGTACCTACCCTTCCTTCTTCTGGAGAAGGTCTGTATTCTCATACGGACATATTGAAGCATGTTACTTTTGCTGCCAGATTAAGGAAGAATATGGGTGCCACATGTGAGCGACGTCACGCGGTTCGCGGAGCGAAGAAGACGCAGAGCGCGCGGGCTCCTCTTGTTTGCTGCAACATAGAAATAAGAGAAAAGAGAAGGGGCCACCACGGGAGATTGCTCCGGCGGGGCGAGCGGGATAAATGCAATATAGCAAGATATGGGGGTTAAACGGCCATAGCGGGAAGTGACTCGCCGCGGCCTCGGGGTGACGGGAATGGTACAGAAATCAAATAGCAAGAATTGAAACGGCCATTGGGGAAGTGACTCGCCGCGGCCTCGAGAATATGAGCAGATAAGAATATAACAGAATATAAGGACAATATAAAGAACGGGAATTTAAACGGCCATTGGGGAAGTGACTCGCCGCGGCCTCGAGAATATGAATAGATAAGAATATAACAATATATAAGAGAATATAAGAACGGTAATTTAAACGGCCATTGGGGAAGTAACTCGTCGCAGTCTCGAGAATATGAGTAGATAAGAATATAACAGAATATGAAGAGAATATAAGAATGGGAATTTAAACGGTCATTGGGGAAGTGACTCGCCGCGGTCTCGAGAATATGAGCAGATAAGAATATAACAGAATATAAAGAGAATATAAGAATGGAAATTTAAACGGCCATTCGGGAAGTGACTCGTCGCGGCCTCGAGAACATGATGTGATCGCCAGGGGCCAAAAGACCCCAAAATAAAGAAAGTGATCACGCCTACCTCAAGAGCGGGAGATGGCGGGTTGCTTCTTCCTCCCCCTTCGGCCGGCCGACGGAGAGGGCTTTCCTTGGGTACCCTTGTAAAACAACGACAAACAAGTAATGAGTGGATTAGAAAGATGAAGGTGTAGTATTCAAATCCTTGCGATAGAAATAACAAAACGATGGCAAGACACACACCTGGTTGGTGTTATCTTTTAAACCCCTCTCGGACTCGAGTAGGAGAAAAATGAGATGATGGATGCAAGAAGTATATAAGAAGAGTCGCCCTTATAAAGGGGGATAGAGGATGCGAGATGATGAATGTAAAAGAACTACGAAGAAAAGGAAAGGATTGGCTTATTGGATGAGCCGATGGTGAAATCCGGCGGAGCTCCGGCAGCATAGGGATGACGTGGAAGCGCGGTGGATGAAGACGACCTTCCTCTCGTGAGCGTGGGCACCTGAGAAGCCGGCAGAACCTCCACCTACAAAAGACCCCACGGGTTAGAAATGACTCTGGTAGCCTCTGGGCTCCGGCAGCCTATCGGATCTCTTAGAAGCTCCTCCAGAACTGAGGGGGTTGGCCTCTATTTATAGGGCTCCGGAGGGTGGAGGCGTCCAGGACCCTGGACACCTCCATCAGGGTAAAAAAGATATTTTATTCTATTTTTACTCATTTTTCTGAATACTTTCATAGAGGCGTCCAGGGTCCCGGATGCCTCCATAAGTCCCACCGAACTCCGCCGAAAGTCACACGCGGTTTAACACAACGCGTGGTTTTGGAGCGGCGACCCGTGATTTGGAAATGGACGCGTCCAGTCAGCTGGACGTCTCCACAATTAGATTTTTTCACCCACGATAAACCGTCGTTCGGCGGGCGGGGCCCCGTGAGTGAGTTGATGGAGGCGTCCAAGGGCCTAGATGCCTCCAAGAAAATATATTTTTGTTTTTTTGTTTTGTTTTTTTATGCCAATTGGCATTTTATATTTTATATTTTTGTTTTCATGGAGGCGTCCAGGGGCTTGGATGCCTCCATTAATATATATATATTCATTTTTTTGGGGTTTAAAAAATAAATAAAAATAATGGGGGCGTCCAGGAGCCTGGACGCCCCCATGAAGACCCGCCTGGGTCCTCAGACAAGACGTTGGCAGCCGCCCGGCAGACACCCTTCCTGGTTTCGGAATCTTCCGATGCGTCTGACTGGTGTTGATGCCGTCCGAATGCTGCGATGAGACGATTCCAGATGCTGAGAAGGGCGGAAGAAGACTCAAGAAAAGGAAGCACTCGAGCGATTCAAAATGCGTAAGCCGTCGCGGGGCGTCGTATAGTAATATGAGACTTTCTCAGGAGACGTCAGGATTGGCGTGTCTACAGCTGCCCTGCCTTGGCGTCTGCTTTGCAAGGGAGCGACACGTAGTGGAATGGTATCGAAGTGGAGTGAAATGAAGTGGGAGCGGACTGATAAGTTGATGCCAAGGTGTGATGAGACACGCTTTTGACGTTACTGTTTGGAATCTTTCCTGAAGTTTCAATGAGACGACCTTGAAGAAGATCTTTCAAATATTGACGATTGCTTGGACGGAGATCAAATAAGGGAGGGTGAGATGTGTGCTCAGGCACGAAAAATAAAGGAGACCAACTTCTCGGTGTGGAAGTACCTGGGTCATAAACCCGCAGGTTTCACCTTTGGTGAGCGATTACCAGCCAATGTGGAAGTGCTGCGGCCAAGGTGGGTCAAACAAGGTAAAAAGTAAAGGAATATCTAAGGGTCTGTCCAAACAAGGGTCTCCTTTGGAAGAGCATCGTAGGGCCATTTCAAGGAAACTCAGTATTTCATTCGGAGTGGAATATCTCATATTTGTAAGAATTGAAGCACAGCGGCTTTCGCAATCGAATCACTTGAATGATCTTCCGCAATAAATCAAAGTCCTATATGAATGCATGCTGGGTTAAAATAAAAATTTAAAATAAACTAAAATAGAAAATAGCCAAGGATAATATTGTCAACTTGTTAAGAATGGGTCAGGATACCGATCCGGTAGCCGACACTGGGCTGGGGCCCATTTATCCGCACACCAACTCACTGAATGGAACCGTCATCCCCATGCTATCACAAGTTAACGGCCTATCCGTACAACCCAAATTCTTTCGGGATCATCACTGTTTTTTATTGAAGGGGAACTCAAATCCCAGATTCGTTCGGGCCGCGAGGTCCTTGACATGTTCTAGTAGCGTAGGTATCATATACTACGATGCATGACATGGTGGGACCAACCATTGAAAGGTGGGACAGGAGATAGGACAAAGACGTTCGTTAGTAAAACCTGCACAGGCCAGCATGGATTAATAACATCAGAAAGCAACAGAATCGTAACAGAATCGCACCACAATGGAAAGGAGATCTAGCCAAAATCCTGATATTGACTGCTGATGTGACACGTTCTGTCCTGTAGCGATCTTCCCTTCCTATAAGAACTCCCCTTAGGCTAGTTCATTCAAAAGCACCAAGGTGGGTTTTGGAAGCTCAGGAGAGGAAGGAGAGGAGAATCTAGAGATCTCAGGATGGAAGGAGAGTCTTCCCGTGTTATGAAGAGGAGTAGGCCTTGCAGCGAGATTAGGCGACTCTCTGACCTCGAGGGTCATCTTAGCGGGATGATCATGTCGCATATGGTAGGCTGATTCATTTCAACTTTTCTCCTCTTGAACCTTCTTCTCACTTGCTCTCTTTCTCCTTCTTTATTTTCCTTTTTCAGCCATATCCACTCTTCCCGGGACTGAGGAAGTTTTCCAAATTGCCATGGCTTTCAAAGTTAACTTCCAACATATCCATCGGCATGAGGGCCATACTCTCGAAGTGGCATCTGCAGGGGCTCCTTATTCACGCTAAACACTATGAGAAGATTCGTATGGACTGGGCGGCTATGGGCGCACTAGTGGAGATCTGGCATCCCCAGACCCACACTTTTATCTTCCCGACCTTCGAGGCGACCATCCTCCTCGAGGAGGTGGAACTTCTGCTCAGATTGAAGAAATTCAAGAGTGACGAGAAAGCGAAGGCTATGCGGATGTTGAAACGGGGGACTTCTGAAAGCGTCCTTGGAAGTTTCATGCCGCCCGATGCAGCCAGAAAGGTCCGTACTCAAAAGGGGATCGATCTCAAAAAGCTCACGGAATGGGTCATGGACGCCCTGAGAGGGTCACCAGACGATGACTATTTGGAGGGAATCATGAAGGGGTTCACCATTTGTCTGGCGGGTGCTCTCTTGTTCCCTCATACCGACAACATAGTGGAGGAGGACCAACTAAGTGCCATTCGTGGGATCTGGAGTGGAAAGAGGGTGGGACCCGCCGTCCTTGCCTATCTTTACAGCGGCCTTACTGCCTCGAGCATGGGTAAGCCTCCATTTGGTTGTGCACTTGTCTTGAATTGCTGGCTTGATTTGCATTTCAAATTCGACCACCGCGAGGGAATGCCAACGGCTTCGAAGCTTTTCCAACAAAGTCCGCTTCATCACATAGCCGACGTGTTAGGCTTTGGTGGCACTGTAGCGAACCGTGTTCCGTGGCTGAAGAAACGTGAAGACTGGCGGTCCCACTTTCAAACCATGACACAAAGCTTCTTTACTTGCGCACCGGCATGTCTACTTTCGCTTGAGCTCCTCATGAGGCCTTCCTCTGAAGTTGATCTCCAACTGATCGGCGCAACCGAGTTCATCCTTTATAACGCGCATCGATGCTACCTCCAGGTCGGCATTCCACGCCATTCATTCCCAATACCGACTGGCATCGTTCCTATGAAGAAGAGAGAGTTGGGCACTGAAGCGGATGCGAAGGAAGTGAAGGCCGTCAAAGCACCCTAGAAGACAAGTGTTGCGGGAAAGGCCTTAGCGTATGTGGGGGAAGAATGCGAGATGTGGAGAGCTTATGTAACCGAACTAGGGAAGTTAAGGCCTAAGGCGCCTAAGCCCCTAATGTAGCTCGTTCTGCTTTCTGATGGAATAAAATCTGGCATTTTGATGTTTTGGACCACGTTCCCTTTGTTATGATTTTTATTTTTCCGTTTTTCTGTTTTTGTGTTTTCTTTCTTTTTATGTACCTATTTATTCATAATATGATCATATGTAAATATATATATTAAAAAAAGTTATTTTTAATGGGGGCATCCAGGGGCCTGGACGCCTCCAATTTTTTATTATTATTATTTTATTTATTATTATTATTTTAATTTTGGGGGCGTCCAAGGGTCTGGACACCCCTATAATTTCTTTTTTATTACTTTTTTTTATTTTTATTTAGGGGCGTCTAGGCGCCTGGACGCCCCTAAATTTTTAATTTTTGAAAAGGAAAGAAAAAAGTGGGGGCGTCCAGGCGCCTGGACGCCCCAAAAAAAGGAAATTTCTTATATAAGGGGGGCCTCACCCCCCCCCTTTCACTTCTACTGTTCATTCTGACGACTCGTTCACTCTAAACGACCCATTCCCAATTCCAATGGAGCAAGGAGGCCCGAGCCAAGGTGGGGAGAAGCGGAAACGATGGGCTCGTCGTCCGAGGAGGCTGAGAGATGACGCCGAGGAGGCTGTCGTGGCGGAGGAGATTGCCGTGGAGGAGGAGGTTCCTCTTTTGGCCGTGGAGGGCCCTGCGGGCGCTGGTGACGTGGGAGAGGACGAGCACGATCCGGTAAGCCCCTTAGACTTCCATTCTATTGGTTCACTGGGCTAAACGCGCGGTCGAGAGGCTGCGTGGAGAACGCCGGGGTGTGGGGGAAGGAGGCGTCCAGGGGCCTGGACGCCTCCACATTTTCTTTTTTTTCTTTTTATCTATTTATTTATAAAATAAGATTAAAAATAAGGAGGCATCCAAGGCTTGGGACGCCTCCATGATAATATATATTATTTTATTTATTTTTGTTTTTGTTTTTTTGGGTTTTTCTAAAAGTAAAATAAAGAAAATAAAGAGGAGGCGTCCAAGGGGTTGGACGCCTCTAATAAAAACATAAATATTTTTAAAAAATAAAAAAATGAAATAAATAAATAGCATATACAGTGTTATTATTTATTACTATCCATGCTGCTAATGTGTTGCCCTGTGGGTTTTGTGGTGTGCAGGGCGTGATGAAGGGCCGGATCAGCTGGTCTCTAGTGGTGGCAGCGTACCGTGGGCTGCCAGACTTCCAGAGGGCGCGTGTGGACGCCATGGGCTTTGGAGCCTTCCTCAGGATTGAGCCCTTCCGGCTCGACCTTCCTCTTATCCAGGCATTGAGGGAGCGGTGGCATGCGCCGAGTCGGGCGTTTCTGATGCCCTGGGGGCACATGGTGCCGACGCTTGAAGACGTAGCTCGGATCACCGGGCTACGAGTTGACGGAGAGGCGGTCAGCGGGGTCACTTACCCCGACTACCGAGAGAGTGCCCTGGACCTGCTGTGGTTAGAGACGAGCGAGACCGATAGAGACAGTAGGGTAGTCGGCCGAGTGGGGATTATGGAGGCGCTCGGATTCGTAGACCCGCGCCAGCGGGTTAGCGAGACTGGAGCGGAGTTTCTGGCACGACTGGAGGGAGATGCCCGTGCAGCTTTCACCCAGGACCCGAGCGAGCGGGAGCTGGTGGATCTAGACCTCCGGAGGTTCCTCATCTTCTTCCTGGGCCGCCTTCTGCTGGGGACGAAGGGTGACGGCATCCACTGCCGCTTCCTCAGGATCCCGGCAGACCTTGACAGAGTGGGGCACTACGCGTGGGGAGCGGCTTTGCTTGCCCAGTTGATTGCTGATCTCTCCTAGACTTCAGAGAGGGAGACGACAGTCAGCGACTTCGCACCTTTTCTCCAGGTACATAATTTATTTATGCATTTTACCGTAGTTAAATATGCAATTACTCGTGCTAATGATGTATGATGGATGCAGGTGTGGAGCTACTACTACTTCCCAATGGGAAGAGCCAGACAGGGGAACAGGAGAGCCGTGCCTCTGGCGCGACAGTGGAGCCCGGTCGTGGTAGCGGCACCACACAGCTACCAGCTGGCGTCACTTCGTCGGGAGTTGAGCGAGTACCCCGAGGCTATGGTATGATGTGTATGATTTTTTTGTGTTTTTATGTATGTGACTGAATGGTAACTAACATGATGTATGTATGGTGATGCAGGTGGTGTGGAGACCCTACCTGGGCATGGGCGACGCTGGCCAGCCTTGGGTTGTAGCGGGTCTTCCTCGTTTCGGGCGGGACGTGTGGGTCCATTGCCTAAACGAGATCGAGCCGCTGTGGCTTAGACTGGTTATGAGGACGTTGGGGCTAGCCCAGGAGTGGGTTGATGTAGATGAGCCGGCCTGCATCGGGCGGAAGACCAAGGGGAAGGCGAAGATTGTTGACTGGCGTACGCGCTTCCCAGCACAGTACCAGGACTGGCAACAGGGCGGGATCCCAGTGGTGTCCCATGTACAGGACAGTACTGATTACCTGAGACGGTACCGGGCTACGTACGGGGATCGCCTCTTCCTTGGTGGTATGGCATGGGTAAGTGAAATGAAAATGCTTCACCCTTCTATATGTATATGCATGTGGCACTAACTTATGTGCAATGCAGGATGCTCGTGACAACATGATCGCCGAGCTGAGGGCCCAGTTGGCAGACGCCAGGCGGCAGTTAGTGGCCATTCGACAGGAGTTGGAGATCCTGGTGAGTTTATGCGATGCATTTTTTGTTACCCTGGATTTTTGATACTTGGCCTCTGACTGTCGTTTGCTCTGTGTTTCAGCGGGCCCACCAGGCAGCGGCAGCCGGGACGGCTGGTGGAGCGGGTTCCAGTTCGTGGGGCCCTCCTCCGGAGATTTCTGTGCTTCAGGAGC
The DNA here is from genome assembly GCA_022559845.1 of Amorphophallus konjac. NCBI lineage: Eukaryota > Viridiplantae > Streptophyta > Magnoliopsida > Alismatales > Araceae > Amorphophallus > Amorphophallus konjac. The sequence continues at coordinate 116,156,728 of CM040118.1, forward strand.
AGCTGGCCTACGCGGTGGCCCGGGCTGAGGAGGCCGAGCGCGATCGCGAGGCTCGAGTGAGTCAAAGCTTGGCCCTGACCCTCCTCTAGTTACTCTTTCATCCTTTACCTCTCTCTTACGATGCACGCGTACTTTGACAGGTGGCCGAGATCCGAGAGGCCCTGGCGCGTGCTGTTCGTGCTGAGCAGGAGCGCGACGCTCGGGTGGCGGAGCGTGATGCCCGGATTGTGGAGCTAGAGGAGGAGCGTCGACGGGAGGCTGAGGAGCTCCCTCGTGACGTGCTGGATTTGCGGATCGCCCTCGAACTGTCGAGGAGGGAGGCGACGCGAGAGAGAGAGGAGAGGGAGAGGGCAGAGAGAGGGCAGAGAGAGAGAGAGAGAGGACAGGAGGGCGGAGCGACTGCGAGACTGGGACAAGAGGAGGGCTCTGGAGGCCCAGCTGATGGAGCTCCGATTGAGTCTCTGCACGGCGGAGGAGAGGCTTCGAGAGAGCGAGGAGCGGTACCAGAGGGCGAAGGAACGCGGGGCGCGACTTCGTCAGTCTTGTTCTTTTTCAATGGGCAGCTATCTGGTTTCTTCGGCCGAGGAGCGTCGTCGTGCCTTCGAGGCTGGGGTGCCACCGCAGGGCGAGGCGAGCACGGCTTCTCAGGGTTCGCAGAGGTCACAGAGGCCCCCTAGGGATCCCCGTCAGAGGAGGGAGGAGAGAGATGACCAGGAGGGTGATGGCGAGAGTTAGAGAGTTACTTGTACACTCCACCCTCCTTACTGCATGATGTACTTTCGACTATTATATGAAATGAAAATGGCTTTCTTGTGTTGTATGTACCTTTCCTCTCTCACTTTTCTGCTGCACCGAGTTGTTTCGAGGCATGCCTTACGAGACTTTGCCCTGAACAGCGGGGAACTACGCTTTGCACGGGGATTCTGTTTCCTTTCTCCCTTTTTGGGCGCGTCCAGGTGCGAGGACGCGTCTTAATCCTTGAATTCAAATTTAAAGTGCCAGGTGGCCTTTCTTCTCCCGTGCCTTACCCACAAACGAGCCCGCCTTCTGCCGAAACTCGCCCGCCCATCTTTGTCTTCTTCCCCTCGATCGATGGAGTTCGGCGGTCTGGACCACGGCGAAGGTGGAGAGGGACGCGGGACCCCTCGCCCAAGGAGGGACACGAAGAGCACGGAACGACGTCCATGGAGGAGGAAGGGCCGCTTCGGGCCCCCGAGGGACCCGAGGGGCCTGATGTCGCGGAGGGAGGTGAACACGGTCTGGTAGGTCCTCCGACCTCTTCCTCTTTGATCCATTTTGAGTTTTGAAGCAAGGCGTGCGAGGGGGGAAAGGGTTCGGCGAGTGTTGCACTCAAATGATGGACGCATCCTAGACAGGGGACGCGTTCCTTGTTATGATGTGAGGCCCTTCTTTCTTGATGCAGGACATGGCGAGGACCCTGGGCCTGGCCGATGAGTGGGCAAGTGCAGACGAGCCGAGGCGCGTCAGGAAGGAGAGTCGCGGCAAGGCGAAGCTCTAAGACTAGCGCATGCGTCTCCCTGGATAGTAAGGGGGCGTACTGGTGCAGGATAGTGCCGACTTCCTGCGGCAACAGAGAGAGAGTTACGTGGGTCTTCCCCGAGCCGGGGATACGCGCGACGTCGACGGGTCTCGTGCCCAATTAGCCGAGGTCAGGCGGCAGCTGGCCGCCACTCAATAGGAACTGTCGCTCCTAGTAAGCTAAGTGCTACATCTTCTATTTTTAAATGTGAAGCTTAGCTGACTGCTGTTGTTTGTTCATTCCAGCGTGCCCAGCAGACAGCGATGGTGGGAGTGGCTGGTGGCGCATCTTCTAGTTCCTCGGCCCCTTTTCTCAAGATTGCCTCCCTCCGGGAGCAACTTGCTGGTGCGGTGGCTCGGGCTGCCCGGGCGGAAGAGGAGCGTGATGCCTGGGTGGCGACTGTAGCAGAGCTGCGACATCACGGTGAGGAGAGACCTTCTCCCGACATCCTGGAGTTAAGGGTTCTTCTGCAGATGATGAGGAGAGAGGCAGAGAGAGAGAAAGCCGAGAGAAGGTCCGAGCGACAGCGGGATCAGACCGAGAGGAGGGCCTTGGAGGCCCAAGTGAGGGAGCTCCAGCTGGGCCTTCAGGCCGTCGTGCAGAGGTTAGGAGGGATGGAGACGCACTACGAGAGAGCGCGAGAGTTCGGGGAGCGACTGCGCCAGTCTGGTCGCTTTGCCGCTAGTGGCTTCTTCGCCCCGCCAGGGGAGGAGCAGCGAGTCATTGCTGTGGAGCAGGGGCCACGAGGCGAGGTGGGTGCTACTGCACGGGGATCCAGGAGGCTTCTGAGGGACCCTCACCTCAGGGGAGATGAGAGGGACGCCTAGAGGGACGAGCATGAAGATAATGGCAAGAGTTGGTGAGCTAGTGGACCCGCCTCCTCTCTATGATTGTAGTGTTTATGACAGCTCATGTAGAATTATGAATGGAGTAATTTGATTTTCTGTTGCTTGTTTGTTCTCTTGTGCGTTCCTTCTTCCCTACACTTCTTCTCCTTTGCACTGTTCCCATGTGATGGGTCTGCCGAGACTCCACCCCAAGCGGAGAATCGCGTCTTGTTATGACCATTTTCCATGGGAATCTGCCGTCGCAGTCAATAATGACGGCCCTAGTTCCTTCTCCCGGATGTTGCGTCAAGTTTTGCGGACGTCCTCTAAAACATGATAGGGTATCCCTAGACAACATAGGGGGCTAGTCGTCATATTCTTCATCCAATCAATCACCCTATGCAAGCGGTGAAGTGACACACGGGACCGCATGGTAGGTGCCTCATCGCGAGGGCTATCATTAAAGGTGATGGAGGCAATCTTGGCCTGCACTCCTTCCATTTCTATAAATTCTTGTCCCTTTTATCCTCCCAGGTATATCGAGAGCTAACTTGAGGAGCACAAGTTCTCACGGGAGAGGAGGAGTTCAAAATTCTGAGAGTTGGATGGAGGGCGAATCTTCCCACTCCTCGAAGAGAAACAGGTCCAGTGGTAGTAGTTCCAGGAGGCTTTCGGACCTCGAAGGGCACTTCAGCGAAAGGGCCCAATCACAACTCGTAAGCTGAGCTTTCCTGCCCTTTTCTCATTCTTTCTTCCTTCCTCTTGACAACACCCTTCTCCATTTCTTATGCACGCACAGAGTGTGATGAAATCACACATTTGATGGGAGTTAGCAGTGGCCGCATACAGGGGTCTCCCAGATTTTCAGAAGGCCAGGCTAGACGTGATGGGATTTGGTGCCTTTCTTCGGATCGAGCCGATCCAGCTCGACCTGGTCCTGATCCAAGCCTTGTGTGAGAGATGGGACCCAGTGAGTCGGGCATTCCTGATGCCCTGGGGGCACATGGTGCCCAGCTTGGAGGATGTGGTCCGGATCACAAGCCTGAAGGTGGAGGGCGAGGCAGTGACCGGGGTCACTTATGCGGATTACCGAGAAGGTGCTCGGAAGCTACTGGGTTTGGACCTAGATGGTCGAAAAAATAGGTCGGTAGCTAGGGCGTCCCTCATGGATGCATTAGGGCTCACCGACACTCATCGGCGGGACGATGAATCCTCAGAAGAGTTCATGGAAAGGATGGAAATAGGATACCGTGCCGTGTACTGCACAGATTTCGACAACTGGGAAAGATGCAACATAGATTTGAGGAGATTTCTCCTCTTCCTTTTGGGGAGATTGGTACTGAGCTCGAAAGGGGACGGTATCCAATGTCGCTTCCTGGAGCTGCTATCAGACCTTGAAAGAGTAGGATACTATGCCTAGGGAGCTGCCATGCTGGCACACTTATTTGTAGGCCTGTTCCAAGAAGTGGATCGTGAGATGGCTGTGAGTGATTTTACACCATTCATCCAGGTATTTTTGGTTTTGCTTGTTTTGTATTTTTTTTTCTTATTTTTGCAAGGTACTGATGACCTGCGCCGAGCAGCTGTGGAGCTATTATTACCTCCCCATGGGGAGAGCTCGGCATTGGCGACCCGCGATGGTGCCGCTAGCCAGGCGGTGGGAACCCATCATGAGTGTGGCACCCCTAACCTACCAACTGATGGTGCTAAGGCGGGAGCTACAGGAGTTCCCTGCAGCGATGGTAAACTGGAGACCCTACTCAGACATGGTCGATGCCGACCAGCCGTGGGTTCTAGCAAGTCGTGCCCGGTTCAGACGAGAACTGTGGATGCACTGCCTGAATGAAATCAAGCCGCTTCGGCTACGATTGGTTATGAGGACTTTGGGACTGGCTCAAGAATGGGTGGATTCAGCTGCGCCACCTCGTGTTGGGAGAGAGACGCGAGGACCGGTGACCTGCATTGACTGGCGTGTGCGATTCCCCGAACAGTACAAAGACTGGCAACGGGGTGGCATAATCGTGGAATCGCAGGCATGGGATAGCGATGATTACCTGTGTCTATACAAGACAAGGTACGTAGAGCGGTTCCAACCCCGGGGACTTGCGGAGGTAGGTCTCCCCTTTTTCTCTTTTCTTCTTTCTCCCGTTTTTAGTTTTCTGGTGGAAATGCTGACTTGTATGGCGGCAGGATATCCGTGATACAATGATAGCGACTTTACGAACTCGCTTGGCAGAGATGGAGCAACGGTTGGGCGATGCCCGCGGAGCTACGAGGCCTTGGTAGGTGTATAGTGCGTTCCTAATTAAAACCCCAGATTTCAGATGTTGGCTGCTAATTCACGCGGTCGTAGCATGCCCAGATTGGCGCGGCTCCCCCAGCGATTGGAGTAGGTGGTGCCTCTTCCAGCTTGTGGATTCCCACCTCAGAACTTGACTTGCTTCATGAGCAACTTGCTCACGCCACGCAGCGTGCTGCGGAGGCGGAAGGGATGCTCTGTATACAGGTAAAAGTTTCAGTGTTGAGTTCTCTTTGTTTACGCCTTACCGCGTATCTGAGATGGTACACTTGGCAAGAAAAGAAGACGGAAGAAGCGCTTGCCCAAGCTACGCAGAGGGAGGCTAGGATAGCAGAACTGGAGAGGGAACTGCGGCGTCATCTTGATGACGACTCTTCCAGGGATGCTATGGAACTGATGATCACTCTCCAGTTGGAGAGGGAAGACCGTGAGAGAGAACGGGCAGAGAGAGAAAGAGACGCAGAGAGAGAAAGAGCCAATAGATTGACTGAAAGGGAGGAACGAAGGGCCATGGAGGCCCAGTTGTTCGAACTCCGAACCAGCCTTGGTCTTGCTGAACAGTGGCTGAGAGATGGTGAGGAGCGCTACCGAAGAGCACAAGAGCGTGGCTTTCGTGTTGGTAGCTTCTCTGCTGTTTCTGTGGATCAACGCCGGGGTGTGGGAATAGGAAGGGGAGTACAGAGCGGTAGGAGTACCGCTTTTCGTAGTTGGGTAGCACCTTTGAGAGCGTTTTACCCGGAGAGTAGTGGGACGAGTAATATAGAGAGAGAGGGTGGAACTTGATGTAATTTTTTGATTTTTGGAATAAAATACAAGGTTCGGTTTGTTTGGTTTTCACCTTTGCTTCTGTTGCCTGAATCCCTGCACACATCACTGAAACAAACAAATCAAAATTTCTGTTCTGACTTGGCCCCTTGCTTAATAAGCAAATGGTCACTGTGACTGTCTTTGATAACTGGTCAAGGGGCCAAGCCTTTATTTAGCGAAGGCAAGGGAAAGATGCGGTGATGATAAATGCGACAGGCAAGCACACGAATGCAAGCGGTATTAAAAGTGAGATGCTGCACGCAAATGCAATCATGCAAAATTGATTTATTTTCTTTTTTATATTTGGCATTTTTTTTGTTTTATCATAAAAAAGATTTTTTTTGTTTGCAAATACGTACATTTTCTCTTTTCCATTTTTTGTTGTTTTTATCATTTCAATTTTTTTGTTGCTAACGCCTGGCAAGCACCCAAATGGCACCCAACCTATACGAGAACAGGGGTTTCTTACTAACCTCCCAGGTATCCTAAGTGCACATCTAGGTTGATTTGGGCCTCTAGACCCCTCGAATGATGATCCCGCCGGCTAAGACTTACCCTGATGACAATACCGTCATGCCATGCTTAGGCTCCCAGTCGCTTCCGACCATAGGGATTCACCCAAAAGGTGTTTGAGGTAAGAGATTTGCCCGACCCGGGTCTGTTTCCTCACAACTCTAGATGGTATATGATGGAACACCCTGGAACCCAATGACCAACCGCGCGACGCTGACCCAGAATCAGACGCCGTCGCACCCATAGGTGACGCGCTTGCATTGGCCTAAGCCCGAGGTTAAACAAGAAGACATCAAGGTGGTAAACAGGGGTCTTGACCAGCCAGAAACACAGAGACTCCTTCGCAGCGATAGCTTTTGCTTTTCAAAGTAGGCAACCAAATGTGTATATTAAAATAAGGTCGCAGACCCTGGGCAGTTTTCACCCTTCAGAAACTCCATCGAACCTTCATCTTTAGAGGGAGAAGGAAGAGTGTAGGGGATAAACCTCCTTAGAGGACCGGCAAAGCCGTTAACCCGGCGAGTGAATAAGGGCCCATTAACTCTTTCCTTTCGGACAACTTCAGACCAAATCTCGAGCATTTACATTCCACGGCCCCTTTTGTGGATTCAGACTTTTGCTTTGAGGGGTTCCGTTTATCGCAACAGGCACGGTCACGACCAGGCTTTTCTCTTGATTTTGATTTTGTATTTCTTTTTGTGAGGGAGATATAGTCGTTTGACGTTTGTGGGCTCCCTTTTCGTATGCCTGCGGGGACACTGCCCTCTTCTCGTGCTTTGATCGATGCTCGAGGAAATGGATCCTGCTCTTGCCTTTGGGGTTTGAGTTTCGGTTTCTCATGCTCAGCGTTTTAAGGGCGCCGACTGTCTCATTTGGTCGAGGAGAAAAGAATAAAGATTACAGCTTCCAGAGATCTTCTGGGTGAGGCCCCACCATAGGTGATGCTACCGACTTTTTTGAAAAAAATACATAAGTGAGCACATGTTAGCTTCCTTCGAGCGAGCATAGGCCGACGTGGCCGGACAGGGATCTCCACGGTTCTGGCAAACTAAGACCCGGTGCCTACCAAGCCTTAATGGGCCCTATCCTAACATGAAGGTTAGATGCAGGGACTTAACTACATGGTGACTGCCAGGCATCGGCATTTTGAATTTTCCATATTTTTAGTGGTTTTCGATATTTCTTTGTTTTTGATGTTTTTTATCTTTTCATCATTTTTTTGTTTTGTGCTAAGGGTAGTATTTCTTAAGATAAAGCCCATTCCAAGGGTGGGATAACTCGGTCCCTTCGGCGTTGATTAGCTTGTAGGCATTGCCAGGGTACACGGCTTGAATTACAAATGGTCCTTCCCAATTGGGTTCGAGCTTAGAACGTGGACCTCCAGGTTTGACAAAAATTCTTTTTACGACCATCTCACCGACTTTGAATTTTCTCTCAATGACCTTCTTTTGGTAAAAGCGAGCGAGTCTATTTTGATACACACGCGCGTGTTCAGCAGCGGCCAGCCACTTCTCATCCAAGAGTTCCAACTGGGCGAGGAGTGAATTACGACGATCGTCGAGGGGAAATTCCTCGTCCAATTGTACCCTGAGAGAAGGGATCAGAGTCTCGTACGGGACTACCGCTTCCCTACCATAAGTAAGGGCAAATGGAGTCTGCCCGGTGGGGGTACGGATTGAAGTGCGATAGGCCCATAGGGCTTCGATAAATTTTTCTGGCCAATCTAAAAACTTACTAGACTCGCAGGTTTTTTTGATGATTTTGAGCAATGTTTTATTGGTGGCCTCCCCTTGGCCGTTACCTTGTGGGTAATAAGGCGATGAATGATGCAATGCAATTACGTACCTTTTGCAGAGGTTCTGTAGGTCCTGAGAAATGAACTGTGGCCCATTGTCGGTGACGATTGTGCTTGGGACGCCGAATCTGGCGAGGATGTTCTTCATGATGAACTTGCAGACTGTTGACGCCTTGATTTCCGCGTAAGCTTCAGCTTCGGCCCATTTGGTGAAGTATTCCGTCGCAGTAAGGATGAAAGATTTCTGCTTGGTGAGGGAATTGGGATCACCTAGGGGACCAATGATGTCGAATGCCCACATGGAGAAAGGCCACGGGGAGGATATTGGATGAAGTAAGGAAGATGGTGAATGGATTTTATCGGCGTGAAGTTGACACTTGACACACCTACGGACATAGACAGCACAATCCTCTTCCATAGTGGGCCAATAAAAGCCTTGGCGAATGATCTTCTTGGCGAGCATCTGACTATTCACGTGGCCACCGCACACACCCGAGTGCGTCTCCTCTACACATTTCCAAACTTCATCGTCACCAAGACTTCTTAACAGAATACCAGTAAGGCTCCTTCTATAGAGTAGACCTCCAACCAATGTGTATTTCTGAGCCACCCTTCTTATGGCTTTCTTGTCCTCTGTGGTGGCCCCTTCAGGATAAGACTGATCTTGGCAGTATTTGACGATTTCATAGATCCATGGTTTCTCTTCATCAGCCAGTTCTTCTTCGGCCTCTGCCAACATGATTTCCCTCTTCTCAAGGATATCTTCCTGCAGGATCTTCCTTGCTATCCTGTCTTTGATATTTACGTAGGAAGCATCATCGATTGCAGGGGCGTGAAGTTTGTAGATGGAAATGGACTCAAACCATCTTCCTAGAGGGAACCTTATGGATGATGCCAACGAGGCGAGGGCATCGGCGAGAATATTCTAATGACAAGGGACATGAACAAAGATCAGTTTGGTGAACAGTTTGGCAAACGCAGCCGTGAGTTCTTGGTATGGCTTGAGTTTGGGATCGTGAGTGCGATATTTAGTGAGCACCTGGCAAAGGATGAGTTGACTATCACCTACGACTCGCAACTCAGTGATACGAAAAGAATGAGCGAGTTCTAGGCTAGCTAGAAGAGCTTCATATTCGGCTATATTGTTGGTAACTAGAAATTTGAGCTGGTATGCCAATGGGAATGTGAGGCCTTCAGGCGACAGGAGGGCGACGCCAATTCCTCTCCCTTGAGAATTCAAAGCTCCATCAAAATATAGCGTCCACATTGGCTCATCTGATTGGTTGACGGACATTAGTTCCTCATCTGGAAACCCTGATTGGATGGGATCGAACTTGGGAAGAGGATGGTAAGCGAGATGCTCGGCTATGGCATAGCCTTTAATCACCTTTTGCTGGATGTAGGTGATGTCGAACTGAGAGAGAAAACTTTGCTAGCGTGCTAGCCTATCCATAAGGATGGATTTCTCTAGAAGGAATTTGATAGGATTCATTCGAGCAATCAAATGGACCTCATGAGACAAGAAGTAGTGCTTCAATTTCTGCACTACCCAAACGAGGGCAGCGCAGGTTTTATCCATGACGGTGTACTTCTGCTCACAGGGATTGAGAAGTTTGGACAAGTAATAGGTTGCCCGTTCCTTGCCTTCTTCATCAACTTGTGCGAGGACGGCTCCCACGGAGTCATCCAAGACTGAGACGTAAAGGATCAGAGATTTTTCTGGTTTGGGTGGAATGAGAACGGGTGGACTAGCCAGATATTCCTTCAACCCTTCAAAAGCTTTCTGACATTTAGAATTCCAGTGGAATTCTACTCCTGGCTTGGTCAACTCGTAGAGAGGCCTACACCTTTGTGAATGTTGGGACACAAACCGATGAATAAACTGTAACCTCCCGATTAAACCTCGGACTTCCCTCAAATTCTTGGGAGGCGGTATATTTCTGATAGCCTTGGCTTTGTCGGGATCTATCTCGATCCCTCTTTTGCTCACAATGAACCCCAGTAATTTACCTGACGACACACCAAACACACACTTTTTCGGGTTCATTTTCAATTGGAACTTCCTTGACCTCTGCAAGACCTTAGCCAAAACTTCTGGATGTTCCATCCTGGTCCTTGATTTCACCAATAAATCATCCACATACACTTCTAGATATATATGCATCATGTCATGAAATATGGCCATCATCGCTCTTTGGTAAGTAGCTCCAGCATTCTTTAACCCAAACGGCATGACCACGTAACAATATGTTCCCCAAGGGGTAGTGAATGACGTCTTCTCCTGGTCCTCTTCTGCCAAACGAATTTGATTGTATCCTGAAAATCCATCCATGAATGAGAGGGTTTCGTAACCTGCCGTGTTATCGATCAACACATCAATGTGAGGCAAGGGAAAATCATCCTTTGGACACGTGCGGTTAAGGTCCCGGAAGTCGATGCAAATCCTGACTTTTCCATCTTTCTTCATGACCGGGATAATGTTCGCCACCCATTGAGGATAAAGGACGACTCTAATGAACCTGGCTTTGTGGAACTTATCGACCTCTTCTTTCATTTTCAAAGCCATCTGAGGGTGGAAACGCCTTAACCTTTGTTTTACCGAGATGGACCCTGGTTTTAAGGTTAAACGGTGTTCGACCAAGGTTGAATCAAGACCCGGCATATCCTCGTAGCTCCATGCAAACGTGTCCTTATATTCCTTGAGAACTTCAATTAATGCCTCTTCTTCAGAGGGTGGTAGGTTGTCACTTATGAGGATGATCCTAGGGTCTTCCTCAGTTCCCAAGTTGACTTCTTTGGTGGATTCTTCTACGGCGGTTGACAGCTCGTCGAATCTCCTCATTCCACTAGCATATGCGCCAGCCGCGTCCTCATATTCCTCACCCTCATCTTCGGTAGGGTATTCTTCATCCGTGATCTCGTAGACTCCGTACCCTTCATCAAATGCACCGTCGCCCTCACATTCTATTTTCGGTAGCCGGATGGATTTTCTAACAATTGGGGGATGGCAAGGAGGGCCTGACACATGGCGGCTAAATCCAGAAGGAATTGACAAGGGATCTGCCTACCCTTGGATTTCTTCCTAGGTACTACCCTTGACCTATCATTCCTAGATTGACTGACAATATTTACAGAAGAAGAGGAAGACGAAGAGGATGGTGTAGAATGTACAGGAGAAGACCCCTCAGAGGAGGGGTAGAAAAGGTCACTCATCGGACCTTGGACGGGTGGTCCGCAAGGTGGGACGCACCCGTGAGAGATGTAGGAGGTTTCCTCAACGAAGATGTGTTATTGGGGAGTTTAAAAATTGACGTTTTTTTTTTCATTTTCAGTTTTAATGACAAAGCAGTGAAAAGAGATTGGAGGAGAGAGAAAAGTGGTTATGGCTAGAGGATTGTGAAGCTCATAGAGCAGATCATGGTTGAAGACCTGGCGCGGGTTGAGAAGCCCGCGTAAGTATGTAAGTAGAGAAGGAGATCTGGGAAGATCATCAGACAATTGTCTGGCCCAGGAAGAAGATATCAGCAAAGGCTGAGACGAGTGGATGGAGAAGATGGCGGCTAATGAGCCGTCGACGGTAATGTTGAGGACGGATGAAGATCCGTCGATGACAGGGTCCTTCTGGCGAGGACGAGGATGGTTTGGAACCTTGGCAAGAGTGGTAATATTCTCTGGTATTCTGGAGATCAATGGTGGTCCTTCAAGCTGCGGAGACGAGAACATCCTTTCCAGTGCGACGGAAATGTCCCGTATGTCGAACCATTTGTTCCACTCGCATTCCGGATCTTTGATCTTGCCTCTTTTGGTGATCCTTGCACATTTTTCAGCCAAATATACAGCATGTGATCCCCCATATGTCTCTCGTGGGTAATCTCCCATATGAACAATGGGCCCTCTGTTGAAGTGGTTTGATAGAGTCCATGTGAGGGGCTTCCAATCCGCCTTGAACGGTCCTTTGAAGCCTAGGCCAAACCTGCGGTTCGGCCTAATTTCCTTTGGCGGTTTGAGCCTACCCTATAACTGTGCGCCCAGACCTTTACCCTGTTGATAGCCGATGTTCCTCATAATCTCCCAACCTTTGGAGTGAAAAGGGAGACATGATGTTGCGGTTGCTCTGACCGGCTCCTTTGGTGCTAGTGGAACGTGAGATAGATCACGCACGTCCAGCAATGACAATATGGGCCGATGAGATGGCCAAACAGAGGGCAGAGAGGTGTTGATAGCATCCACTGTGTGAAGGACAGGAGTGCTGACCACTTTAATAATCCTCCCATTGTAAGGAAACTTCAGGCACTGATGGTTGGTGGAAGGCACAGCGTCCATGGTTTCAATGTAGGGGCGACCCAGTATAGCCTTGAATGTGGGGTCCATGTCGAGGACATGGAATTCCGTGGGGACTGACATAGGGCCTAGCTCTGCCTTCAGAATAATCATCCCCTGCGGCGGCCTGTTTCTATTGTCATAAGCCATGACCGTGATCAAGGAAGGTCTTATTTGTTACTCGTTGACCTCACACAACTGAAGGGTGTCCATGGAGATCATATTTATGGACGCACCTGTGTCCACAAGACACGGGTTTATGGATACCCCATTAATTTTTATTGAAATGCACAATGCATATTTCTGAGCTTCCTTGGGAGTGAGCTCGTAGTTGTGGAACATGATGGCCGGTTGTGTGTCTGTTGGGGTCAGGACGGTCGAAATCTTCTCCACGGGGAGGTCCTCATTAACCATGACTTTTTGAATATATTCCATCAAGGCCGCCTAGTGGGATGTGGATCTTTGAAGTAGCTCCAGGATGGAGATCCGAGCAGGTGTCTTGTCCAAGTGTTTCAATAGATCATACTGTGTTCCAGGGATAGCTCTTTCTGGTTGTTCTCCATCATCCTTCTCTGGCTGAGATTGCTCAGGATTCTGACTGTTGTGGGGGAAAACCCTATGGAAAATCCTTCCACTCCGGAGCACCATTGCCTGCGGCTTTTGTACCTTTGTGGGGGTAGCAGTGGGTTTTAACAGGGATTTGAGGGGTAGTGGTGGAGGAATGGTTGATGAAGCAGGGGTGATGACGGGAGCAGGGATTCTGATGAGGGGTTTGTTAGGTGGAAGCATGGTGGAGGTAGAGGGGATATCACACGGATTATGGAGGATAAGGGGTCTGGAAGGTGGAGGTGGAGACGAAGTAGAAGTGGGTAGGGCTTGAAGCGGGTAATGATTTTGAGGTGGGTGATGGGTAATGAGTGGTTTTGAAGGCATTAGTGATGATATGGTGGAGAAAGACGGGGTTATGTATGGTTGACGGATGATAAGGGGTTTAGAAGGCGTAGGGGTAAATGTGGTAGAGGTGGATGGTAAAGTGGGGGAGTGAGAGAAGATGAGAGGGTGTGAAGGCGTAGTGGAGAGTGTCGGTTGATAGGAGATCGGGGTGCGGATAAGAGGGCGTAATGATAGTGGAAATGGTGAAGGTGATACTGACGCGGGTTGATGAGAGAGAGGTGCTACCCGGGCAAGGTGAGGGGGTTGCATGACGATAGGGTTGGAGGAAGAAAGAATAGAGGTACTTTCCGGGTGCCACACCTGCTCTCTCCCGACTTCCGGGAAGGAGGAGATGGGGTTAACCTGATGATTGGGCTGTTGGTGCTCTGGTAATGGATTCTGGATTATGCCCATGTTGGGCTGTTGTTGTGGGGCCTGCTGAGGCTGCTGTTGTTGTTGTGGTTGCTGCTGCTGCTGCTGTTGTAACTGCTGTTGTGGCCTATGAGGAGGTCTCCTAGCCTTGAGAGCGGCGACGTATCATCTCATTTCATCCCAATCTATTTGATGTTCATCATTCATATCGTGGATGTAATCTTTGAAATGGAAGCAGTAATCTACTGTGTGTCCTGGCTGCCTGTGGTAGACGCAGTATTTGGAGGTATCAACATTCGGGGGCCACACGGGCCTTTCCCTGGGTAGCACAAGTATGTTTGAGGCCATGAGGGCGTTGAAAATATCCGCCAGAGTTTCTGGCAACGGTGGATAGTAGGCTCTCTTGGGACCGATCGGCCTCCTTTGTTGCTGTTGGGGACCATAATTCCCCAGGGGCGGAACTTGGTTGTACTGAAGTGGTGGTTGTTGTTGCTGAGGTTGTGGTTGTTGTTACTGGGGTTGACGTAATGGAGGCATATTATCCTGGGGTGGATTATTTTGGGGTGGAGGACGAAGAGAGAAAGGACCTGGTTGGAGGGGAAGTCGGGGCATCTATGGAGGCCTTGGGTTGACTGCATAGTTGGCATTGTTGACCGCACCCACTTGCTCATTTGTCACGACCCCTTCTGTGGCTCCGCCCGGGACACCAACGCCTATCTTCCTGACCACTTTGGGCTTCGACGACTCAAACATGTTCATAATGGGGGAGTCTTTTAACTGGGTTTGGATGTACCGGGCCCTTTCATAGAGTTCCTCCATTGTAGTAAGTTTATTCATGGCCAAGACGTGTCTGAACTGTGGGGTTGCATTAGACACAATCATCTTCACTTGTTCGGGCTATGAGAGGGTATCCCTTATTCTTTCCGCCAGAGACCTCCATCTATCAGCATAGCGGACAAAATCCTCATCGGGCTTCATCTTTTCGGCCACTAGGTCGGTAATGGAGAGTGAGGGACCGACCCTATCCCTATATTTCTGCAAGAACCTTCTCTGGACTATTTCAAAATTCTTGGCCTCTCGGGGCTCCAAAGAATAGAACCACTCTAGCGCAGGACCATCCAATGATCTCCGAAAGAGGTATGCCAGGGACCTCTGATCATTTTGCCAATAGGAGGACTCATACATGAAATCCTTGAGGTGAATGAAGGGGTTGCCGGTACCATTGTATCTGCGGTACGTGGGCATTTCGGAGGGAGGAAGATGAATGACGGGAAGGATTGGCAAAGCAACCTCCGGGGTGGCTTTCACGTCCACCATTCTTCTCAGATTTTGAAACTGCTCGTCCATGCGATTGAACCTACTGAGGAGCGATTGGGCGAGCTCCTCTGGAGGTGAAGGTGGCACTTGCCACTGGGGGAGAAGCTGTCTCCCAGAGACTTGAGGGGGGAACCCCGAATGAGAGGGAGCTGCCGGACCGCCGACAGTCGGCCCCGGCTGAAGCGGTATGTGGGGAACAACGGGAGTTTGAGATTGTGACGGGAACTGGAATGAGGGTGGTTGTTGGCTCGCTTGTCCTTGAAGCGAGGGAGACTGGATGGCTTGCGCCAATGAAGGAGATGGAATGGCCTGCACGGACTCTTGGAGAGGTGCGATGGCTGGAGTTGATTCCTGGGGCGTGGGGGAAATAGATTTCCCCTTCAGAATGGCCTGGAAGGCCCGGAGCTGTTCAGAGGTAAGCTCCGTGTTGGCGAGGACGCCCAGTAAGGAAGAGATATCCTGTGGTGGGGACGTGTCCCCGGCAATAACCTACACCTCATGCGAGGGCTCATGAGAAGGACCCGAGTCCATAGCATAGACTCGCGGGTCGGCTGACAAACCACGACTAGGGTTGTTCTCCTCAAAAGACTCGTGAGCCATGCTCACAGTTTCCCCAGAACGCAAAAACATACACTAGCAAGCAGGTAGCAGAGATTATCAAACAAGTGGATGCCTTTACGCCTTTTTTTGTGTTTTGATTTTGATGATTTTTCTGTTTTTAGCGAGATCCGAAGTTCACACAAAATAGGGACCCTAGTTTATTTTTGTTTCACCACCGTGTCAGCTAGGGTCTCTCATCTCACCACGAATGGGATGACTAACTCCGGGGAACTTCAATGGTACAACCAGCCCAGTGAACGAAGAGGAGATTTTTCGATGTCGGGGACTTACGGAGGTCCCAGTGGAGGAGATTCTAGTCCGTTGAGAGGAATTCTCAAACGGAGAGTCCTTCCTTCACCGGGAAAGGATGATCCTTAAAAAAATGAAAAAGGATATAAAAGAGGGATGGATGTATGCAATGGAATGCTGACATAGATATAGAGTAAGAAAATAATAGAAATAACAAACATATAATAAACACCCAACCAATCACAACTGACAGTGCTGCCGTGAGCACAACGGGGGCGCGCGAGGGCGCCAAGGTGGAGAGGCACAGACGGTGCCGAACTTGCAAGGGTAGCCAAAAGGAAGCAGTAGATCGTCCCACCGTGATCGCCAATCTGTGAGCGACGTCACGCGGTTCGTGGAGCGAAGAAGACGCGGAGCGCGCGGGCTCCTCTTGTTTGCTGCAACACAGAAATAAGAGAAAAGAGAAGGGGCCACCACGGGAGATTGCTCCGGCGGGACGAGCGAGATAAATGCAATATAGCAAGATATGGGGGTTAAACGGCCATAGCGGGAAGTGACTCGCCGCGGCCTCGGGGGGAGGAGAATGGTGCAGAAATCAAATAGCAAGAATTGAAACGGCCATTGGGGAAGTGACTCGCCGCGGCCTCGAGAATATGAGCATATAAGAATATAACAGAATATAAGGAGAATATAAAGAACGGAAATTTAAACGGCCATTGGGGAAGTGACTCGCCGCGGCCTCGAGAATATGAATAGATAAGAATATAACAATATATAAGAGAATATAAGAACGGGAATTTAAACGGCCATTGGGGAAGTGACTCGCCGCGGCCTCGAGAATATGAGCAGATAAGAATATAACAGAATATGAAGAGCATATAAGAATGGGAATTTAAATGGCCATTGGGGAAGTGACTCGCCGCGACCTCGAGAATATGAGCAGATAAGAATATAACAGAATATAAAGAGAATATAAGAACGGGAATTTAAACGGCCATTGGGGAAGTGACTTGCCGCGGCCTCGAGAACATGATGTGATCGCCAAGGGCCAAAAGACCCCAAAATAAAGAAAGTGATCGCGCCTACCTCAAGAGCGGGAGATGGCGGGTTACTTCTTCCTCCCCCTTCGGCCTACCGACGGAGAGGGCTTTTCTTGGGTACCCTTGCAAAACAACGACAAACAAGTAACGAGTAGATTAGAAAGATGAAGGTGTAGTATTCAAATCCTTGCGATAGAAATAACGAAATGATGGCAAGACACACACCTGGTTGGTGTTGTCTTTTAAACCCCTCTCGGACTCGAGTAGGAGGAAAATGAGATGATGGATGCAAGAAGTATATAAGAAGAGTCACCCTTATGAAGGGGGATAGAGGATGCGAGATGATGAATGCAAAAGAACTACGAAGAAAAGGAAATGATTGGCTTATTGGATGAGCCGATGGTGAAATCCGGCCGAGCTCCGGCAGCGTAGGGACGACGTGGAAGCGCGGTGGATGAAGATGACCTTCCTCTCGCGAGCGTGGGCACCCGAGAAGCCGGCAGAACCTCCACCTACAAAAGACCCCACGGGTTAGAAATGACTCCGGTAGCCTCTGGGCTCCGGCAGCCTATCGGATCTCTTAGAAGCTCCTCCAGAACTGAGGGGGTTGGCCTCTATTTATAGGGCTCCAGAGGGTGGAGGTGTCCAGGACCCTGGACACCTCCATCAGGGCAAAAAAGATATTTTATTCTATTTTTATTCATTTTTTCCGAATACTTTCATGGAGGCGTCCAGGGTCCCGGACGCCTCCATAAGTCCCACCGAACTCTGCCAAAAGTCGCACGCGCTTTAACACAACGCGTGGTTTTGGAGCGGCGACCCGTGATTTGGAAATGGGCGCGTCCAGTCAGCTGGATGTCTCCACAATTGGATTTTTTCACACACGACAAATCGTCGTTCGGCGGGCGAGGCCCCGCGAGTGAGTTGATGGAGGCGTCCAGGGGCCTGGACGCCTCCAAGAAAATATATTTTTATTTTTTTGTTTTGTTTTTTTATGCCAATTGGCATTTTATATTTTTTATTTTTGTTTTCATGGAGGCGTCTAGGGGCCTGGACGCCTCCATTAATATATATATATTCATTTTTTTGGGTTTGAAAAATAAATAAAAATAATGGGGGTGTCCAGGAGCCTGGACGCCCCCATGAATACCTGCCTGGGTCCTCAGACAAGACGTTGGCAGTCGCCCGGCAGACACCCTTCCTGGTTTCGGAATCTTCCGATGCGTCTGACTGGTGTTGATGCCGTCCGAATGCTGCGATGAGACGATTCCAGATGCTGAGAAGGGCGGAAGAAGACTCAAGAAAAGGAAGCACTCGAGCGATTCAAAATGCGTAAGCCGTCGCGGGGCGTCGTATAGTAATATGAGACTTTCTCAGGAGACGTCAGGAATGGCGTGTCTACACCACATTGTCTGCATTTGTCTGCATTGTCTGTTTGCATGAGCTTTAATAAATTACTGCATCCTTGTCCTTCCTTTTTGATGAAGTCAAAGGGGGAGAATATGAAGGGGGAGTATATTCATGCGTAATATGAAGGGGGAGAATATGAAGGGGGAGTATATTCATGCGTAATATGAAGGGGTAGAATATTCATGCGTCATATGTTGCATGTGAAAATATGTGGAGTCATATGTTGCATGTGATGTGTCTGTGTATGCCTGTGTCTGGGGGAGAATGACCTTGCTACATTAGAATTCCTTCATCACACTGGTATGCATAGTCTCATGAATAATTGAATATTTGGTCCATTCCATTTATTGCCTTGTCATGTTGAATCATATGACTCATAGTGTTGCCATCATCAAAAAGAGGGAGAATGTTGGATATTTGTGTTTTGAGGATGACAAACACTACGACTCATATGTGTTTGAATCATAGGAATTCTGTGCATTATTTCACTGAATTATTCATGACATAAATGATCTCAGTTGCATATAGGCTGCATGCGTCATATTTGAGTTCATGCATCTTGTTTAAGTCAATTTGCACATAACAAGTACTATTCATGCAATGTATTGTATTTCAAGTCAACATGTAGTCAAAGGTCAACATACAGTCAACTCTGTGCACATAGATCTAGGTGTGTGCATGTGCATAAAGTCTATCTATGTGTATGAGATTTCATCAAATACCTTGTGTGCATGTCATTTCTATGTGTATGACATTTCGTCAAACACTAGGTCAGTGCATTCATAAGGTTGATGTTAGCATCAAGTTTCATGAGAGGTCGATGCTAGTTGAGTTGCATACGCATCAGGTCAGTGTTAGTATGGTAGTGCATGCATATAAGGTCTGTGCTAGCCTCTCGTGCTTTGTCACTAGGTCGGTACAGTGTTTAGCCTTGCGCATACATAGTCGGTGCAGGCACAAGGTAGATGCATATTGCACAGACTTAGGTCAGTGCACACTCTTGTCGTGCACCACATAAGGTCGGTGTAAGTTTTGATGTGAGCATATATGTGGTCGGTGCATGTTGTGCTGGGAGTACATGAAGGTCGGTGGAAGTTTTGATGTGAGCGTTTAAGGTCTGTGCACATTTCACTGTGAACATTCACATAGTCGGTGCATACACTGTAGCATGCAAGCATATAAAGGTTGGTGCACTTTCTGCTCTGTGCAGGTTTTGCAGTTTGCACAACAAGGTCTGTGCAGGTTTTTCACATTTGCATAATATGGTCTGTGCATGTATTGCATCGCACTGAACATAAGGTCTGTGCACCTTTTGTCATAAGGCATAAAACGTAGGTAAATAGTTAGCCTGTATGTATAAAAGAGTTTGTGCTTGTTTTGCCTTTAGCGCACACAGGTCTGTGCATGTTTAGATCAACTGCACGTAACATCGATGCATGCTTTGTCTTAAGCTTGAAATAAGTCTGTGCATACGTTCACTTATGCATATTAAGGTCTGTGCATTTCTCTTCCATATGCACATCAAAGTCTGTGCACATGCTGCTTCATGGTCGGTGCATGTTTTGCCTTTAGCGCACACAGGTCTGTGCATGTTTAGATCAACTGCACATAACATCGATGCATGCTTTATCTTAAGCTTGAAATAAGTCTATGCATACGTTCACTTATGCATATTAAGGTCTGTGCATTCCTCTTCCATATGCACATCAAAGTCTGTGCACATGCTGCTTCATGGTCGGTGCATTTTTTGCATATACCATTTTAGGTCTGTGCTATAGTCATTAAATTTTGTTTGTTTACTATCAAGACCATCTGTTTGATGAAATGTCCTTCAATCTACTTTCAGGAACTAAAGTCTCACGTGATAGTGAGAATATGGGATTGTGACTTAAATAGTTCTGGCCCGAACTAAAGTCATTTGAACCAGGATAAAGGCTCATGATCCAAGGCACGCTGATACCAGGCGATCCTGCCACATGGAAAGCAGTGACTCTATGATGCTGACACGTGGAAAGGTCTGGATCAGATCTGGCGTGAAAATTGGGCGGGAATCATGGAGACCACGTGCCCATCTTCAGAACCTTATAAAAAGGGGGCAGATCATCTCATTCAGGGTGAGAGAGGTGAGAGATAGAGAAAAGGAGAGCTAAGCGAAATGATCAAAGAATTCAGAGTATTAGTAAGAGGGAATTTGAAGAGTGATCTGAAGAGAGAAAGCAGAGTATCGTGAGCTAGGAGAGAAGAAGAAGGAAGAATAGAGAGATTACAGCTGTTCGTGAAGCAAAGGAAGAAAAAGAAAAGGAATTTTTGTCAGGATTCCTTACAGCTTGTTCATGGTGTTGGATCAGATCCAACCCACATTGCTCCTTGAGAGCTACATTAAATTGCGCTTTCATTTTCTAGCTTTCAGTTGCTAGTTCGTCTGAGTTTCTTTTGTTTTCTTGAATCCTTGTAAGAAGCTGTGAATCAGCATGGCTAAGCTGTAAGGCCCAGCGAAGCTGTGTATCAGCGGATGGCAAGCTGTGTCACCCAGCGGATGGCAAGCTGTGTCGCCCAGCGGATGGCAAGCTGTGATGCCCAGCTGATGTAGGCAAGTTGTGATGTCCAGCTATTCAAGCTGTGAGTCAGCAGAAGCCACACTCCGGTTGAGTGTGGGGTGGATGTAGATCTCGGGTCTGAGATCGAACCACCTAAAAATCTTTTGTGTTCTGTGGTTTGATTATCTGTTTGACTCCGCTAGATGCATGCTTAGGAACGTGATTAAAATGACGTCTGATGAACGTCTCTATATTGTTTGCTGTCTAATTGTTTATGTGTAATCTGCATATTCGATGCTGAGCTACTCTTTGAGCTAACAATTTGTTAATCTGTCAGTCACCCAGTTAGCTAAGTCCATTAGTTTTAATTCTGCAATAGTCAATTGTTCAGAGCTTTATTTGTTAAGTTTTAGAGTAAAGTTTTTAAGAGGGATTCATTCACCCCCCCTCTGAATCCGGTTTGCACCATCTCATTGACCCAACAACAAGATTTGTTCTCATTGACACCAGGAGTATGTACACGAATGGATTTATACTCTTCTACTATTTAGTAGTATTCTTTATCTTGCTAGGGCTTGGTGTTGTTTTGTTGATGCATCAACCTACCTTTGACGTGGTGTGTTGTTAGAAAGCTTTATCAATGCTGTAATAATAATTCTTTTAAGATTCAAAAGATCATCGTTTCATCTATGAAGTTTTTTTTTGTTCGGCCATATTAAATAGAAAATTAACAGTAGTAAATCTATCATTCTCCTTTTACAAAAAAAAAGCTTAAGGAAGAATATAGCAGAGAGAGAGGGGGTAGTCGCTGCATATGTGACATCATCATGCATATAGAGAATAAGACAACACAGAAAGGTCAAGAAGTGCAATATTCAAAATTAAAATCTCAAATGTGTAAATTATATTTTAATTTGAAAATCTTTTATCTCAATTATATAAAAAATCTCTATCTTTTTTCTTTTAAATAAAAACTTGCATTCTTAATTGTAATATTAGAATCAAACACACGGCCTACGTGCTTGAGAGCATGACACTTGGCTATGGTGGTCTCATTGACAAAGAAGGAAAAGGGCTTGACGTTGTTAAAAGAGAGAGGGAAAGGAACTGTCAACGGAAATATCGAACGCTAGATTCCAATCAAATGGGACCTTATTACATAATAGGATTTTAGCTTCACTTTTGCACTCTCTTTGGAATTTGCTTCTACAATCAGGAACTGGAGGTAGATTAAATAATGATCAAAATATATTCCTACAGACATTAATAGAAAACTGATTGATCTATTACGGTAGAACATAAAATTAAATACAAATGTTTCTATATTAAAATAAAATAAAATTAATCGAGTAACTTTCTTAATGAGATAGATAATAATACATTGTCATCACTTCATCTCACCGAACAATCCGAAGTCACGAACCAGCAACTCCCCTGGGACGTCAATTCGGGCTCTCTCCTATCCAGGCCCGATCAAAAAACCGAACAAAATCCCCGCCCGGCCCGCTCCGTTCCGCTCCACGAACCCGTCTCCGGCCTCTCTTTCGTTCATAGTTTTTGCACATTCCCATTTCCAGGGATCATTTCGCTTTCCTCTTCTCTCTCCTATCCGCGCCGTCTACAATGGGTGCTGCCGGAGGAAGTTGAAGGAGAGGCGGGGGATAGCGGCGATGCTGCGGTCTTTGTCATCCGCCAGGGGCCGGAGGCTCTCCTCTCTGTGGAGGGTGGGCTCCTCCTCGCCTTCGACCAAATTGGCCTCCGCCTAAAGGAGCAGCCGTGGCGGACTCCTCGAGGGGCCCTCTCTCTTCGACGACAGTCACATTCCAGGTGGTACGATCTTTCTCTCTTCCTATTACTCGTGTCCTTCTCCTCTTCCCTTTGGCTTGTCTTGGATGTTGTTCTTGGGATCAAGTTGAATTGCCTCGATTCCTCTTAGAAGAGGTGGACGAGGTTTTTTTTTTATTTCCCTTTTATTTTTGTTTGCTTTACTATGTCGTCATGCGAAGAGAGCTTGTTGGAGTTGTTTTGGTGAATGGTTTAAGTTATAGTTGAGAATCTGTAGGCTGCTTCTTTCATGATCCTGAACCAGAGGGTGATATGCTCGTCTCATATTTTCCTATGCTGTGAAACCTTGAACAAGACTTAGTGTGATGGAATATGTCCCTTGCGTACTTATAGTTGATCTCTTTTTCTCTCATGCTTCAGAACTAGAGTTTCATATGCTTATCGCTAACAGGTAGGCACTACGCAACTATGACACCACATGTGTCAAACGGTAAGATAGGCGACACCAATTCTTCATTGCATCGGTGGATGTAGCTGCGTAATTACGTAACCCCAGGAGTGATATCACAAGATTCGTTCTCGTTAACACTAGGAGTATGTACACGAATGAATTTTTAATCTTCGACAATTTAGTAGTGTTGGGTTCGCTGCGCTCCCTCTTTGTCCTTGGTGATGGTTTTGATGATAACAAAATATTTTGTGTATGCATTTTAAAAAATGTCTTTTGGTTCTTGCATATCATGAATGTGGCTCTTGCATATTTATCATGAGACATCTGAAGTGTCTTGGGTCTTAACTTGCTTCACATGGGAATTGATCTATTTTAGTTGAATGATATTCATGTAATTGTGCTTGGTTGCATGGTGCTCATATCCTGCTAAAATGAATGTGCTACATGTATACAGTTCTTGGGTTGTCAAAGCCCGTATTGCACTTCATAAGTGTCGACACCTCTTCTATTGGAGCTCTTGTTTGACAACATTTTCGAGCATGCTAACTATGAGGATTTAATGTGGCTTGATAAACCATATTCATTCTATGATTATCTATGCTGCTACTTTTTCATGAATGGTTTCTAATTAAACTGAACTTGAAATCTTGCACTGAACTTAAGAGTCTTGGTCTGATCATGAAACACATGGTTGGGCTGCTTCAATCATAATTGATGTGTGAGCTTATGAAGAAAAAATGGTTTGAAAAGCCTTTCAGCATTCTTCACTGTAGGTTGATGAGATAGTCATGTGTGTAGAAATGGATTGAAGTTGGTTCAATCACATGTATTGAATTTAAATTGGTATGATATTGAGTATGGAAATTTTGCAGGTTCTTTAAAGCCCACAAATATTTAAAATCATGGTATGAACTCCGCTTGGTTTTTACAAAGGCAAGAATGAGCATTTGAATGTTGGGTGCTAATGGATATTGGGTAAGCATTGCATAGAACCCTTATCTTAATGCCCATTGGTTGATTTGAAGAAAATTCGATTTGCGTGTGTCTTTAAGTATATTCTTTATGGAGGTCTTGGGGTTGCTTTTTGCTCATTTAGATCTCCATTTTCATTATTGAAACCAAGACTGAAAGATGGCTTTAAGTCTCTTTAATGCATGGTACTTTGTGTCTTTGAATGTGGATTGAATGAATTTTTTTGTGGCTAAACTTGATTTCTACATTTACATGGTTGTTGGGGTTAATCTTATGGTTTTTGGCTTATATTCTTCATATATTACATTTCCGATTTTTACTCTACAAGAGTCGACTCTTGGTGTTCTGGGTCAGTGCTAGTTGCAACTAACGTCGACGCTAGTTCAATGCTACCTTGCATTGTTCAGTAGCTAATGTCGACGCTAGTTCAATGCTTCCTTGCATTGTCCAGCAACTAACGTCGACGCTAGTCCATATGAAGTCGATGCTAGTATAGTGTAGCTCATGCCACAAGGTCGATGCTAATCCATTGTCCTGCATATTAGGGTCGATGCTACCTTGTATAGTCATGTGCATAAGGTCAATCTTAGCACGCAGGACACCTTCAGGCTAGTCTGCTTGTGATGCAGACAGAAGTCTATCAGGAGAGTGTCGACTCTAGGAGTCGACACTCACAGGTAAGGTTGTTTTGTTTAACGCTGATAGAACACTTGGGATAAAGTGTCGGCTTCAAGAGTCGACACTTTCCCCTAGGTACAGTTTTCTTAAACGAGGCAGAGTGTGGTGAAGAAAGTGTCGACTCCTTGAGTCGAAACTTCTTCTGGTTCGTCCGGATCATGATTTCTGGATTGATTTTCAAATGCCCATTTTGAGATCCGATTGGCTTTAGCTTTTTACCCTTTTATCCTTAGGGTTTCTCCCATCTATTGTGTGTGTTTTGAAGGGTTTTTAAGATGGGCACTTTGGTCTTTTGCTGCTAGTTTCCTTTGAGTATTTGTGTCCTGCGTTATCCATCGAAGGAGGTGATCCCATAGGCTAACATACTTCATCTTTTGTAGGGAGAGGAAGAAAGAGCACAGCCATAAGCTGGAGAGGAGAGGGCTTTGAGAGATTGATGAGTTTCTGATCTTTGCAGGTGCCATTGGAGACTAGATTCGAAGATATTTATCTTGTACGAGCTGCTGAAGTCGCAGACGAGCTGGGATCTTCAAGAAGAAGAACCGGCTGCTCCAATATCCTTTGGATTTGACTCCCTCCGACCTATGCTTCAAGGAAGATATTCAACGGCCATTCAAAATCAAAGGGGAAACACTTTTCATCTTCTATTCATCTATTTGTGATGTTCTTCATTGATTATATTTTCGTGTGAGCATATCTTGTGTATCCTTTAACTTTTCTGATGATCGGAATATTTTGTGTGTGAACGGAGCTACCTCTCTGTGTATGGAATTAGTGCGGGGTGAGTTCATGTGTGTGTGAGTGCTGTCGTGGCAGTGTTTGGGGATAGACCCCATGTGTGTATTGCTGCGGAAGCAGCGTGTGTGGTGTTGGGGCTCGTCCCCATGTTGCTACGTTAGTAGCATGTAGTGAAGCCTCACTGAGTTTCGGTGAGGGGTGGACGTAGGGAGCCCGTCGTGGTCCCTAACCACCTAAAAATCTCTGTGTTACTGTGGTGTGCCTGTGCGATTGTCCATTTCTTCTATCTCCGTTCACTGGTCTATTTTGTAGATTTTTATTCACTGCACTATCACACTTCGTTAGCTCTACTATTTGTTACTAGTAATTGTTCATCGCTTGTTGGTTGGGTGAACGTGTGAGATTAGAAAGATTGAGTGAACAGTTAATCTCACTTGAGTTTAGGTGATTAACGTAGTTAATTTTAATTCCACCGCGAATAGTTTAGATTGTTTTTAAAATCCGACATCTCGGCTGGGGGACAATTCAATCCCTCTTCTTGTCTGCCATCTAGTCTGGGCCAACAATTGCTATCAGAGCAGTCTCTGATTTTTTATTTGCGAACCTCACGGTCCAAGAGAAAAGATCTGTTCATGATGGCTGGTGTGAATTCAGTTCCTATCTTTGATGGTTTTGCTTTTATATCATGGCTATTTGGATTTCTGGTATTGATCCTAAGCTCATGAAACTAATTAAACACTAATCAATTTCCTTTTGTTTCATCTTGCGGGTCAGCCAAAGAGATCTGGGATCAGCTAAAGGAGACTCAAGAAGAAATCTGGGACGATGAGTGCCTTGTGGTAAGCAACAGTGACTATCAAAGCGAGAAAAGTTTTAAGGTAAACTCTGATTCCGACGACGATGATGAATTGAGTTTTGAAGAATTAATGGATGCTTATGATGAGTTGGTTGATAAATATAAAATAATAAAATTTGAAAACAAAAAGTTGAAAAAGAAACTTGAGGAGTCTTCTCATGTCAATTCCTCATGTGCTAAATGTTTCGAGCTAGAAACTATGAATGAAGTCTTAATTCGAAATGATGATGCTCGTGAAGAAACAATGTTAAATCTGCAAAAAGAGAATGAATCTCTTTGTCTAAGAATTGCCCAATTTGATAAAAATGAAAGGGAAATGAGAGAAAAATTGAATTCCGTGATAAATGATCAATGTTTGCTTGATGAATTGCATGTAGATAAAGATCTTGTTGAAAAAGTTGAGAAAATCAAAAATGAAAATGAAAATTTGTAGGCTAAACTAATGATGTTTGAAGAAGAAATTGCATGCTTAGAAATTGAGAAGCAAGATGCCTATAACAAGCTGAGCAACTTGAATGAGGAAAAAGAAAAATGGAATGAAGAAACTGAAAGACTTAAGGATAAAAATAAATTATTATCTGATGAGCTGGAAATCCTTAAAAAAGGGAAAAGTGTGGTTCTTGATGATTGTGATAAATTGCATATTCTTGAACAAGAAATTGAGAGTCACAAATGTGTTAATTCTCTGTTGAATGAAAAAATTGCATCATGTGAGGAAGAATTGATTAGCACTGAATTGCATATCTTGTCCCTTGAAAATGAAATCAAGAGTTTGAATGAATCTTTGTCTTTGTGTGATAAATAAAATCAAAAACTAAAAAATGTTGATGATTGCTCTTGTGTGCATGAAAAACTTCAAACTATTAAACATGATCATGCTTCTAGGAAAAGGAGGAATGTCTCTTATTATTATTGCAGCAAACTTGGTCATGAAATGTATGATTGCTTTTTAATGAAATCAGATGATGATGTGGCATTGAGATCAAGAATGTAAATGTCTGCTAACTCTAGAAATCATGAGAAATTCATAAAGAAAAGACTCAATGTTCATTACTTCTATTGTGGGTTACATGGTCATGTCATTGAAAATTATTTCACAAAGAAAAATGATGATGAATAGTCTGTCAAAATTTTTTTTTCATGTTATTACTGTGGTAGTGTTGGACATGTAATGAATGATTGTTATGTGTTGAAAAATGATGACAAATGGTCAATGAATAGAAAATCCTCTTATTGTTTTTATTGTGGCATGAATGGTCATTCTATAGATGATTGTTCCACAATGAGAATTGATGATGATTGGTTTGCTAGAAGGTATAGGATTTCATCTGTTCGTGCTAACACTAACCCCTTGGGACCCAAGATGGCTTGGGTACCCAAATGTCAAAAATGAGAATATGTTTTGTAGGGGCGCCTTGAGGCCAAGGAATATCAATAAATAAAGGTTTCTCAAGGCGAGAAAGAAAATGGTTTGATATTAAGACCTCATCTGCTTGAGTTCACTTTGAAAAATCTGTGAAGGTAAAAATTGGTTGTTGAATATTTTTCTGCTCAAACTGCTTAAGCTCATTTGAGATTAACTGAGTGCCTGGTATCTCAAATGGTGTATAGTAGAGAGGTGGATTACATTCACCTGGATACTCTTACTATGTGTGAGTAGGGTCTTAAGACTCCCACCTCTACCTCGTACTAGAACTCGATGAAATCAAATAGCCACTTGTGAATATTTTCTTTTACTGATTTGCTTAAATCTGAAAATGAATATCTGAAATGGCTCAGAAAATCTATTTCTAAGCTACCTCTCAAATCTTGCTCATTGCTTATTTTTGAGCTAGCCTATTTGTGGAATGGACTGGATGTTTACATATTTTTCTTGCTGGATGTCTTTGACTGAATTTTGAAATATGTGTGGGGGACATTGCATATTCATGAACATATTTAAATCTTTGTTCACAAAAACATGGACATTTTGTGATATTCTTGCTTGCTTGTTTGGACTCCCTTTTTGTTGACTTTGGCAATTCACACACATCACTCCACACGATGTGAATAAATATAGTTTTTGAATGCCTAACATTGTGCATAGAGTCTTTCATACTTACCACTTTTGCAATAATAGCTCATTCTTGCATACATAGAACACACACTCAGTTGCATGATACATATTGCACATATCATACACATCCTTGCATATTTGTAAATAGGGATAGACTTCAATCATCTTTAAATTTGCATGCATGCATTTGCAAATATACTTGACATATTTGTGTGCTTGAATGTCATGATTATTTGGTATATCAAATGGCGATAGTGGAAGGTTGGATTATGTCCAAGTGGAAGCTTTGTCCATGCATGATGGTGGTCTTCGGACCTATGTACTCCGCCACGTACCGGAAATTACCTTGTTTGAAAATATTGCAAGATCTTTGCTTGATTGCATGTATATATTTTATACAATCACCTCTTGACATCTTTCTATGACCTTTATCATGCTAAATGAAATTGCATTGATTTAGACATGTTTGTTATATGGCATATATTAAGGGGGAGACATTACTGTGATGTGGCTTATTCATGTTTTACATTCAGTACAACCACCCACACACTTTACACCTTTTTGAGATAAATGATTCAATCGAATAAGGATTTCAATTATTCCTCCCAACACTTTAGAGGACTCTTGAATCTCTACATGGAAATCACATGTCTCGTGAGGAAAAAGTTGTTTACCCCACCAAATAATCATTTTTGTGGAACGTGGATCCGAGTAGCCGGGAATCTCCCCTGAAATAAAGGAGAAAACTCACGTCGAAAGGAGAAACTAATCCACATAATAATAAGTGTGATTTGCCACCGAGTAGCTGGGAAGTGCCCTTGAGACAAAGGGTACAACTCGCACCGAA
The DNA here is from genome assembly GCA_022559845.1 of Amorphophallus konjac. Classification (NCBI taxonomy): domain Eukaryota; kingdom Viridiplantae; phylum Streptophyta; class Magnoliopsida; order Alismatales; family Araceae; genus Amorphophallus; species Amorphophallus konjac. Next base: position 116,185,670 of record CM040118.1, read on the forward strand.
AAGTGACAAAGTCCGTAATTAAGATAAGTGACGAAATTGAGTAACCGGGAAGTGCCCCTAAGACAAAGGGTACAACTCGTGTCAAAAGCTTAGTCACACCATTTATAGTAATTAAAAAATATATATATTTGAGGTTATTTGTAGCTACCAATATTCGAGCATTATGTATGAAAGTGTATGGATGAGAGGTTCATTTTTAGTGTTTGTTGGAAAATCTGATGATCCATATTGGTTTGGAATTCATTGTTCAATCTTTCACTTATACACTTTGGGTTTAATTGTGTGAATGTGCTTTGTGAATCTGTCTTCTTTCACGTTTAATGCGGTACCTTTTTTATGTAAGCACGACCTTCTTAGTATTGCACATGTTCATCATGTTCAACAATCAATTGCATTATCCTTACTCCTATCCCGAAGGGACTTGCTTGAGTATATATTTTATTATGCATGCTTGAGTGCTTGATTGCCTGATACTCTTGGTTCATATCAAACTTCATTTCATAGTGCATTTATAGATCACACATGTATATATCAGCTTAAATAACCCCCGTTGTAAGTCAATTTTTGTCAATGACAAAGGGGGAGAATAATGTGCTTTCAATCGACACACTTGCATATAGTTTAGTTTGGTCATACATTTTGTGCATAGTCTTATCATACATTCTGCATATAGTTCAAGAATTTGTACATAATTCAAAAAACTTTACATTTTGCACTTCAAATTTCATCTTCTTGCTTGATGATCATAGGTCACACACCTTCCTGGCATGGTAGGTCATTGATGGGTTCGTGCGTCATTGGCTGTTCAACTATTTCTTTTATGTTGAAATTTCATATTTGGTTGTTCCTCTACACCCCCAGTTTTTGATAATGCCAAAGGGGGAGAGAGAGTTTTGTTGGCTACAATATTTTGTCATCATCAAAAAGGGGAAGATTGTTGGGTTCGCTATGCTCCCTCTTTGTCCTTGGTGATGATTTTGATGATAACAAAATATTATGTTTATGCATTGTGAAAAATATCTTTTGGTTCTTGCATATCATGAATGTGGCTCTTGCATATTTATCATGAGACATCTGAAGTGTTTTGGGTCTTAACTTGCTTAACATGGGAATTGCTCTATTTTAGTTGAATGAGATTCATGTAATTATGCTTGGTTGCATGGTGCTCATATCCTGCTGAAATGAATGTGCTTCATGTATACAGTTCTTGGGTTGTCAAAGCCTTATTGCACTTCATAAGTGTCGACACCTCTTCTATTGGAGCTCTTGTTTGATAACATTTTCGAGCATGCTAACTATGAGGATTTAATGTGGCTTGATAAACCATATTCATTTTATGATTATCTATGCTGCTACTTTTTCATGAATGGTTTCTAATTGAATTGAACTCGAAATCTTGCACTGAACTTAAGAGTCCTGGTCTGATCATGAAACTCATGGTTGGGCTGCTTCAATCATAATTGATGTGTGAGCTTATGGAGAAAATGGTTTGAAAAGCCTTTCAGCATTCTTCACTACATGTTGATGAGATAGTCATGTGTGTAGAAATGGATTGAAGTTGGTTCATTCACATGTATTGAATTTAGATTGGTATGATATTGAGTATGGAAATTTTGCAGGTTCTTTAAAGCCCACAAATCTTTGAAATCATGGTATGAACTCTGCTTTGTTTTTACAAAGGTAAGAATGAGCATTTGAATGTTTGGTGCTAATGGATATTGGGTAAGCATTGCATACAACCCTTGTCTTAATGCCCATTGGTTGATTTGAAGAAAATTCAGTTTGCATGTGTCTTTAAGTATATTCTTCATGGAGGTCTTGGGGTTGCTTTTTGCTCATTTAGATCTCCATTTTCATTATTGAAACCAAGACTGAAAGATGTCTTTAAGTCTCTTTAAGGCATAGTACTTTGTGTCTTTGAATGTGGATTGAATGAATTTTTTTGTGGCTAAACTTGATTTCTGCATTTACATGGTTATTGGGGTTAATCTTATGGTTTTTGGGCTTATATTCTTCATATATTTCATTTCCGGTTTTTACTCTACAAGAGTCGACTCCTTGAGTAGACTCTTGGTGTTCTGAGTCTGTGCTAGTTGCAACTAACGTCGAAGCTAGTTCAATGCTACCTGGCATTGTCCAGCAACTAACGTCGACGCTAGTCCATATGAAGTCGATGCTAGCATAGTGTAGCTCATGCTACTAGGTTGATGCTAATCCATTGTCCTGCATATTAAGGTCGATGCTGCCTTGTATAGTCATGTGCATAAGGTCAATCTTAGCACGCAGGATACCTTCAGGCTAGTCTGCTTGTGATGCAGACAGAAGTCTCTCAGGAGAGTGTTGACTCTAGGAGTCAACACTCACAAGTAAGGTTGATTTGCTTAATGTTGATAGAACACTTGGGATAAAGTGTCGACACCAAGAGTCGACACTTTACCCTGGGCAAAGTTTTCTTAAACGAGGCAGAGTGTGGTGAAGAAAGTGTCGAATCCTTGAGTCGACACTTCTTCTGGTTCGTCCGGATCGTGATTTTCGGATTGATTTTGAAATGCCCATTTTGAGATCCAATTGGCTTTAGCTTTTTACCCTTATACTCTTAGGGTTTCTCCCATCTATTGGGTGTGTTTTGAAGGGTTTTTAAGAGGGGAATTTTGGTCTTTTGCTGCTGGTTTCCTTTGAGTATATGTATCCTGCGTTATCCATCGAAGGAGGTAATCCCATGGGCTAACGTGCTTCATCTTTTGTAGGGAGAGGAAGAAAGAGCACGGCCATAAGCTGGAGAGGAGAGGGCTTTGAGAGATTGATGAGTTTCTGATCTTTGCAGGTGCCATTGGAGCTTGGATTCGAAGATATTCATCTTGTACGAGCTGCTGAAGTCACAGACAAGCTAGGATCTTCAAGAAGAAGAACCGGCTGCTCCAATATCCTGTGGATTTGACTCCCTCCGACCTATGCTTCAAGGAAGATATTCAACGGCCATTCAAAATCAAAGGGGAAACACTTTTCATCTTCTATCCATCTATTTGTGATGTTCTTCATTGATTATATTTTTGTGTGAGCATATCTTGTGTATCCTTTAACTTTTCTGATCATCAGAATATTTTGTGTGTGGACGGAGCTACGTCTCCATGTATGGAATTAGTGCGGGGTGAGTTCCCTGAGTTCGTGTGTGTGTGAGTGCTATCGTGGCAGCGTTTGGGGATAGACCCCGTGTGTGTATTGCTACGGAAGCAGCGTGTGTGGTGTTGGGGCTCATCCTCGTGTTGCTACGTTAGTAGCGTGTAGTGAAGCCTCACCAAGTTTCGGTGAGGGGTGGACGTAGGGAGCCCGTCATGGTCCCGAACCACCTAAAAATCTTTGTGTTACTGTGGTGTGCCTGTGCGATTGTCTATTTCTTCAATCTCCGTTCACAGGTCTATTTTGTAGATTTTTATTCACTGCAACATCACACTTTGTTAGCTCTACTATTTGTTACTAGTAATTGTTCATCGCTTGTTGGTTGGGTGAACGTGTGAGATTAGAAAGATTGAGTGAACAGTTAATCTCACTTGAGTTTAGGTGATTAACGTAGTTAATTTTAATTCCGCTGCGAATAGTTTAGATTGTTTTAAAAATCCGACATCTCGGCTGGGGGACAATTCAATCCCCCTTCTTGTCTGCCATCTAGTCTGGGCCAACAATTGGTATCAGAGCATTCTCTGATTTTTTATTTGCGAACCTCACGGTCCTGGAGAAAAGATCTGTTCATGATGGCTGGTGTGAATTCAGTTCCTATCTTTGATGGTTTTGCGTTTATATCATGGCTTGGTAAATTCAATATTTGGATTTCTGGTATTGATCCTTAGTTCATGAAACTAATTACTCATGGTCCTCATGTTTTACCAAAGAATGTGTCAAGATGGACCGATGAACATAAGAAGATAAACTCTGATAATCTTTTTATTCTGAATGCTCTTAAGGTTCCTGTGAACACTAATCAATTTCCTTATGTTTCATCTTGCGGGTCAGCCAAAGAGATCTGGGATCAGCTAAAGGAGACTCAAGAAGAAATCTGGAATGATGAGTGCCTTGTGGTAAGCAACAGTGACTGTCTAAGCGAGAAAAGTTTTAAGGTGAACTCTGATTCCGACGACGATGATGAATTGAGTTTTGAAGAATTAATGGATGCTTATGATGAGTTGGTTGATAAATATAAAATAATAAAATCTGAAAACAAAAAATTGAAAAAGAAACTTGAGGAGTCTTCTCATGTCAATTCCTCATGTGCTAAATGTTTCGAGCTAGAAACTATGAATGAAGTCTTAATTCGAAATGATGATGCTCGTGAAGAAACAATGTTAAATCTGCAAAAAGAGAATGAATCTCTTTGTCTAAGAATTGCCCAATTTGAGAAAAATGAAAGGGAAATGAGAGAAAATTTTAATTCCATGATAAATGATCAATGTTTGCTTGATGAATTGCATGTAGATAAAGATCTTGTTGAAAAAAATGAGAAAATAAAAAATGAAAATGAAAATTTGTAGGCTAAACTAATGCTGTTTGAAGAAGAAATTGCATGCTTAGAAATTGAGAAGCAAGATGCCTATAACAAGCTGTGCAACTTGAATGAGGAAAAAAAAAATGGAATGAAGAAACTGAAAGACTTAAGGATAAAAATAAATTGTTATCTGATGAGCTGGAAATCCTTAAAAAAGGGAAAAGTGTGGTTCTTGATGATTGTGATAAATTGCATATTCTTGAACTAGAAATTGAGAGTCACAAATGTGTTAATTCTCTGTTGAATGAAAAAAATGCATCATGTGAGGAAGAATTGATTAGCACTGAATTGCATATCTTGTCCCTTGAAAATGAAATCAAGAGTTTGAATGAATCTTTATCTTTGTGTGATAAAGAAAATCAAAAACTAAAAAATGTTGATGATTGCTCTTGTGTGCATGAAAAACTTCAAACTATTAAACATGATCATGCTTCTAGGAAAAGGAGGAATGTCTCTTGTTATTATTGCGGCAAACTTGGTCATGAAATGTATGATTACTTTTTAATGAAATCGGATGATGATGTGGCATTGAGATCAAGAATGAAAATGTCTGCTGACTCTAGAAATCATGAGAAATTCATAAAGAAAAGACTCAATGTTTATTACTTCTATTGTGGGTTACATGGTCATGTCATTGAAAATTATTTCACAAAGAAAAATGATGATGAATGATCTTTCAAAAAGAATTTTTCATGTTATTACTGTGGTAGTGTTGGACATGTAATGAATGATTGTTATGTAATGAAAAATGATGACAAATGGTCAATGAAAAGAAAATCCTCTTATTATTTTTATTGTGGCATGAATGGTCATTCTATAGATGATTGTTCCACAATGAGAATTGATTATGATTGGTTTGCTAGAAGGTATAGGATTTCATCTGTTCGTGCTAACACTAACCCCTCGAGACCCAAGATGGCTTGGGTACCCAAATGTCAAAAATGAGAATATGTTTTGCAGGGGCGCCTTGAGACCAATGATTATCAATAAATAAAGGTTTCTCAAGGCAAGAAAGAAAATGGTTTGATATTAAGACCTCATCTACTTTTGTTCACTTTGAAAATTTTGTGAAGGTAAAAATTGGGTGTTGAATATTTTTCTGCTCAAACTGCTTAAGCTCATTTGAGATTAACTGAGTGCCTGGTATCTCAAATGGTGTGTAGTAGAGAGGTGGATTACGTTCACCTGGATACTCTTACTATGTGTGAGTAGGGTCTTCAGACCCCCACCTCTACCTCGTACTAGAACTCGATGAAATCAAATGGCCACTTGTGAATATTTTCTTTTACTGATTTGCTTAAATCTGAAAATGAATCTCTGAAATGGCTCAGAAAATCTATTACTAAGCTACCTCTCAAATCTTGCTCATTGCTTATTTTTGAGCTAGCCTATTTGTGGAATGGACTAGATGTTTACATATTTTTCTTGCTGGATGTCTTTGACTGAATTTTGAAATATGTGTTGGGGACATTGCATATTCCTAAACATATCTAAATCTTTGTTCACAAAAACATGGACATTTTTTGATATTCTTGCTTGCTTGTTTGGACTCCCTTTTTGTTGACTTTGGCAATTCACACACATCACTCCACACGATGTGAATAAATATAGTTTTTGAATGCCTAACATTGTGCATAGAGTCGTTCATACTTTTGCTCATTCTTGCATACATAGAACACACACTCAGTTGCATGATATATATTGCACATATCATATACATCCTTGCATATTTGTAAATAGGGATAGACTTCAATCATCTTTAAATTTGCATGCATGCATTTGCAAATATACTTGACATATTTGTGTGCTTGAATGTCATGATTATTTGGTATATCAAATGGCGATAGTGGAAGGTTGGATTATGTCCAAGTGGAAGCTTTGTCCATGCATGATGGTGGTCTTCGGACCTATGTACTCCGCCACGTACCGGAAATTACCTTGTTTGAAAATATTGCAAGATCTTTGCTTGATTGCATGTATATATTTTATACAACCACCTCTTGACATCTTTCTATGACCTTTGTCATGCTAAATGAAATTGCATTGATTTAGACATGTTTGTTACATGGCATATATTAAGGGAGAGACATTACTGTGATGTGGCTTATTCATGTTTTACATTCAGTACAACCACCCACACACTTTGCACCTTTTTGAGATAAATGATTCAATCGAATAAGAATTTCAGTTATTACTCTCAACACTTTAGAGGACTCTTGAATCTCTACATGGAAATCACATGTCTTGTGAGGAAAAAGTTGTTTACCCCACCAAATAATCATTTTTGTGGAACATGGATCCGAGTAGCCGGGAATCCCCCCTGAAATAAAGGGGAAAACTCGCGTCGAAATGAGAAACTAAACCACATAATAATAAGTGTGATTTGCCACCGAGTAGTCGGGAAGTGCCGTTGAGACAAAGGGTACAACTCGCGTCGAAAAGTGACAAAGTCCGCAATTAAGATAAGTGATGAAACTGAGTAACCGGGAAGTGCCCCTGAGACAAAGGGTACAACTCGTGTCAAAAGCTTAGTCACATCATTTATAGTAATTAATATATATATATATATATATATATATATATGGGATTATTTGTAGCTACCAATATTCGAGCATTGTGTATGAAAGTGTATGGATGAGAGGTTCGTTATTAGTGTTTGTTGGAAAATCTGATGATCCATATTGGTTTGGAATTCATTGTTCAATCTTTCACTTATACACTTTGGGTTTAATTATGTGAATGTACTTTGTGAATCTGTCTTCTTTCACGTTTAATGCGGTACCTTTTTTATGTAAGCAAGACCTTCTTAGTATTGCACATGTTCATCATGTTCAACAATCAATTGCATTATCCTTACTCCTATCTCGAAAGGACTTGCTTGAGTATATATTTTATTATGCATGCTTGAGTGCTTGATTGCCTGATACTCTTGGTTCATATCACACTTCATTTCATAGTGCATTTATAGATCACACATGTATATATCAGCTTAAATAACCCCCGTTGTAAGTCAGTTTTTGTCAATGACAAAGGGAGAGAATAATGTGCTTTCAATCGACACACTTGCATATAGTTTAGTTTGGTCATACATTTTGTGCATAGTCTTATCATACATTCTACATATAGTTCAAGAATTTGCACATATTTCAAAAAACTTTACATTTTGCACTTCAAATTTCATCTTCTTGCTTGATGATCATAGGTCACACGCCTTCCTGGCATGGTAGGTCATTGCTGGGTTCGTGCGTCATTGGCTGTTCAACTATTTCTTTTATGATGAAATTTCATATTTGGTTGTTCCTCTACACCCCCAGTTTTTAATAATGCCAAAGGGGGAGAGAGAGTTTTGTTGGCTACAACATTTTGTCATCATTAAAAAGGGGGAGATTGTTGGGTTCGGTGTGCTCCCTCTTTGTCTTTGATGATGGTTTTGATGATAACAAAATATTATGTGTATGCATTGTGAAAAATGTCTTTTGGTTCTTGCATATCATGAATGTGGCTCTTGCATATTTATCATGAGACATCTGAAGTGTTTTGGGTCTTAACTTGCTTCACATGGGAATTGCTCTATTTTAGTTGAATGAGATTCATGTAATTGTGCTTGGTTGCATGGTGCTCATATCCTGCTGAAATGAATGTGCTTCATGTGCTTGGTATTTTAGTTGAATGAGATTTAGTTCTTGGGTTGTCAAAGCCTTATTGCACTTCATAAGTGTCGACACCTCTTCTATTGGAGCTCTTTTTTGATAACATTTTCGAGCATGCTAACTATGAGGATTTAATGTGGCTTGATAAACCATATTCATTCTATGATTATCTATGCTGCTACTTTTTCATGAATGGTTTCTAATTGAACTGAACTCGAAATCTTGCACTGAACTTAAGAGTCCTGGTCTGATCATGAAACTCATGGTTGGGCTGCTTCAATCATAATTGATGTGTGAGCTTATGGAGAAAATGGTTTGAAAAGCCTTTCAGCATTCTTCACTACATGTTGATGAGATAGTCATGTGTGTAGATATGGATTGAAGTTGGTTCATTCACATGTATTGAATTTAAATTGGTATGATATTGAGTATGGAAATTTTGCAGGTTCTTTAAAGCCCACAAATCTTTGAAATCAGGGTATGAACTCTACTTGGTTTTTACAAAGGTAAGAATGAGCATTTGAAAGTTGGGTGCTAATGGATATTGGGTAAGCATTGCATAGAACCCTTGTCTTAATGCCCATTGGTTGATTTGAAGAAAATTCAGTTTGCATGTGTCTTTAATTATATTCTTCATGGAGGTCTTGGGGTTGCTTTTTGCTCATTTAGACCTCCATTTTCATTATTGAAACCAAGACTGAAAGATGGCTTTAAGTCTCTTTAATGCATAGTACTTTGTGTCTTTGAATGTGGATTGAATGAATTTTTGTGTGGCTAAACTTGATTTCTGCATTTACATGGTTATTGGGGTTAATCTTATGGTTTTTGGGCTTATATTCTTCATATACTTCATTTCCGATTTTTACTCTACAAGAGTCGACTCCTTGAGTTGACTCTTGGTGTTCTGAGTCTGTGCTAGTTGCAACTAACGTCGAAGCTAGTTCAATGCTACCTTGCATTGTCCAGCAACTAACGTCGACGCTAGTCCATATGAAGTCGATGCTAGCATAGTGTAGCTCGTGCTACTAGGTCGATGCTAATCCATTGTCCTGCATATTAAGGTCGATGCTGCCTTGTATAGTCATGTGCATAAGGTCAATCTTAGCACGCAGGATACCTTCAGGCTAGTCTGCTTGTGATGGAGACAAAAGTCTCATAGGAGAGTGTTGACTCTCACTCACAGGTAATGTTGTTTTTCTTAACGCTGATAGAACACTTGGGATAAAGTGTCGACACCAAGAGTCGACACTTTACCTCGGGCAAAGTTTTCTTAAACGAGGCAGAGTGTGGTGAAGAAAGTGTCGAATCCTTGAGTCGACACTTCTTGTAGTTCGTCCGGATCGTGATTTCCGGATTGATTTTGATATGCCCATTTTGATATCCAATTAGCTTTAGCTTTTTACCCTTATACCCTTAGGGTTTCTCCCATCTATTGGGTGTGTTTTGAAGGGTTTTTAAGAGGGGAATTTTGGTATTTTGCAACTGGTTTCCTTTGAGTATATGTATCCTATGTTATCCATCGAAGGAGGTAATCCCACGGGCTAACGTGCTTCATCTTTTGTAGGGAGAGGAAGAAAGAGCGCGGCCATAAGCTGGAGAGGAGAGGGCTTTGAGAGATTGATGAGTTTCTGATCTTTGCAGGTGCCATTGGAGCTTGGATTCGAAGATATTCATCTTGTACGAGCTGCTGAAGTCGCAGACGAGCTGGGATCTTCAACAAGAAGAACCGACTGCTCCAATATCCTATGCATTTGACTCCCTCCGACCTATGCTTCAAGGAAGATATTCAACGACCATTCAAAATCGTAGGGGAAACATTTTACATCTTCTATTCATCTATTTGTGATGTTCTTCATGGATTATATTTTCGTGTGAGCATATCTTCTGTATCCTTTAGCTTTTCTAATCATTGGAATATTTTGAGTGTGGACGGAGCTGCGTCTCCGTGTATGGAATTAGTGCGGGGTGAGTTCCCCGAGTTCGTGTGTGTGTGAGTGCTACCATGGCAGCGTTTGGGGCTAGACTCCGTGTGTGTGTTGCTGCGGAAGCAGCGTGTGTGGTGTTAGGGCTCATCCCCGTGTTGCTACGTTAGTAGCGTGTAGTGAAGCCTCACCAGGTTTCGGTGAGGGGTGGACGTAGGGAGCCCGTCTTGGTCGCGAATCACCTAAAAATCTCTATGTTACTGTGGTGTGCATGTGCGATTGTCCATTTCTTCTATCTCCTTTCACAGGTCTATTTTGTAGATTTTTATTCACTACACCATCACACTTTGTTAGTTCTGCTATTTGTTGCTAGTAATTGTTCATCGTTTGTTGGTTGGGTGAACGTGTGAGATCAGAAAGATTGACTGAATAGTTAATCTCACTTGAGTTTAGGTGATTAACGTAGCTAATTTTAATTCAGTTGCGAATAGTTTAAATTTTTTTTAAAAATCCTACATCTCGGCTGGGGGACAATTCAACCCCCCTTCGTGTCCGCCATCTAGTCTGGGCTAACAAGTAGTGTTCTTTATCTTGCTAGGGCATGGTGCTGTTTTGTTGATGCAGCAACCTACCTTTGACGTGGTGTGTTGTTAGAAAGCTTTATCAATGCTGTAATAATAATTCTTTTAATATTCAAAAGATCATCGTTTCATCTAAGAAGTTTTTTTGGGTTCGGCCATATTAAATAGGAAATTAACAGTAGTGAATCTATCATTCTCCTTTTATCAAAAAAAAAGCTTAAGGAAGAATGTAGCAGAGAGAGAGAGAGGGGTAGTCGCTTCATATGTGACATCATCATGCATATGGAGAATAAGACATCACAGAAAGGTCAAGAAGTGCAATATTTAAAATTAAAATCTCAATTGTGTAAATTACATTTTAATTTGAAAATCTTTTATCTCAATTGTATAAAAAATCTCTCCTTTTTTTCTTTTAAATAAAAACTTGCATTCTTAATTGTAATATTAGAATCAAACACACGGCCTACGTGCTTGAGAGTATGACACTTGGCTATGGTGGTCTCATCGACAGAGAAGGAAAAGGGCTTGACGTTGTTAAAAGAGAGACGGAAAGGAGCTGTCAACGGAAATATCGAACGCTAGGTTCCAATCAAATGGGACCTTATTACATAATAGAATTTTAGCTTGACTTTTGCACTCTCTTTGAAATTTGCTTCTACAATCAGGAACTAGAGGTAGATTAAATAATGATCGAAATATATCCCTATAGACATTAACAGAAAACTGATTGATCTATTATGGTAGAACCTAAAATTTAATGCAAACGTTTCTGTATTAAAATAAAATAAAATTAATCGAGTAACTCCCTTAATGAGATAGATAATAATACATTGTCATCACTTCATCTCACCGAACAATCTGAAGTCACGAACCAGCAACTCCCCTGGGATGCCAAATCGGGCTCTCTACCATCCAGGCCCGATAAAAAAATCGAACAAAAGCCCTGCCCGGCCAGCTCCGCTCCGCTCCTCTCCATGAGCCCGTCCCTAGCCTCTCTTTCGTTCACAATTTTTGCACATTCCCATTTCCAGGGATCGTTTCGCTTTCCTCTTCTCTCTCCTATCCGCGCCGTCTACAACGGGTGCTACCGGAGGAAGTGGAAGGAGAGGCGGGGG